>CAWUFW010012496.1:0-538607 GCA_963921515.1 Calotriton arnoldi | reverse complement strand
TGTCCAACAACAGCTGCACCAGCTGCTCACGGACACTGCCAGGGATGCTTGGCTGGCGACCCAGCACCGGATATATCACTGGGGCGATAAGTCTGCCAGATGCTCCACAGACTGTGTCAGGCGAGGGCCTCCCCGACGCAGGTCCCTCTCTTGAGGTCCCCTGCCGGTGACATGTGCGTCACCCCGGGGGCGGTGGTGCAGGCCTTTGCCGATTTTTATACGGCCTTGTACTGTGAGCGTGAGGAACTCGCGGCACCGCTTATCGATGCCTTCCTTGTAGATATCCCTCCAAAACGCCTCTCAGATGTGCAGCGAGCTGTTCTGGACGAGCCTATCTCGGTGGAGGAGCTGCGGGCGGCCCTCACCGATACCCACCCGGGCCGTGCACCAGGCCCCAACGGGTTCCCCTGCGACTTTTGCGCTCCCAAATGGGGACCGTTGGTCCTCATCTTCTTGGCGCGCTGCATCAGGCGTTGGAGCAGAAGATCTTGCCCCTGGACTGGCGCCATGCCGAAATTGTGGTTTTCTCAAACCGGGCCGCCCTCCGGAGGCCCCGGGCTCATACCGTCCCATATCCCTATTAAACTTCGAGCCGAAATTACTGGGGAAGGTGTTGGCTGAACGCCTCCGCACTTGTATTCTGGACCTTGTCCACCCGGACCAGTCAGGCTTTATGCCCCAACGCTCCACGAGGCATAACATACGGCGAGCGCACAACGCTGTTGCCGAGGCCCACCGGCTGGGGCGCCCTGCGGCGGTCCTGCTAGCTGACATCGACAAGGCGTTCGACTCCTTGAGCTGGACCTACCTTTTTAAACTTTTGGAAGCTGTCAACCTGGGGCCCCGGTTCCGCGCATATGTTAAATTGCTGTACACAGATCTTACGGCTTCGATCCGTGTGGCTGGCCACCGCTCTTCCTCCTTCCCCATCTGCAGGGGGACCAGACAGGGTTGCCCCCTCTCTCCGCTTCTGTTCGCCTTAGCGATAGAGCCACTGGCTGAGTGGGTACGCAGGGATGCGGTTTACCGGGGACTGGTCTGGTCACCCGAATGTTCGGACAGGATAGCACTATACGCGGATGACGGCGCTATTTTTCTTTTCTGACCCTTGGGTCACCGGACCGAGGGTGCTCCAGATCTTGCGGGTGTTCGGTGAGACGACAGGACTACACGCCAACCCGTCCAAGTCGATCCTCTTTCCCATATGCGGCGCACAGGGAAGTCAAACCTGGGCCTCACAGCTGGTCATTGCGGACGAAGGGTTTCGATACCTCGGCGTCCATATCTCTAGATGCCCCGTCGTGGCGTGGTCGCGCAACATAGCCCCCCTGCTTCCGGCAGTACGGGAGGAGACGACGGTATGGTCCCACCTTCCCTTATCCTTATACGGCCGGTCTGCAATATTCAAAATGGTATCCCTGCCACGCTTGCTTTATAGGTTGCAAAATTTCCCGTTCCCGATCCCTCCGTCGTGGTTTCTTCAAATCAATGCGCTCCTAAATAGATTCCTCTGGGGGGGTGGGGCGGTCCGGGTGGCTCTGGCGACCTGTATCCAATCCACCTATTGCGGTGGCATTGCAGCAGCGGACGTACGGGCGTATTATTGGGCGTCCCAGCTCTTAGTCATCAATGAATGGTGGTACAATCCTCAGACCGACCCGGCCTATGCGGTGGACCGGCTTTTCCTGGCGGCACATCCACTATTAGATCTCTTATACAGCAATTCGTCCTTGGAGGCTCTTCCCCCCGCCTGTAGTACCGTAGTCCAGATCTGGAGACGAGTGTCCCGGTCCATGGGTTGGTGGGATACGCTGACAGGCGCGACTCCCCTTTGGCGCGGCACGCGCCTCGGCCCGTCTCCACTCTGGCCGGGTTCCGGGGCTGGGATACTATTGGAATCTCTACATTGGGTGATGTGATGCGAGGGACCACGCTTAAATCCTTTCAGAGTCTGCAGGAGGAGTTTGATCTACACAAGTCCCAGTTCCACAGGTATCTTCAGCTTCGCCATGCCCTGTCCCCCCTGATAAAGCACCTCACGTCCTTACCCGAATTCCACCCACTAGAAGGCAGACTGTTGATGGGGGATCTGGGAGGGCACAAAATCCGTCAAATATATCAGACCCTGACAACGCACTCCAAGACGCGCATACACCGGACTAGGGCAGCTTGGGAGGTGGATTTACCGGCCCTCACGGACGATGATTGGACTGAGGCCCTTGCCAGCCCCAGGTATGCTGCCGTCTCCTCTAGGTACAGGTTGATACAGTTTAAGTACCTTCATAGGGTATATTATACCCGCCTTCGCCTTTGGAAGATGGGGGCTATTCCGTCCCCGACCTGCCTCTGTTGTAATTCTGACGATGGGTCCTTCCTCCACACGGTTTGGAGTTGCACGGCACTACACCAATTTTGGTCGGGGGTGCTGTCCTGTCTGGGGCGGGTGTTGTGCTGGGACCTCCCGGAGGATCCTCGATTGATACTTCTTCATGGCACGGAGGACATCGGGGAAACCGATATAAGAGGCACCTTCTATTCCTCGGTCTCACCTTAGCCAAGCGTGATATAGCGCAGGATTGGAAGTCTCCCTCTCCCCCCGGGGGTGGCGGCCTGGAAGACAGCCCTAGATACATGTATGTCGGCGGAGGTGGCGGTGTTTCAGGCCCGGGGTTGCCCGCAGAAACATGGGAGGATCTGGTCCAAGTGGGCAGAATACCGGGGCATTGGACCTATCTATTCATACACAGTCAGCGAACCCGGACCCTATTGCAAGACTCATCATCAATGATTCCCCAATCTAAGGTGCTCATTGGCGGGGGCATTGGACATAGTGTTATGATCATGTATGTCTTTCTCATTTCAGGTGGGAAGAGTGGTGCAGGGGTAGGGGGAGGGGGAGGGGTGGGATGTTGGACTGCATGTTTCGCAGATTCTTTGGTGACACCTTTGTAGGTATCGGTTGTATATGCCTATTGATATGTGTCTCTATATTGACTACAGGGGTTCACCCACTGGGAGTTGTAAACTCAATAAAATTTGTTGTTAAAAAAATTTGGGAGTTAGAATACAAAACGCATGGTTTGACAAAGATATGTATGAATTAGCATGTTACCGCTCAGCATATTTTATTAACAGGACCATTTATGGTAAATACTCTTGAATGTGCTTTTGGCCTATAAGGACTGATCTACTGAACCTCTGACACCAGGTAAGGATACCCAACACTATCCATCTTGCTAAGGGCTTTTTTAGAATTTGCTAACATTTCTGAATTTATTATGCTCTAGGGCTTAATGGGATCTTTCAGCTTGAGAAAATGGATAGAGGTAAAATATAGACAGGCAGTAGATTCAAAGGCTCATACAGCAGGTACTCAGAATCCAAGCATTAACCTTAAATGAGAGGCATTGTGGTGAGAAATGCAGCCTTCCATCCATACCTGGGATTCTACTGTGTTCTCTCTTTGATAGACGAAGCAGGTCTGTATACCACCACTAGCATGACACACCAAACCAAGGAGAATCAGGTTCATCCTGGATTCCTTTAGTTCAAGTATGACCTTCAGAAAAAACGTAATGGCGAGAAACAAAGAGAAAAACACCTGACCAGATGATCAAAAAGATTCCCCTTGTATTTGGACTCCAAGTACCTGGACTTAATACCTCTCCGTTTTGTGTTCTGATTCCAAGAGATCTATTTATAGTGGAACCCCGGTTCTATAAGATCATTTTGTTGTGAACTCACTCATAATCTTTTGAACAAGAACTGTTTAAGGCAAATTTATTCAATCAGGACTGCAACATCTGGGAGGGCGATCACTTGCTTTTAGGTTTTAAAATATAAGCAAGTATCAGACTGTTTGCGTTTCCTTCTTCTTTCCTGCATGTTCAAATAGTGCACGACTGTTGTGTTCCATGGTTGCACCCATGCCTCATTTATTCTCTTGTACCCTGCAAAAAGTGTATAGGAGAATACATGAGGCCACTTCGACCAAACAGGGTGGGTTTTCACTTGCTGTAGAGGTGTTTCTTAGTGCAAAAGTTTTGTTTCTGATACCACCAAAGGCGGATGATGGATGTCATCTTCAGATCCCCATCGCAGTTCCATGTGTAAATGAAATACTACATAAATGGAGAGTCATCTATTTCAAGCTTAAGGGAATTGATCTGGCTGACAACCGAGAATGGTTTGAAAAAGGCAATTCTGAGAGACAGAATGCCCCTTCTCTGGAGGAAACACGTTTGCGACCTTTGTAACTAGCACAGCTCCACAGACTAAATCTAAATTACTTGTTGACATTATTCTCGACATGGACCCTGTACAGTAGTTTTTTTGCTAGGTTTGTCTTATACAGATATCCCTTACATATACATACCAAAGCTACTAAAGTTTCCTTGTTCTAATTTAGGTGAAGCTTCTAGAGTTGGCATACTTCATAGGTTGAATGAAAACCTTCCAGCACTTTTTGAGTATTTGAAAATCTTCTACTTCCTGAAATGTTTTCCAACCAATATCATGCATCTAGAGCGAACATGAAGATCTGACTTCAGATAAGGAGTCTGTATTTCTAATGCGGTTTGCTAAATACAAACCCTTTATAATATCTCAGATTCTTCTTAATGGGGCAGTGAAAAATGAGCATCCTGAAGGTCTACAAAAAACCCGTTAGAGATGGGAGTAAATCTGATGTCACTCCAGCATCCTTCATTTTTTTTCTGAAGCTTACTCTATGCAGTTTTCACTTCTAGGCAGGGTCTTTACTTATTCCTTGGATTCTATTTCTCCACTACAAAAAAGCAGGAGTAAATCTAGCTGCCTCTTTGTGAGTTGGGAACTTTTTCTAGTGCTTTAATTTAGAAATGTACCTGCATGTCAAAGCAGTTCGTTCTTAACTTGAGGTCTCCCTGCCTTTAAAGAGTGGACAGTTCAGAGATGAACCTATTATCTTTATCATGTGAATTTTGCCAACAACGTTAGCAGCTAGTTGCCTTTCAGCCACACTTGTAAGTAAGTGCTTCATGATGGTTGTTAATATGAGAACCAGCTGCTGTGGATACCTCTTCCCAGAATCTCTGCAGAAATGTGACCTTGAACCGTTTGTTTTCGATCTGTCTGACTGGGGAGTTTATGCTTTGAGCTTAATCCTCTGAACCACATCATCCAAATGATGCCTAAACAAAGTAATCAGAAGGGTGCATGTCAAGTTCTTTTCAATAAGCATGTACCTTTCAGGCAAGAAGGGCGCAGCCAGGCTCTTTACAGAAAAATACTGCAACATACTCAGAGGTCTGCCACGTTACTAGCTTTCCTTATGATGCAATTGGGTACAACCAGTGATTACTTTGCCCCTTCCAACAAATGTTGTTGGTATCTGAGAACAGACTCAATTAAATGTTCTATGGAGTCCTACAGTGATCGTTCATTTTTCCTCAGCTAAGTCAATAGACTATCAACTCTCATAAAAGTGACACAAGAGTCACAAACCTTTTTGTTGATCACATCAAGGCACCTACTCTTTAGCTTTAATAGGGTAGCAGAAGAAGAAAGTATGTTTTTAAATACCACAAAGAACACCACAGAACCTGTCAGACCACTGCAGAGTTAAAAATGGTTTGTTTCTATAGATCTAAACCTCGGTACCTATCTAGGCACATTTAGCTTAGCTGGAACTGTCACTCAAATAGTGCCATTGTAGGTTCTTTCAACCCAGATGATTAGAAGCCATGATTGTGCTCTTAGCTGAAAAGTCTCACAGATTGTGAAGGTTTGGGTTTACCGAATTGCCCTAGAGAAATTTATCTTAGTGGTATCACGGTTCATGACTTTACTATAAGTGTTAAGGTCATCTAGTGCAGAAACATTTGAAGAAATTGGATTTGACAAAGCTGGTTAATGTCTTCTCAAAGCTGAGTCTGAAATTTGTACCTTCTCCAAGGAGAAAGGCTGCTATGAATTTAGGATGCTCCAGGTCTTGGGTCAACAATGTATAACTTGGTTTCTTTCAGAATGTCTTCAATGGTGTCGCGCTCTGAATGGTGGTCAATAGTGACGGCTTAAGCTTAGCGAGAACAGATTGATCCTTCCACTGTGGGAAGGTAGTACAGGTGAAAGAGGTACAAGTTATCAAGGCTCTAGATCACAATAAGAAGCTACCAGTGGGTCATTGAGTATACATTTCATGTAAACCATAATGTATCCCAGCTCTCTACATTGAGGCTCTTTGAACTGTGTATACACATCACATCTTTGCTCTATGAGAGGAAACATGATGTTCAATTGCTAAAGGAATGTATTTTGTCACTCTTAGGCAGCTAGCTGTGTTAAATAAGCTGTTTCTCATCTCCTACCTTTCTTTTAATCTTTTTTTTTGTTTAAATTAATTTCTTTTATTAATTTTAGCAAAGAGAAGAAATGAACGAGCCAGTGTGCTCTATAGTCATCGGGGTGCAACCCGGCATTCGCACTGCTGTGTCCGACAGTCATAAACAAAATAAAGAAGAAGGAAACAACCCCCCACCCTCCCCCCCGCCTCCTCCCTGAAAAAGAATACACCCCTATAAGATAAAAGAACGAACAGCATTCTGGAGAGGGACCTCCTAGAGCTTTCTAAGTGGTGGACTTGTTGAGCGCAGTCTGTGTAGGAGGGTCTGCGAGTCTCAAAAGTCTTAGGTATCTAGGGCAGGTAAGCTCCGTAAATTCTGATGTCAGTAGCGTGAGAAAGGGCGCCCATAGATCGTGGAAGGAAGCCCCCGGGTTAGTCAAGGAGAGAGAGATCCTCTCCATCCCCAAGAAAGCCCACAACCTATGAAGCCATCCCAGTCGTGTAGGGACTGTCTTGGTACCCCAGTGCGTCAGAACATTTTGGACCGCTGCTCCTAGGGCTAATGCCATCTGCTTACCCCTCCTGGATGTGAGGGGGAAGGTGATGGCATTGGGAAGGCCCAGAAGAACATAGACTGGGAATCTGGGTATCAAAGTGGGAGTCCACGTCGTCGAGAATTTGTTTTCCAATATGTCCCCAGGAAGGGGCACTCCCACAGCAAGTGGGTGAGGGTGCCCAGTGAACCACAGGCTCGCCAGCATTGCGGGCTACGAGAAGGATTACCCCTATGAAGCCTTACTGGGGTTAAGTACCAACAGGTGGCCACTTTAGTG
Organism: Calotriton arnoldi; assembly: GCA_963921515.1. Lineage (NCBI taxonomy): Eukaryota > Metazoa > Chordata > Amphibia > Caudata > Salamandridae > Calotriton > Calotriton arnoldi. The sequence goes on along the minus strand of CAWUFW010012496.1, from coordinate 531,452 downwards.
GTAGTCTCAATAGAGGCGACGTTGTGTGCTGTGCGTCGGGCCCTGTAATAAATATCCTTCCATTCCTTCTGTGTAAGTGCCCTACCCAACTCCCCCTCCCAGCGCAGTTGTCCGGGGGACTTCCCGGTGTCTGAAGTGCAACTAGTAAATTTGTATAAGTCCGACGTCAATCGTGCATCGCTGTGCCGTGTTAGTAACCACTTCTCGAATGGGGTGAGATGTCTCTCCGCACCCTCTCTCACATCCCTTTGGAGAACCCAGTGTCGGACCTGTAAGTATCGATACCGTTCCGTTTCGGGGATGCCGTGGTCAGTACGGAGAGCAGAGAAAGGACGCGGTCCCAAAAGATAAAAGTGGTGGCATATGGAGCGGCAGGCCTCGGTCGTCCAGTGGTGGAACTCCCCGGGGTCAAGGCATGGAGTGAAGTCAGGATTCTGTGCTATAGGCGTGATCAGGGAGGGGAACGTCGTGAGCCCCCTAGAAGCTGCAGTCTTATCCCATGCTAACAATGTAGGACGAGTCACCTCCGAAAGATATAGGTTGCAGAGGCGCCACATGCTTGAGAGAAAGGGAACCCCCCATAAAGGCTGGCCAGCAAGGGACCTGTCCATAAACAGCCAGTGTTTCTCAGATTCGGGGCGAGACCTCTCCACTAGCACCCTCATCTGGGCCGCCCGCCAGTAAGCTAGAAGGTCAGGAATACCCAACCCCCCTTCCACCGGGTCTCTATAGGTAAGTTCCTGACGCAGCCGAGCCCTCTGATCTCGCCAGACAAAGCGCTCGATGTCACGTTGCAGTGCACGCATGACTCCGGTTGGCGGCGTCAGTGGAACAGGTAGAGGATCTGGGGTAATATCACCATTTTCACCGCTGCTATACGGCCCAGCCATGAGAGAGAGTGTGGTCTCCATTTCCTAAGGGAGTCGCGGACATGCTTCAGGATCACCGTATAATTCGACGTTCTGGTGGCTGTGATAGTAGCGGATACTTGCAACCCCAAGTAGGAAATGGAATCGCGGGCCCACTGGATCGGATAAGTGCGCTGTAGGAGCCCCAGAGTCTCAGGCCCCAAAGACAAATTGAGGGCTTGTGACTTGTGCACATTGATCCTGAAGCCCGAGGCAAGTGCGAACCGATCCATTTCGTCTAGAAAAAAGCTGATAGAGATTCCCTAGGGTGCTCCAGCGTCGCCACCAAGTCATCTGCATATAAGCAGAGCTTATGCTCCGAGCTCCCGAAGCGTGCTCCTTTAATGTCAGGGTAGTCCCGAACCCTTTGAGCCATGGGCTCAATATAGAGAGCGAACAGGAGCAGCGACAGCGGGCACCCCTGTCTGGTCCCTCTACGAATAGGAAAGGTCGAAGAGGCCACCCCGTTCACCCGCACTATAGCTGTAGGATTCGAGTAGCTCCTAAAAATCCAATCGATGAAGCGATCTGGTAGGCCGAAGTGAACCAGGGTCGCCCGGAGATACGGCCAATGGACCCTATCAAACGCCTTTTCAGCGTCGACAGAGAGGATCATGCGCTCCGCTGGAAAGCGTTCCGAGCGATCTACTAGATGGAGGAGCCGCTTGGTATTGTCGGAGCATTGTCTTCCGGGGACAAATCCAGACTGATCTGGGTCAATCAGCCCGGGGAGATGACGAAAGAGTCTGGCTGCCAGAATTCCCGTGAAAATCTTTAGGTCCACATTGAGAAGGGATATAGGGCGGTAGGAGCCGCAAAGGCGTTTATCCTTGCCGGGTTTGGGGATCACCGTTATTAAAGCCTCTAGCATAGAGGGTGGGAAGGAGGAAGTCGGAGTCGACCCAATCGAATTAAAAAGGCGCACCAGGAGTGGGGCTAGTATTGCGCAAAACTTTTTATAAAAAACAGAGGAGAATCCATCCGGGCCGGGCGACTTGTTGAATTTCAAACGGGAGATTGCCGAAATAACCTCCTCCAGCCGAATGGGGGCCTCTAGCTCTGCCGCCTGGTTTGGTAATAATTTAACCGTGGCCACATCGTGAAGATAATGAGTTGGTACATTCTCAGGTAAGGATTGGGCCGCGTATAACGTCTCATAGAATTGCCTGAAAGCCTCCACGATCTCTGGGTCATCTCCACTGTCCCTCCCCTGCGAGTCCCGTACCTCGGTGACCTTATATGCTTGACGTTGTGCCCGAAGCCGATTGGCAAGGAGGCGCCCGCATCGATCTCCCCCCACATAAAATGCATGTTTCAGGCGAAGGGCTGCGTATTCAGCCCGGTCAACATCTAACCCTGCTAGCTGTGCTCTGGCTGCTTTAAGAAGTTTCCAGACCCTGGGTGCCCCAGTCCTCCGGTGTATACGCTCCAATTCGGCCACCTCCCCCGTCAAACGCTCCCTTTTCTCTCTTCTATCTTTGTTGTCAGCCGCCGCTATGCCAAGAAATTCCCCCCCGAACCACTGCTTTCATTGCTTCCCATAGGGTCGTCATAGGGATGGTAGGAGTGTCATTAAGATCTAAATAATCCGTTATGCACTTCTGAATTTGCTGTACTACTGAGGGACGTTGTAGCATGGTCTCGCGTAGGCGCCAGAAGCGGCGAGTAGGGCGCCGGTGATGTAACGATATAGATATCTTTATCGCTGAATGGTCAGACAAGGGGCAGGGAAGGATCTCTACGTCCCGCGTCTGTTGTGTCAGGGAGTCAGAGGTAAGGCCATAGTCGATTCTAGCATAAGTCTTGTGTGGGTGTGAATAGAAGGAGTATTCCCTAGTACCTGGATGTCGAAGTCTCCAAATATCTGTAAGTCCGGCCTCCGCTAGCAGTCGCTTCCCCTCTCGAGAAAGGGCCCCTGACTGCCCCCATCTCTGTCCCGAGCGGTCCACATCGCCGTCGAATGCCAGGTTAAAATCCCCCCCCAACAGCAATGTTTTGTCCGGAAGGCCTGTGAGCTCATGTATTACTTCCTTAATAAAGCCCTCTTGCCCACCATTGGGGACATACACCGTAGCGATCGTGAATGTATGTGCATCTAGGGTAAAGGTGTGTGCCAAGAGCCTCCCTCTAATCTCGGCCTGTTTACTGCCTATATGGCCGGGGAACCTAGTGGAAACCAGGATTGCTACCCCCGGCGTCTTGGAAGTAGCGGAGGAGAACATCTGATTGGGGAACATTCTGGATCTCAATCTGTGCGTATCAGTGGACAACAGGTGTGTCTCCTGAAGCAGACAAATATGAGCGTCCGACCGCTCAAGATAGGACAGGATAGCCCGTCGTTTAGTAGGGTTATTCAGCCCCTTGACATTAAGGGACACAATGTTAATTTTAGAAGACATAAGAAAGAGTCCCTACATGGGCTGCAGAGAGGTGCCCCCGGTCCTGTAGAAGTAGAAAAAGGGGTGGAGTGGCAAATAGCATTCCGCAGTCAAAATTCGGAGGAGGAGGAGAAAACCCCAAAACCCACAACAGAAAACAAATGGCAAGAAACATTTACGTGTATAGTCCACAAATGTACCGGGCAACCTGACCAGTGGTGAGGCGTGAGATGGATAGCAGGAACTCCCGCCGTCCCCTCCCTGCACCAGGCCCAGCCAATGAAAGCATGGTAACACCCATTAAAATTGCAAACAACAGCACTTCAGTCAATGCGTATCAATCTGCTGCATTCGAGTCTTCTGATAGGGGTTGAAGGACTGCAGAGCGTTCTTTAGCAATAGCGTCCGGATCCGGGCGTAGACTCAGTGTTGAGTTCCCCACTCGCTGCCATCGTGCGGTGTCTGCTCGGCGTCCGGTGGAGGCAGCTTTCTCCGGCCTGACGCGGTCAACCTCCGGAAGACCAAGAAGCGACGCAGCCCCCTCAAGAGAACGAACCTGGCGCAGCTTGCCCTCCCATTTAAAGATGAGCCTAAACGGGTGTCCCCAGGAGTATGCGACGTCCTTCGAGCGTAGGAATGCTGTGATAGGGCGGAATTCCCGTCTTTTCTGTAACGTAGAAGTTGCCAGGTCTTGAAAGAGAAGGGGTTTGCAGGAGCGGAACTCGATGGGATGTTTGGCCCGTGCCTCTCGTAGGATGCGTTCTTTAAGTTTAAAGTCATGGACACACGTCAAGATATCAGGAGGGGGAGCCGTCGGCGATCTCTTAAGACCCACACGGTGCGTCCGGTCAAGCCTGATCTCCTGGTCCGGGGGGCCTCCCAGGATAGGACGGAACAAATCCATGACAAAGGCCTCAATGTCCTGCTCCTCGGTTCCCTGAGGCACCGCCCGTATCCTTATGTTGTTCCGGCGGGAACGGTTCTTGAGGTCTTCCGCGTGTGCCTGGAGATTTAAGTGCTGGTCCCCAAGTCGCAGGACCTCCTGTTGAAGCTGGGATAGCTCCTCGTCTCTGGCAATCGTCTGATTCTCCAGGTCGTCCACTCGCTCCCCCACTGAGTCAATGTCTTTACGCATCTCTCGAAGCTCTGCAGTGAGATCCTTCTTCATATTGTGGAATTCTCTCGTCAGGTCCGCGAAAAGGGACTCCAGGACACTACGTGCGACCGGCCCCTCCAAATCGTCCGATCCTCGTCAAGCTGCTGAGTCACTCTGCCGCGGCATTGTCTCAGGGCCCCCGGCCCCGGCCTTGATTAGTAGATCTTTGACGGACCTGTCCTTCCGGGATTTATTAGTAGCCATCAGGAGGGAGCCGCTACTCTTCGCTGACAGTCAACAGGCGGCACTACGTGTGGAGAGGCAGTTCACCAAGCGAGCTGGGGGTCCCTTGGCAGGACAGGCCTCCAACCCCCCGCCAACAGGAGGTCCCCGCCGTCTCCGGGGCTGTGTTAGTGAGGATGGGCAAAGGGTGGATCCTCGGACCCCCGACCCAGGCGATCCACTCTGTGGCTCCCTAGCTGATTGCCACTTCCAGCCCCTTCCAAAGTAGCGCCTGAGGGGCCGCTGCGAAATTTGACAGCACTGTGTACGGCGCAGGGTGAAGCAGGTATCGGCACCTCCCCCCGCGTCTGCTGCTAGGCCACAGTTCCCGGGCCGCACTCGCCTCTCCGTATTCAGCCCCTCACCCTTGTAGCGCTCGGCTCACTGCTCTCAGGATAGGGAAGGGCAGGGCGCCTCTCGGCGAAAGTTCTCGGACTGGAAGGCAGGCTTAGGTTCGAGGCCAACGTACTGCAATCCCCCCCGGTCAGCTCACAGGGCCGGGTGTGATGTTGATAGGCCTCGGTACACTCGGCCGCACTGGGAAGGCAAAGCACCGCAGGCCAGGCGCTCCCGGCAGCTGTACCGCTCCGCAGTGAGGCTCACCTCGTTCGGGTGCAGGGGCACAGGCCCACGCCGCCATCGTGGTGCTGTGTCGTGTATGCTCAGACTCTCACGGGCCGCCAGTCCCTAGGCCCCCTTAGGCCCTCTTAGGCCCTCCACTCCAAGGGCAACGCTCAGTAGGGGAACTACCTCCAGGTTCCGTCCCCAGGCCGACCTGCCCCCGCACTCACCCACACCGGGCCGCGAAGTAGGCCGCAGGGCGCGCACCGTCGTATGAGTCCCAGCCTCTGATGTCAGACGTCCGGAGTCCGTGCCGGGTCCAAGCGTGGTGTTGGCAGGCCTCAGCGCCCGCGGCTGTGCTGGGTCGGGAGAGCACTGCAGGCCAGCCGTTCCCGGCAGCTAGACCGCACCGCAGGCAGGCTCACCTCGGTCGTGTGCAGAGACGCTGTTCTGGCGGATTCAGACTGACGCCGCAATCTTGCCACCGAGCCAATCGTGCTCGGACGCTCTCGGGCCGCCCGTCACCGGGCTCAGTCTGTCCCTCTGTCCTCCGCCTCCAGGTCCAGCTCCCAGCAGGGGACCAGCTTCAGGCTTCGGCCCCGGCGCACTTACTCCTGCTCTCACTCGTGCCGGCCTGCAAGATGGGCCGCAGGGCGCGCTCAGTCCGATGTGTCCCGGTCTCCGATGTCAGGCGTCCGGGGTCCCCACCATGCCGAAATCAGGTCAGAGGTGCCTGAGCATGTGCTAGACCCAAACGGGGTCCGAATCTGCAGCCAGGGTCACTCTAGACGCAACTGTGCAGGCAGGGCCCGGGCCACGGGACGGAGCGACGAGCAGGCACGTCCTACTCGGCCGCCATCTTGGCCACCCTTTTAATCTTTTTTGATACATACAAATTACAGTCACATTTTACAGATGTGTTTAATTCTAATATGGCTATGAAAAAAGGCAGCAAAGTATTGAGGTAAAGAGTCTTAGGCCTGGCATCCTTGTTGTGGTTTCCTCCAAACGTTTTGCCTTCAAACCTAGTGTTTTTGATTACTTCGTTTTTGCTGGTCTTAGGACTCTGCACACATTAGCACTGCTAACCTGTGCTAAAGTGCTTGTTTTCTCTGCTCAAAACAGGGTAACATTGGCTTATACCCCCATTGGCATATTTAATTTACTTATAAGTCCCTAATAAAGTGCACTACATGTGCCCAGGGCATATACATTAAATGCTACTAGTGGGCCTGCGGCACTGATTGTGCAACCCACTTAAGTAGCCTTTTAAACATGTCTCAGGCCTGCCATTGCAGAGACTGTGTCTGCAGTTTTAGCTGCACTGTCGACCTGGCAAAACTTTTTGCCAGGCTCAAACCTTCCTTTTTAATACATATAAGTCACCCCTAAGGTAGGACCTGGACATCCCCAAGGGCAGGGTGAAGTGTATTTAAAAAGTTGGCTACATACTTTTGAGTTTTACATGTTCTGGTAGTGAAAAACTCTTAAATTCGTTTTTCACTACTGCAAGGCCTATCGCTCCCATATTATAACATTGGAGTTGCCTCATTACAGTTTATAGGTGTAAGAAAACCGGTTCATGTTTGGTGTCACTGGAAACCAAATTTAAAATCCTAACTCATGGTGAAGTCGGATTTTGAACTACAATTCTGAAAATGCCAGTTTTAGAAAGTTGAGAAAAAGTTTTGAGGATGCACTCCTTCCCATCAGTTCATTCCGTCGTCATGCTTGTAAAACTTCATGTGTCCATGCGTGCGAACAGCATCTGTGAATCGTCCCCGGATCACAGCTTGATATAGAAAGTATTCAAAATGGGCACCTTCATCGCGCACCCAACTGTCGCACTGCGATGTGGGAATACTCCCTCCATTATGTCATCTTAATCCAAATACTCTCTGTTAATCACTCGATACCAACAGTTATACAATTCCTCTTGCCATAATGTTTCCAAACTCTTATCATCACTGCGGAGACAGCCTGATTGCACCTGAATTCTTTATTAGACTTTTTCTTATGCCTCCTGAGTGCCCATCCAGGCTTTTCACAGTGACACGTACAGGTCAGTCTTATCTCAAAGTAAGCCCATTAATTCATACCCAATGCATTTCGAGCCTAAAAGGCTCTTCGTCAGGGGTCTCTGGAACAAAAACACAAAGAGCAGCTCAGCTAACTACTTAATGTCAACCCAGTTTTCTAAATAATAATATTACTAGTGCCTATACCTCCCACCTCATCAGACTCCAATTCCCCACCCCGTACTCCCTCAGTGTGTGCGCAATAATTCAAAACAACATCCTGTGCTTGACCCTGCTCAACCCCTCTCACCCAACACTGACCCAAACGTTCCTCTGTTACTAAATATACTACCCATGCAAAAAAACTCATAATATAACCCATGATACACACTCCCCTTTCCCTCTTGCAATCCACCCTCTTTAACTGTGAATTCCACCCACTGCCCCACCTGCCCCATATTACCTTTCAATGTCGAGCTTCAGCCGTCAGCCTAACCTCCTCGTGCTGTTCTCCATAATCACAAAAACCTTCCTATCAAACGGCCGTTACTTCAGTTGTGCTCACCCACGTGATCTTATTCATACACAATGCTGCACTAATTAACTCAAACCCCATGACCTTTTTCCCAATGGCTGTGCTTAAAATACTCCAAAACTAAAATATGAACTCAAACTCCCACAATACACCTCCCAGTACCAGCCAAAGAACCTAAACCCCACACTCGTATAATCCCCTCCACGAAACATGTACTTGTCAATAAACCACATTAACTGTGTAAATCAACAACTTATTAAAATGTCCTGCAATTGTTTAAACAAAGGTCATTGATGAATCCATTTAGCACGTAGATCAACTGCTGCTATTCATATCTAATATTCAATTGTAAACTCCATGAACTCCACTCCAATTTAACACTGTCTGGGAGGTGTATTGTGGGAGTTTGAGTTCATATTTTAGTTTTGGAGTATTTTAAGCACAGCCATTGAGAAAAAGATCATGGGGTTTGAGTTAATTAGTGCAGCATTGTGTATGAATAAGATCACGTGGGTGAGCACAACTGAAGTAACGGCCGTTTGATAGGAAGGTTTTTGTGATTATGGAGAACAGCACGAGGAGGTTAGGCTGACGGCTGAAGCTCGACATTGAAAGGTAATATGGGGCAGGTGGGGCAGTGGGTGGAATTCACAGTTAAAGAGGGTGGATTGCAAGAGGGGAAAGGGGAGTGTGTATCATGGGTTATATTATGAGTTTTTTTGCATGGGTAGTATATTTAGTAACAGAGGAACGTTTGGGTCAGTGTTGGGTGAGAGGGGTTGAGCAGGGTCAAGCACAGGATGTTGTTTTGAATTATAGCGCACACACTGAGGGAGTACGGGGTGGGGAATTGGAGTCTGATGAGGTGGGAGGTATAGGCACTAGTAATATTATTATTTAGAAAACTGGGTTGACATTAAGTAGTTAGCTGAGCTGCTCTTTGTGTTTTTGTTCCAGAGACCCCTGACGAAGAGCCTTTTGGGCTCGAAATGCATTGGGTATGAATTAATGGGCTTACTTTGAGATAAGATTGACCTGTACGTGTCACTGTGAAAAGCCTGGATGGGCACTCAGGAGGCATAAGAAAAAGTCTAATAAAGAATTCAGGTGCAATCAGGCTGTCTCCGCATTGATAAGAGTTTGGAAACATTATGGCAAGAGGAATTGTATAACTGCTGGTATCGAGTGATTAACAGAGAGTATTTGGATTAAGATGACATAATGGAGGGAGTATTCCCACATCGCAGTGCGACAGTTGGGTGCGCGATGAAGGTGCCCATTTTGAATACTTTTAGAAAGTTGGCATTTTCTTGCCTTACCAATTTAGTGCCTGCAGCCTGTCTCTGGGTTACATGAACGGGTGTGGGTGACAGTTGTGCTTTATGCATTCCTTCTAGAGAGCTACACACAATGGGAGCCCAGGTGTAACTGGATGGGCTATCACTACAGGATGGGAGGGAGGAGCTGGGCCCAGCCTCACTTACACCTGAATAGGATGTGCCCTGTCTCCACACACAGTCTCCACACAAAGAGCTGCATACCCCCTGTAGTTAGTCTGGAGCCAGAAAGGCAAGGCATCTGTGCACTTCAGAGGCTTGCCTCTAGAAGTTTCCCCCACTTCAAAGGCACAACTGAACCTCAGACACCACCACTTCAGTACACTTTTGGACCTCTGGATACTCTGCCAGGAAGAAGGACTGCTGTGCTGCTACAAGGACTGCAAATCTTCTGGGCTGCTGCTCTGCTGTGCTGACCTGCTAATCACTTGCCTGGGGAAGAAGAACTGGACCTGCAATTCATCTTGAACCCAGGACTCCAAGGGCTAGTCTGCTGTCCTGATATGAGTCTCAGGGTCATAAAAGGCTCCCAAACAGCTCCTGGATCCGTCTTCAGAGAGTTTCTCACCACCAAGAGATGCCCCATTGTCCTGGACCGTTGGAGTGGCTTTCAAGCTCTTGAAATCAAGCTTTTGGGCTCTTTACGACAGTGAATGGGGCAATAAGCACCAAAACTGCGCTGCTCGCTCTGAAAATCAGCGCAAGCCGCCACCAGCAACCATCCATCGCCAGCGGAAGACTGCCACCATGAAGCTCCAGGCCACCTGTTCGCAATACCCTGCTCTTCATGCCACGTTGACAACCGCTTGCGCTGCATTCCTCACTCCCTATAAGCTTTTCCAACGCGAAAAGGACTCCTGGCACAAAACTTGAGAAGGTAAGACTTCAGCTGGACTAATCTGGGACTGTATCCGACCCGTGCTCCAGCGTGGCCAGATAGCCGCGGTTGGCGCTTTATTATTTTAGGAGCTATACTTCAGTTTATTCTTTGAAAATTCATAACTTAGTTCTACTGATTGGATTTTGTTTTTTTTGGTCTTGTTTGATTTTGTTAAATGAAGCTCTATTTTTCTAACCTGGTGTGAGATCGTTTTGTGTGTTGTTTTCACTGTTTTACCGTTTGAAGTGTTGCACAAATACTTTACACATTGCCTGTAAGTCAAGCCTGACTGCACTGTGACAAGCTACCAGGGGGTTGAGCACAGGTTAATTTGGGGTTTGCGTGTGCCTTACCCTGACTAGGATTGTGGTTGCTGCTTGACCTGGGCTCACACCTCAGTCAACCCGTAACCCGATTTCTAACTAAGAGATATTTCTCTTTCTAAAAAGTGCTTTGGGATTCCACAGAGAAGCTGTGATATTCCACTGATTATGAATATTAATGAAGTGCCCATGAGGGAGAAAACCAACACTTGTTATTTACACAATGTATACAAAAGTTATAGCTAAATAGCAAACTTGATTAGACACACACTACATACAGATACTAGTATGATAATCCACATTCCAATAGGAGAGCAACACAATTAGAACTGGCATAATGGTGTCAGAACCCATTTTAGAGGGCAATGGGGCAAGAAGAAGCTACTGGGCCCAACAGTGGGGGTTAAGGCCTTTTACTTCTAAGGTCCTGGGGCCCAACCTACTATGGGACCTGATTAACTGGGCCATGTATTACCCTTCAGCACTTGACTCTTAGTGGTAGCATGGGTGGAATAGTCCAAGGCCTCTCAGGGGGATGTAGGTGCAAGATTTACCTTTGCAAAAGACTCAAAATAAGCTCAGAAACTTTAAAAAATGAATGCCCAACAAGATTAATTTATATACAAACACCAACTGAAACGCTGCAGATGACAAATAATGTACATAATCTTCATAAAGCCGGCACTCTAGAGTGGTCTGGGCAAGATCCAGAGTCCCACATCCCTGTCTACTGACTGTGGTTATTCCCCATTTACATAAGGCAAAATCCAAGCTAGGCCCCGCTAGCGCGTACCAGTTTTTAAAAGTTCCACAATGGCTTGTGAAGTCAACGTGCCACAGTGCTGTAGTCGGAGCTCTGTATCCTAGTTATACATCTTAACCAGTCCAGCCTGCGTTACGGTACAGAAGGCCCAGGTGCATGGCGGTCCCCTTGAGCAGATGCTGGGCAATACGCTGTAGACTCTTTGCTGAAGGCAAGGCGGCTGGATGTCCATGACGCTTCTCCAGTTGTGGGGTAATTCATCCTGATTCCAGCTGCATGTTTCGGGCAGCTCCTTCTTTCTTATGGAAAAGGCAATGCTTCAGTTACGCAGGTCATCACCCGCTATACAACTGCCCTCTCTCTTCTCTGCTGGCCGCACCTGGGATACGAGGGTCTTGAACAGCTGCATACAGGGTAAAAGCCTTTTCCGGTCACAAAGCTAAACAGGGCGATGTGCCTGTGTGGTCACAGTGATGCACCAGGACCTCGGCCCTTAATCTTCACATCGGCACCACCTGGCATATGGGGGTCGCTGTCTAGAGTGGTACAAGGGCAGACAGACCGATCGGTGTGGCGCTCCCAAATAGACAGTGAATCTCACACTTCGCTACGGGGGTCAGCTTGACAGGATCCCCACTGGACTTTAGTCCCTCCAGGCACTCTCCTCCTGCTCACAGATCCTTTGGTGTCTGCAGGCAGGCACATTCAGGTGCTCCAGGCCAAGTGGTTTTGATTCTCCTGTGTTATGTCCCCTCACCTAGCCGGGAGAATAGCCGACCTTGGTGCCCAGTTCTGGTCACAACAGGCAGATAACATTCTGAGCTTCTCCACACTGATGTACAGTTACAGTTTGACAATTTGGGATAATCAGGCTCTCCTTTTTATTATCTGTTTCCAGACACAGAGTTTTAGTGTCTCAGTATTTGAAATTTGTGCTGTGGTGGTTGCCTCCTTTGAAGTGCCCACTCTTTTGTCCTGCTCGTAGTCCAGGGACCAGTTTGTCACAGCAGGAGCGACTTCAATCTTGATAGCCCCACAACACAGGCCATGCCATGGGAGTGAACAGAGGGTCCCACTTAGATGTCAGCCATATTGATTTAAGCCTAACAGAAGGTTACAAAGGCCCCCCTGTCTACTTTTTACGATTCACTATCTTGGAGTGCTTCCCTTATCAGCCCCATCATCTCTCTGGCAATGTGCCCCAACCCTACTAACCAGTAACCTTTCCGGAATAAAAGAGGCCTTTTGAAGTGCACAGGAGAGCCTGGCTTTCCCATTCAGACAATGTGTGTGCCCCAACAAGCTCTCAGAAATGCAGGCAATCCACAAACATGTCGGAGATGGCTCATCTACTGCCACATGCCTTTCCACTGCCTTAGGTTTTCAACATGGAACCCACAGGGCTCATGAAATATATCACATATAGATACGTATGCATTACAGCACGCACACGCAAACACATGGGTGCTGCACAGTGCTACATACTATCATCATTTAGTTCAAGGGCAAGTTAAGTGCACAGCAGCAGAACTTTATATGAGTGGGCTGGACGGCCCAACTCCAGTGACATAGGCAAAAAGCTCTAGCCACTTTAGTTATCATTATTACAAAAACTGAATGATACCACCTGAGCACTTATGCTACTTAACTATTGGGAAGGACAGTAGCCCTTTACCACTAAGAGGGCAGCATTTTGTGCACCCCTACTAGTGTAACAAGACTACAATACATGAGACAGTTCTAGCTCATGGCGCACATACATGATCTGTGTTCATCCATGACCAAAAATTGGTACCAAGGATCCAGATAACGTTGCAGCTGGGGCACTCATGGGAGGGGTGCGTGTGCATCACAATGCAGGGGACTTTTCCATCCCCACAAATGGCAATACATGTAAAACATTACACTGGCCACTTACATAACATTGAACACAGCACATATAACAACCTGAATAAATGCTCTTAACATCACCCATGTCAATGATGCTCATTTTTATTGTTATAGAAAAGTTGTACTGGACTCTGTGAGATTGCACACAAAAACAAGCAAGTTATGCAACACGTGCCTCTCTGCAGCCGGTCCTCAACAAATTATAGTAAATTCCGCCAGAAAAACAAATGTCCTTTAGAGCACACTTGTTATGTTTAACCAAGCACTAAAGAGGAACTCAAATATCAAAAACGTTTAATTTCCATTGAACAATGTCACAATATACACAATAAGTTGTGCAACATCCTTTCCGCACATTCTCCTACAAAAGTCTTACTTTGAATGATGTTGGTATATGTGCCACAGACGGACACCAATGAGTGCGGAAAAATGTATCACTATCTCTCGTAAACATTCATCTCACTTCCCCGATAATCCTTCCTCTCCTCCAGTCTGCAGTAAGAGAAAGGGTAGGGAAAGAGCAGTTGCAGTTAGCATGACTCGCAGGTGGGGGTAGTCGCGCGGGGTGATTTTTAAAATTACAAAAAAACTTACCGCACCTGGTCCCGTGCTGCCTCCGCTCCTGGCCACGTTTTCCTGATGCGCCCGCTTTCCTGCTCTCCTGCCTCAGGCAGGAACAGGAAGCAGGCAGCCTCCCTCCCCTCCCCAAGCCAATCACAACACTACAATGGCAGCGTTGTGATTGGTCCGGACGGCGCCCAGCCAGGCGCCTACGGGGAGGCTATTTTCTCTATGTAGGCTGCATGCAGCCTACATAGATAAAATGTAGAGTGCGGATGACTGCTTTGGTCGGCCCCAGAGGGCCGACAAACAGTCAGGGTACTCAGAGTGGTGCAAGCCACTCCTCCCCAACCAGGCATACCCACCCGCCCGCCCCCAACCTGGCATACCCTGCCTTCTGCTTTCTCGCAGCGCAAGAAGCAGAAACATAAAATTATATTTAAAATACCATTTTATGTTTCTCCTTCTCGTGCTGCAAGAAAGCAGTGGGGCGACGCTCCTCCATCCTAATGGAGGAGCCGCCCCTGGGAAAGAGATACGGGGTCCTTCCTCTTCGGCATTACCCTACTACGATCTCTGCTTTGGATACGAGATTGGCTCTTCCCCAATGGCACCTCTTAAGGGTTATTCCCTGAGACTGGTCTGCTGAGGCGTTCATTACTAGTATTCACTTCCACACTGGTCCTCCAATGAGTTCATTACCATGTTCTGTAACATCTCAACACAGTTTTCTTGCTGTTTTGGCCTTTCTGCCCACCACTGTCCATGTGGCCAACGGTGTCTACATACCAAAATGTCCACCACAATGCGTGACATGCTCACTAGGCTCTTCCTCATAGTAGTGGATGCAGAGCAGTGCTTAATTTGAGCTGGTGGTTGCCGGTGAGTGGGCACCGGCACTTTTTTTTAGGGACGGGCACTTTTTTCCAATCTCATTTATTTTACCAAGCAAGAGAGGAAAATTACACAGATTGAAAAGACGGTGGAAGAGAAAGTTAGCAAAGCATCCCAAAAGAAGAAAGCAGGAACCTGAGGAGTGAGATGAAGGGAGAGGGAGTGTTTGGTAGTGTATTAAAGAGGTATGAGGTGGTTTTAAAACTACCAGCCTTTATATATGGTGTGCCGACATTTAATTGCACTGGCTGCGGGCTTCTGAGCAGAGTTTCGGGCACCGGCACTCTTTCTTTCTCAAATTAAGCACTGACACAGAGAACCACATTTCATATTCTTATTTTGATGCTGACAGATGCTGCGCCATCCTCAGGCCACTGATGGGCTCTTCATGAGCTTGGAAAATAATGAAGACTATGGCAATGCTTCCCCAGGTAAAGAACCAGAGTTTCCATATTATTCTATTAGCCTTTCCTCCTAAGAACCCTCACATCTTTTCCTTCAAAACCCACATCAGCATGCTCCTTAATGGCAGGAGCAGTTTCCTTACTATACAGAATTTGTGAACTCGTACAGCTGATTATTTCCTCCCACCCTTTGCAACTGTCCTTGTGATATGTATCATAAACATCACTTGAACAGGACTGAAAAGCTACCACAACTATTAGACAATAAAAGGTATTTGTTGCCTTAAATGCAGATCAGATATGTACTAGAATCAATAACTAGAAGGGTTAGTAACTTTGAATGTTTTTAATACTTTAATTGCAAAGGTTGTTATCCTATGTCCAGACCTTTCACATTCTTCCATGCCGTCCTCAACTTTTTCTTTATCAGTGATGGACAGCTACATCTTACACCTTTTCTCAATCCCATAGGGACTGTGAGCTCACCCAGGTTTTGTGTTTTTCTTTCAATGAAATATTACAGTATAGTTTTTGAATAAACGCTGTGGGCAAAATGTTTTTTGTAAATGCCTTTGTTTTTTTATTTATTGACTTTTGTAGCAATGGTGGCACATTGCGCTTTAGCTTTTGATGTTTATAGCTCAAGCGCAGCATGTCGCCATTGCTACAAACGTCAATAAATAGAAGAAAAAAAGCTGTGCGGCCGCCTTTTTTTCTGTTTATTTACTATTGTAGCATTCGCTGCACGCCGCGCTTTAGTTTTAGATGTTTAAAGCTAAAGCGCGTTGTGCCGCCATTGCTATAAAAGTAAATAAATGGAAAAGAAACGTCCCCCTGCCTTTGTTTATTTAATCACTTTTGTAGCAATGGCGGCATGCCGCATTTTAGCTTTAGTAGTTTAAAGCTAAAGCGCGGCGTGCCGTCATTGCTACAAAAGTCAATGCAGTGTCGTGCAGGTCAGCAGCAGAGCAGGAAGGACGGCAGCAATGACAGGAGGGAGGGGGTGCGAGCGAGAAGGCACAGATGGCCAGACATGGTCATCCAAAAAAACCAATTGGTGATGTCCACTGGGAGGGAACCAAGCACACAAAGGCGGGACATATGGACAGTATTAACCAACCAGAGTAAAGGAATTTAGAAAGGCAGGCCAACTAACCAACCAGAAGCGATGGGCGTGTTGAATGCCCATATCCTGAATACAGCATGTCTCGAAGAGACAGCGTAAGGGCTGCCAGGCGAGACCTAAAAATGGGCCACATGATACATTAATCAAATAATTAAAACATTCATGTAACACGGATTTAAATAACTTAAATTCTAATTGGTTATGAGTTGTGGGGATTAGTGTAGGCATTCTAAGGATTGGAAGGATAATTTGTGATTCTGTATATTCCGAAAGAAAGAAAGACGGAAACAAATATTTGCAGCATACAGTTTGGCATTTATATGCCAAGCTGGAAACTAAATATACCTACAATTGTGACATATCTCCTTAATACAGAAACCTTACACTTTGCACAGACACATCCTTCACATACTGACAGTGGTGGAATGAAGGGGATCCAGCCGGATGCCGGAGTTGGCAGCTATTATTGAGCCAGATCGGGGATGTGTCTGTGGCCCCAGTGAAATATGCTTAATTTGTCCAAGTGTAATTTGTAGACACCAGGGTACATTCAGCAGCGTCTGCAAGTTGTCTGCTTTCTATTCGAAGCAGCGTTGTACAGGCTGCAAGGGGGTGTTCTCATTTTAAATTGATTTAAAGGGCCATTAGCCCTTTTTTCATTGCAGTATGATCCTGGCTGGAAGCTATCAGGAACCCAACATTTAGATGCCAATGTAATGGAGAGGAAACAAAGGCACATCTTGTTATAACGCCACAAGTACTTAAGAGAAACTTTGATTTGGAGGCAAGCTTTTGACTTTGTTCAATCCCTGAGACATATGCATGCACTGTAAAAAGTCAGATGTCTTGGTTTGTAGGAGTATTTATGTACATAAATAATTTAAATAGCACTTACTATATTTTTGTTTAATTCTTTTACAGCGCTACTCATCCCAATGGAGGGTTCCTGAACGCTTTACACCACACACACACATTATACAATGAGAATAAATCATACAAGTGTGTAAATCAATGTACTGAATGCTACACAGTACAATGAGGCTTTCAAGGTGTAGGAGTCACACATCGATTTTACTGGTATGGATTGCATGTTAGGAGTGTATACCCAGGAGAAACACAAGCACCTAGTGTCTGTGCTAATTAGACTTTTTTTTTACTACATAAAGAAATCCTTTTTAACAGCTTTATAATTAAAACCAATTTATAATAAAAACTATAAGGTTTTAAACCCATTATCATGCAGTTTGCAAGCAGGTCCTTCATGCCAGTTCATAGCTCACTGCGCTATTTTAGAAGGATTGCAAGCAATAAAACGATCTATGTAAGTAAAGATCTTTATAGTATGATTACCTAAAATCGTTTACAAAAGCAATTGCATAAAAAGGCACTAAATATAAAAATATAAAAAGACAATGTAAATTGTGCCATAAAGTGACAACGTATAAAAGTTGAGGTGTCGCAGCGTTTATCGCCGAGCAAGGTTGACAGCGCCGGAAGGTGCTACCGCCCAGAGGTGTAGGGACAGCAAGTGATTTATGTAACGAGTGCAGAGTAAGGCGACACTGGGCAAGGCCAAAGCTGTGGAGTACGCAAGCGTACAATGTTGTGCCATGCAAGCGTGCGTGGAATTAAGTTATACATAGGCGTGTGTCAAAATTAATATGACATTTGAGACAGATAGAAAGTGATACTCCTTCCAGGTCAATAATAGTCTGGTGTTAGAACCGACGATGCATGCTATGTAAGAGCGTGGGTCTGTGTGGCGCGTGAATGTGCAAAGGGCCCCACCAGAAGATTATGACAGAAATAGATAGGGTGCTAGATGGGGAGTCAGAACCGTTTGCGGGCCCCTAGAGTGGTGCATTCTTCATGCATGCCAATGTGCACCTTGGAGATCAAAAGTGCGAGGTGCAAGAGTGAAATCGTTTGGGGCCAGTTCATATGGAATGCTCCTCCGGAAGATGTTACTGCGGCAGTTGACGATGAGCAGCTTGTGTGTTGCGGACTTTTGTCTCTGTTACTTGGGTTGTTCTTAAGATCCTTGCTGCTTCCGCGTAAAAACTTGCTTATTCGTGCAAGGGCCATTGGTGCCATGATGGTATAAATGAGTGTTAGGGCCTCTTTGCATGTTCTCACACCATTTTGCAGGAGCAATGTTCTTAGATATAATCGCCTCTGTCCCAGCAGATCTTGGCAGCAACAGAGGATGTGCTCGGCTGATTCTGTGTGATATTGACACAGGCGGCATCCCTTGTTTCCTGGCAATCTATGTCTCCAGTGGGCCCTTTAGTCCCATATTGGCAGTGTTAGGAGCCTAGTTCTCAGTATGTTCTGTAGGGCTTGCCTTCCCAGCCCTGCTTTCAGATATGGTTGACTTACTGTGATTTTGTGTGAGTAGGCGAGGCCCTCTGCACCAGAGATATGTCTGAGTCGTTCGAGGTCCTGTAACCTTGAGATGCGCTTGCCCTGTTTCTTTAGCAAACTTTTCAGGCTGGCCATTGTTAAAGGTGTGTCTGGGGGCAAGCCCAGTGACTCCTCTGCCTTCGAGAGATACCTGGCCCAACGACCGATATTGTCCTAAAAAACTGCTTTTAGTGCTTCCCTAATTGTATCAGGACCCGCCTTGGTCACCCGGTAATACAATTTTATGATGTATTTTTTACATTCGATGTCCATCATTGAAATATTGAACTCCAGCCGGATCAGTGTGTGCCTTGTTGAGTATGGAAGGTTAAAATGATCTGTGTGTCAAAAGCAGTGACCCACATACCAATTTATATAAAATAAAAAGTCTCTTCTCTGCATGTTACACAATGTGCTTCTCAGGAGGCACATTAACCCTGCATACTACTTTATGAGTCAAAGCTGGGACTAGACAAAACACAGATCTATCTTGCCATTATTTTTATTCCCTGAGATTTACCAGGCACACAAAGCTCTCTGCAGCAGGTGCCTTAACCCCATAAGCTATTTTAAAATGCAGTCTTTGCAACCAACTAAGCTGGAACACATTCACTATCACATTTATCCTACTTGCCAATTTCTTTGCGGCAGAGTTTTAAAAAAAATAATCAATGTATACGTTGACTGCCAGACAGCTTTTCATGACTCCATCCCTCATGGCTCCCCCCATGTTGTTGTCACATATTGACCCCCAATCTGTGGATTCCCAAGTTAAGGTTTTATCAATTCCAGCACTGCATACTAATGTCATGTTATATTTGAAATGATTGCTCTTCTGGGGGTGGAGCCACGCCAGCGACCAACATGGCCACGGGGCACTGAAATTCCAACCGACCAGCCTTCACCATAGCCAGATGAGCCCATAATTGCATCCCCACCATCCTGAATGAATGCCGCTGATCACCTGAACAAGTGAGGTGGCGGTGGGGAGAGGTTTGGAGGACGTTTAAGACCTCCCAGCTGCACACACGCTCCTGAGGCAGGCCTACGCCTCGCGGTGACAGGGGCCGTGGGAGAGCCTGAGATGCGAGGTCTGCGGGCCGCGCGGTGCGGCCCCATCACCCCTCCAGATGCCTGCACGCATATCGGGCCTTGCAGATCACCGACTCAGGAGGAGGAACGGGAGAGTGCTGCCTGATATTTTTGAGCCTGCCCTGTGCGTGGTGAACAAAATGGCGGCGCCATTTCAGCTTCCCTCTGAGAACCTGAAATAACGCTGGAGCAGATGGCTGGTAGGGCAGAACGACATCTGCTTGTTTCTAATATCCTGCTTTTGCACTGGCCCTGGCTCACCTAATCTCCGCTGCTGCACCCCTTGCATGTGTGAAACCTCCCTCTGTTGGGACTCGTCCCCCCTACATTGCTGCTGCTCCTGCCACATTCGGCAGTCACGGAGGCCCGGACCATAGCTCTCTAGCCCTGAGAACTTCACCACATCACGATCTTGGTGAGGCACCTGAGTTCCCCGGCATTTATCGGCCCCAATTTCTCCCCGCTGCGGACTGGGTACTATTACCCCTCACGGTTTCACCAGGGAAGCGGGCATACTCTGGGTGCTGGCAGCCGGCGACGCACGTTCACAGGCCTGGTCCTCTGTGACAACTGCCGGCCGGAGCCGCTCTAGCGCCTGTCCCACCTCGTGTCCACCACACACAGTGACACCAGCCTCACCCCCCATGTTTGAGATGGTCCGTGGGGACCCAGGCAACTAAAGCTCGCCTTTGAAAGAAACAGACCACCCACACCAACAGACACTACTGAAGCCGTGAGGGATGGTGCCTCAGGTGGTCTAGAGCTGGAGCGGCTAACAGATTTGGGTGCCATTATGCCCAAACTTAGAACCGGTTTTAGCGTGATCGACGCCTGCTGTGACGCAATTGTTAATCGCCTGGACCGAATGGGGGAATGCCTAGACCTACAGGACACGAGGCTGGAAGAGGCTGAGGTGCACATTTCAACATTTGAGGATGGTGCTGCCAGGACTGAGAAGAGGTTGGAGAAGCTGGAATCCAGATTGCGCACTGTGGCCATGAAGAACGAAGATATAAAGGCATCATGACATCACAACAATCTCTGCATATTGGGACTGGCGGAATCCACGGACACAGGACGCCTGGAACTCTTCGTGGAAAAACTGGTTACTGAGCTCCAGCCCAGTCCTATCTTCGCCCGGGTACTAAATTTCAGGGACCATGATACTGCATTGTGATTGGCGAGGGAACTGGGCCCTTTCCAGTACCGGTCTATGTCAATTTCACTGTTCCCAGACTTCACCATGGTCATCCAAGAGGCTTGATGCAAATTCACTGATGCCAAAATGGCCCTGCACAAACTGGGGCTACGCTATGGCATGCTCTACCCAGCATGACTCCAGGTTGATGTTAATGGTAAGACATGCATCTTCGACACTCCTGCTGCCACCCTGGAGTTCTGTAAAAAGCATGCCAGAAACCATTCTCCCCCTGGGGGTGGTTCGCCTGCTCAGATCACCTTTTTGCAGGAGACCCATCTCCCACCACAACCCACATATACATTTGCAGCTCCTTGGGGCCCCCCATCTATACTTCTCGAGCCATAGTTTCTACTACCATGGGGTCTGCACTCTAATCCATAAAAACTTCCCTTTCCACCCATACTCCACCTCCACAGACAAGCAGGGAAGATACGTTGTGGGCACACTGGCCGGTCAGAGGTTCCTCCTAGCCAATATTTATGCACCGAACACAGATGACACAACTCAATCATATGGACGCTGACCATATTGTCCTAGGTGGCGATTTTGATTTGCTTTTAGATTCGTCATTGGACACAATGAACCCTATTAGAAAACCTTGTTAACTGCGTGTTCTTCACGCTGTATGTGACATGTACGTATTGTGTGGTCCCTAGCGCAGACCTCGTCTCCCCCACTCCATTAAGTGTACTGCTCCCCGCGGGACACCCATTAGATCCTGCTGACTTCCAACCACTTTCCACCACCAACTGGGCCTGGCGCAGGCTCACCCGGCTCCTCAACAGGGGCACACTATACTCTCCCGCATTACCACTGGCAAACAACCCATGGCTCCCCATTACTACAGAAAAGTTGGTCCAGCGCACGCTGCACGACATGTCCCTGCACACCTTCGGGGACCTGTTCCCGGACGGACACGTCTTCTCCTGAACATAAGATGTCCGACTGACCACTGCGACACACATGGACCATTTTGTGCTTCGGCATCTTCAGAATGTCTTACGCGCCCTGCTCCCCTCATACTCCTTAGTGCCGCAGGACTTCAAGCCACTTACGCTAATCATCACTGACACTGAGGGTGGAAAGCTGGTCTATGAGCTATATCAGCCTGCTTGGACTTTTTGCCACCCCATGACACCAAACTGCGAGCCACGTGGGAGGCTGAACTGGGTCATCCCCTCCCCAACAAAATCTGGAATGTTTTCTGCAGGCAAACACACTTAGTCTCCATGAACCATCTTCATAAGCTCATCCACTACAATTTCCTATGCCCCGCATGCACTACCCCTGAAGCACTGGCTAAACTAGATCACACCCGCTCCCCAGAATGCCTTAATTGCCATGCGCCCATGGCTGATTTCGTTCACATTGCGCAAACTTGTCCGACCATTGCCCAGTTTTGGAAGGACTTTTTGGCCGTCTAGCCTTGATGATAGACGTCATTCTGGAGCCCAGCCGTCTCCTTGCACTATTGGGATATGTGGATGATGTTCCCAAATCCTTCAGACGCTACACAGCTATGGCCCTACTCTTAGCCAAAAGCGAACTTGCCATTCATTGGGGCAGTAGAACTCCACCCACAAAGGAAGCGTGGCTTCTAAGCCTCATATATTGTGACACCACCAGCGAATTATATGCCACTGCCCAACCACCTACATCCAGCCCTAAGGACATATGGCAACCCCTGAGAGCATACCTGTTGACACTTGATACTTCCACACAGGAACAATAGCTATTGGGGGAAAAACTGCACTTACGATTATTGTAACCAATGTATGCCATCACTTTTAGCTGCCCCCCACGTTATTCTGCAGCATGGACGCCCCTATCTTTTCCCTGACAACTTCGATTGCTATTGTATTGCTTGTCTTTATTGAAGATGTTGCATTATTTGCTTCATATATGCTCATTTATCCCTCCTGAAGATCGGGAGATTGTTTGTGCTCTATGTAAGGTATGAAGGTATGTAAGGACCAGTTTTTAGCGTCTACAAAGCGCCCTGAAATTCTCACCCTGCCCATCACCATGCATTCATGTAATCTTTTGATATATTTAGAATTTGATACAACTTCATCTAAGGGCACCTTGTAAGCGTATGGGAATGCATCTTGGCAGTCACTTTAAAAGAGTGCTTGCTGAGTGTTCCTATGAACCGGTGAAAATATTGCACTCCTCTTAACAACACCACATGAATTAATCCAGTTGGTATAAGCAATCAGAAATACAGTCTACCCTCCTTGTTCAAAGCTGTCCTCTTTGTTTTGGTTCCATTAGCATCCATAATGCTATAAGGACTTGTTCTTCAAGGCACTCTTTGTCACATCAATCAATTGCTTCCTTCATATTTAAATCCCAATGGATAGCACTATTTGAATTTCACTATGTTCCACCATCTATTATTGATAATGTAGTTCTAATTACCCATGGATTTCTTTTTTTTTCTAAAATGTAGAACAGTGAACCGTTCTTCTCTGAAAAAGTCCCATATCTTCATTGTCCTGTGCATGCATATTTAACAATGATCTAACGCTGTTCAGAATCGATTTATGGTATATGGCCAATGCCCCATAGGAAACAGGCATACGATTGTAACTATTAACCACATTCTCCATTGCTCTCCCCCCATCTTAATAAGCTATACAATAAATGATTCTATGGGGACAAACTATTTATCAACGCTCAATGTTTGATCTTCAGTCGTTGACTGGAAATATGTTTGGATAATAAGGAGCAACCTTTTCAGATTTAGTGGGGAAATTATTTGATTTGATTATATTTCATTTAAACTAAGAATGCTGACATGGGGGCGTGGCTAACCGCCAAGCATGGCGGACGCAGTGTGAGCGAGCTCCGCGCCCGGACCACGGAAATCCTGTCCTAATCCTACCAGATCGGTGACATAGACCCCATAGAACGAAGTGGGCGCTCTGATGAGACACTGCGCGCCCACTGGCTGGGATTTGGTGTCCCGGGGGACCGGTGTCACCGCAAGAATCGACGAAGAACAGACAGGTGGGCGAGGCCCGTGCGAGCTGCGGCCTGCTCCGACGGAGCTGGGGGTGCACTGAGGCGGCTGCCGTGATCAGCGGGACCGGCCCAGACTTTGAAGAAACGGTACCGAAAATATCGGAACCCCCCGTGTGTGCCCAACGCAGAGGGAGCCCGAGGTGGACTGTGGCAATGTATCGCGCGGCTTGGAGCGACACGGAGACCTGTGGAGCTGACGGAGGACCCCTCCACGGAGGCGGGCTGTGAAGTGCGGCGGCCCCGGTCTCCCTGTGCTAGAAGACGGCAGAGATCCTATTGAAGGTAGGATGTGGCTGCCCACCAAGCCCCACTCGACCTTGCCCGGAGTGAGGAGGCTCCAGGATTGCAGTATGCTGGGGCCCTAAGCGCCAACAGGAAACCCGGGAGGTGCCGCACAGAGACCCCTTACGAGTCCCCTAGGCCCCAACGACGTAGTGAGGCGAACTACAGAAGCCCCTCAGGGCTGAGGGGAGACCTGAGAAACAAAAAACGCAAGTCGGCTGGCAGCGCTAATGTAACCGAGGCTGGATCGAGGGTTACGGCCAGGACGAGGGCAGCAGACCGACCGGATCAGTGGCTTTCTCCTACCCCTGCCCAGCTGGCTCATGCAAGCGATCTGAGGCCCTGACCATTGCATGCCGCATGAGCCGCCCGCTGTGCAGGGGCGATTGTGTGCTCTGCCGGGGGGGCCCCCCCCAGCTCCAAGATCAACTGCCAGAAGTTAGGATATGAACAATAATCCAAGAGCAGCCGCAAGATGCCTTGATCGGCCCCGCCCGATAGGCTGCATTACCTGGGGGAACGCTTGATCCAACGGTGGAGGGGTCGGCGCTGGCACAACGCGGATGGTCAGGAACCTATGGCGGCAGGGCTCTGCGACTGTGCAGCCAGCTAGTTTCTGGGAGGCCAGCGCGACGTAAAGGCGAGGAGCACCGAGAGGACCCGCTGTGAAGGCTGCGCCCCTGCGGAAGGAAGGATAAGGGCAGTGGAGCCCAACTGTATGGGTGGAGTGATATCTGCAGCCTGTGGCCCCCTTGGAAGTCCCCTACCCTCAGCAGGGTGCACCGAGCCGCAACAGACCGGATGCGCCGGAGCCTGCCCTCAGTGACTGCCGGTTGGTAAGTGCACCTGAGAATACCAAAAGGGGAATAGAAGTGGGGCTCTCCCTCGAGTGTCAAACCCTGTAATTGCCAGGCCCCAGCTGGAAAAACGGCGACCTAGGGATGTGGGCCTCCAAGAGAGGCGCGTGCAGATATAGTGGAGGGACACGACCTGGACAGTCTACTAAGGGAATCGCCCGCCCAAGGGGCCTGAATTACTGTCGTCGACGCCGGTGACGACTACTGAAGGCTTCAAGCCGCATGCCCTATAGTCGCAACACCTAGTAGACGCTAACCTCCTAACCCCACCCCAGATTGAACTTGCCACCCTGATTTTCGTGGGAACTATTTGCGATCATCACCAGTGTAATAGCGCGATACCCGCCACCGCCCCACCGCAAGAGTGGCAAGCTGAAAATCCGAACAATGGGGCGCCCCAGGGGGAAAAACGCAGACCCAAATAACGTCGAAACGCAACCGCGGGACAACACAGAGCTCCCCACACAAATGACTGACACTATTCCGCCAACCAACCTGGAGTCCCCACTGGACAAGTTGGATCTTATACTACAAGAAGTGAGGGACTCGAGAAAAGCTATAGAACAACAAATAGGAACCTTGACAACCGGGTTCACCCTTTTGAAGGCGGACCACAATAAGCTCGCTGCCACAGTCAAGGACAACAAATTAGCTTTGGCAGAATTGTTACCGCAACACAAAGAACATGGGGAGCACCTCCAACAGCTCCAGCGGCAAGTGGCGGGGCTCCAGGACAGAGTGGACGATGCGGAGGGCAGGGCCAGGCGCAACAACATCCGCGTCATTGGCCTGCCGGAAAGATGCGAGGGGTCAAACGCAACTGCATTTATGGAGCAATGGTTCAGAGATCACGTGGCCCCGGAAGGTCTTTCAAGTTTCTTCTGCGTAGAAAGAGCACACAGGATCCCTACCGGCAGACCGGCGGTGGGTGCTTCTCCCCGTCCTCTGATCGTCAAAATATTGAATTATAGAGACAGGGACGTACTACTGCAGAAAGCCAGAGAATTGTCCCAAATTCAATACGAAAATCAGAGGGTGTCGCTCTACCCAGACTACACTGCCCTGGTGCAACGAAAACACTCTCAATACCAGGAAACTAAGATCAAACTCAGAGCACTGGACATCAAATATGCATTGTTATTCCCGGCCAGGCTAAAAGTGATCCATGAGCAGTCGACGCAGTTCTTTAATACCCCAGAGGAGGCGGAGGAGTGGCTGGAGGTCACGTTCCCACCGTCGGGGTCTGGGCCCTCCTCGCAGAGTACATCTGGCGTCCCGAAGCCCAAGCGGAGCCGGCGGTTGCGCCGCCGCACGATGAACACGATGCTTCAAAACAGGAACCCCCCACCGGACCTGGCCCAACAGGGTCAAGCGGAGGCGCTGCTGACCGCCAACAGGTTCCGGGAAGGTGCACGTCAAATATCCTCAGAATCTTCTGAGGAACATACAGCCCCATTCAGATTCTGACCAAAGCATGACTTTATTCAGCGGCATCACCCCACAAACTGCAGAAGGTTTTCTAGGGTAGAACGGGACCGGGGTGGGGGGGGAGGGACCACTACAAGGGCTATAACCCATCAGTATAATTTATGTAACCATAGAGCATCCTCTTCTCTGAAGCACTGATCTAAAAGAATAACGACTACAAACTGGTCCGGGCCGCGTTGAGCTCGCACCGTCTTAGTTCAAGTAGCTAACTTGCTAGAACCACTTACCCCAATGGCGAAAGCAACAACTTCATTGTTCACTGTTAACATTGTTGTATGTATGGTTTGGACCAGCACAGTTCTAATGCTGGACCGAGTATTCTATGCTAAAGTTCGAATGTTGGCACAGCCTGGCCCATCCCACCCCTTTACCCTGCGCATTACTGACCTACTCTCGCTGGATATACATGAAACACCGCCAAATCACATTTACACAGGCAGGATAGTTACACAATAATCACCTGGAATGTGAGGGGACTCGGATCCATATATAAAAGACATAGAATTCATGCGCAATTAAACAGACGACATGCGCACATAGTTCTTTTACAGGAATCCCAACTCACCACGACTGAGGCAGCCAAATTACGTAAAAAATGGAAGTGCCAAGTTTTCTCTACTACATACTCTGCCTCTGCCCGGGGCGCCTCCATCTGGATTAGGAATGGGGTTCCTTTCAAAGTATTGGAACAACGGACAGACCCCATGGGGAGATACATATTACTCAGGGGAACCTTAGATGGCACACACATAGTGTTGGGGAGCATATATGCCCCTAACTTTGAGCAGGACAAATTTCTGTTGAGCCTCAACCCCATACTTGCGTCCTGGGCGGCATATCCGTGGATTCTGGGTGGTGACTATAATGCAGTGCTGGATATTGGTAAGGATCGATCACACCCCCCGCTACAGGGCGCTGGCGCCATCAAACAGGCTGAAGCACTTTGCAAATGGGCGGAGGGATGGTCCATAGGGGACACCTGGCGGCTGAAGTACCCCAACAGTAGAGAATACTCCTTTTTCTCTCATCCGCACCAACTACACACTAGAATAGACAGGATTCTGTGTTCTATTCCCATTTCCACCCAGATAATGCACGCCACGTATCTAGGGAAGACCTTCTCGGACCACAACCCTTTAGAGGTCAAGCTAGCTTGGGGCAGAGTACCCACCCCGGTGCCCACCTGGAAGCTATGGCCACAGATGCTGGAAGATGCGGTCTTTTGTAACACTCTAGCTGAGGGAATCACAAACTATTTCACTGAAAATACAGGTACTGCTTCCTCGCACCAGGTGGAGTGGGACGCATTTAAGACGGTGATTAGGGGAATAGCAATTGGCACCACAGCAGGAGTAAGGAAAGATATACATAATAAAGTAAAGGAGGTGGAAAACTCATTGAACGACTTAGAGCAGGAAGCAGCAGTAGACCCTACTAAGGGTGCACCATTGCAAGAAGCCCGCATTAAATATGCGGAACTACTAGAAACTCTACGCCAAATTGATTACACGGCTTACACACACACCAAGCACGCAGAAGCTGACAAGTCGGGTCCACTTCTGACGCGCATTATTCGTGATGATCCCCCGCAGACCCCAATACATGAGATAAACACTGTACACGGAGCCACCGCAGACACACAGCAAGACGTCAACACCGCCTTTTGTGAATATTACCAAGCCTTGTACCAACCACCACCACCAATGACAGTCGACTCCCTCCATACTTTTTTAAATGACTTAACATTTCCAAAGCTCACTCAAGAGATGCAGAAGGAACTCAGGCCCCATCACAAGGGCCGAAATTAAAGAAGCCATGCATGACCTACCCCGGAATAAGGCCCCTGGTCTAGACGGTCTCCCAATTGAATTCTTCACCACATACTCAGATGCCCTAATACCGCAGCTAGAGCGGTTGTACAACATCCCTTAGACACGGGGCAGCTGCCACACACCACCATGCAGGCCTTGGTTGTCTCCCTTCCTAAACCGGGCCGTTCGCCGCTCGACATATCAGGATATAGACCTCTATCACTACTTACAACTGAATACAAAATACTGAGCAAGGTCCTCTCACGCAGACTAATCCCCTACTTACACAAGCTAATACACCCGGACCAATGTGGGTTTGTGCCTGCACGAAGCACATCGATTAATATTAGGAGGTTATGTCATGTTATGGAATCCGTCCCCTCAGATAACCATACAGCAGGATGTATCACTTTAGACCTACGGCAGGCGTTTGATACTCTTAGATGGGATTATATGATCACGGTACTGGGAAAATTCGGCATACCCCATGAATACTTAAAATGGATACAGTTGTTATATTCAGCCCCCACCGCGAGGGCCCGTACAGGCAGACACATTTCACGAGAGTACCCTGTTGGCAGGGGCACCAGACAGGGCTGCCCATTGTCCCCTCTTCTGTTCGTGCTAGCCTTGGAGCCCCTAACACTTCGGTTACGACTACAGGCAGAACAGAGAGGAATCCGACTGGGCACTACCATACACATGATATCTGCCTATGCAGACGACTTAATAATATATATAGACGATTTGACGGCTGATCTTGCACCAATCCCAGAGATCTTTACACACTTCGCAATAATCTCGGGACTTACTATTAACGAGACTAAATCGCAGGCCTTTTTCTTCCATCCAGAGGGCGGCCCGACTGAGCTACAATTTGGACAATATCTATTAGCGGTAGCCCCACATACTTTTAAATACCTGGGTATCCAAATCTACAGAACTGCACCAGACCTCATAGAAGGGAACTTGAACAAAACAATCCGGGCGCTCCGAGCACAGGTTACATTCTGGACGTCCCTGCCGCTCTCCGTAATGGGCAGAGTGGCGATCACGAAAATGGTGGTCCTACCCCGCCTGTTATATTTCTTTGCAAATTTGCCAGTAGTGTTCCCGGCAGACATATTTACCTCTCTGAATAAGATATTGACCGACTTGATTTGGGGCAGCGGCCGTTGTAGAGTGGGACTGACTAAATTACAGCTAGATACAGATAAGGGAGGGCTGGGAGTGCCGGATTTTCGCGCCTATTGCTATGCGAGCCAATTGCAATGGCTGTCATTCTGGCTTGCAAAACACACAAGATGATGGACGGAAAGTTGCACAATGGCAAACATTCACCCCCAGTCACAGATCTGGGTTTAATCCATCGTTATTTTGCTTCACCACGCCACCCCAGTTCAGACATGGCCATATGCAAATCAGTCTTGACCCTGTGCCTCATGGGAACAGTCCAGACCGAACTGCCAAGCCATGTCTTCCCTGGACCGGAATCAAGCATCCTAGGACCGGTTTCGGGCATTCAGCCCTCATCAGCCAGGATAGCCTGACTCCAGTGGCGCAGTGAGCACGGGACCCACGTCTGGGCATACCCTTCCCACTTGGGGCGAATTGAAAAACACACAAGATGATGGACGGAATGTTGCACAATGGCAAACATTCACCCCCAGTCACAGATCTGGGTTTAATCCATCGTTATTTTGCTTCACCACGCCACCCCAGTTCAGACATGGCCATATGCAAATCAGTCTTGACCCTGTGCCTCATGGGAACAGTCCAGACCGAACTGCCAAGCCATGTCTTCCCTGGACCGGAATCAAGCATCCTAGGACCGGTTTCGGGCATTCTGGCTGGCAGGGCGAAATTTGCATTAAATTGGCTATACAACCCGGGAATTAGAGCGAGGTGTTTTACACACACTCCTGCTCCCCCGGGCCACACTACCCCCCACTGCCCCGTCGCTCCTACGCACAGCACTCACATACTGGAAACAATCTATACGTTATACGCGCAATTGCCCCCCCTACTCTGACAACATGCCATTGCTGGGGATACCTACCCCCACAGGCATACTTACTAAACGGAGAATACTGGCCTGGGTAGAGGGTGGGGTAACTACGGTGGGTGCATTGTTTGACGAAGGCACCCTCATGGACCATGGTAATTTCACTAGATATAATGGGGTCACAGACAGACTATACCTCACACACGCTGCGGTTCTTCACTATGTGAAGAAACACTGGGCCCCACACAGGGAAGCACCTGCCCAACACGAACTGGTTCACATGATACATCTCATGGGCAACGGCCGGCACCTCACCAAATGGCTATATAAAAGTATTAGAACGCATACTGGCACCACCCTGACAGAACTGCGCACAAAATGGTCTGGGGACTTAGACAGAGAATTGACTGATAAAGAGTGGGGCTCGATCCTAGAATATCCCAGGAAAATTCCACGAAACGCCAAATTCAAATTTATCCAGTATATGGTCATACAGAGGGCGTACCTGACACTGCACAGATTACAGTCTCTGTTCCCAGATACACAACACCATTGCCCTAGATGCAGAGCAGAAGCGGCGGACCTGATCCACATGCTGTGGACCTGCCCGGTACTTGCTGGGTACTGGACAGAGGTGGTGGAGATTATTGTAGCGGCAGCGGGTATCCCAGTGCCGAGAACAGTCGGGAGCTGTCTGTTAGGTATCACCAAACGCACAAAAACCCAGAAAGTACAACTACGCTTCGTAGACCTGGCTCTGCTCATGTCTAAACGCGCCATCACTATGCGGTGGAAATCAGCAAGCCTCCACCACTATGTGGCTGGCACGGAGAGGTGGTGAGGTGGGGTAGCGCAGAAAGCGCGACAATCAGACGAGAGGAGGCACGTGGGTTGCGTAAAAAAGTAATTTCCATGGAATGGGACACCATTCTTGAAACTTTCAAGACACTATCGCCGGCGCCAGTCCCTGTAGCACAGGACCAATAGGGCCCCCCCCCCTTAGCCCCGCCGGTCAACTCACACACCCGTTCCTCCGCTTCTTCTCCTAAAATTACCCAGAGAACACAACATAGACGTGCATGTAGAATACCGAGCCCTAGCACAAAAATAGAGAGCATGCACATGCTATATCTGAGAGAAGGAGATCTTGATAATAGGGGCGATGCCCCGAGACAGGGGAGGGCCAGGGCCAGTTGAGTTAAAGGGATGGGAGGGAGGGTGGGGGGGCGGAGTTAAATAGCACATATCTCACCTTCACCTTTGCAGGCTCTTGGGTATCGATATATCATTGTTAGGTGGTTCAACAGTGGGAAAACCTGTATAAATCAGACTATCAGCAATAATACCCACGATTGTAACTGTAACAAGAAATGTTTTTGACATGTTGTCTGTGAACCTCAACGATGCACTAATAATTGAAGGTATGAAGACTGAAAAATAACATACGTACAATTGTTTTTTATGTATGTTGCTATATTGGAGAAAATTCAATAAAATATGTTTAAAAAAAAAAAAAAGAATGCTGACATAGCTGGACTGCACACATGGAACAGAGGGAAGAAACCCCGCAGCCTAGGGTCTAGAAGGCAGCCTTTGAGTGGTAGGCACATGGCTGGATCATCAGCTACCAAGCCTAACATCAATTCCTCCTGGAGTCATTCAGACACACTTGGTACTGTCACTTATCAAACTATGGGAAAGGCATGAACACGATTTCCAGAGAAGCTCTTTGTTCCCAGTTCACCCTTGAATGCTGTATGGTACACTGACTAAGCTAGGAATAAGATTAGCATTGCTGGCCTCCATGCAGTTTCCACGTGGAAGAACACAAGAGGTGCGGATTAACAAACCGTTCTGTAGTTTAACATGCTAACATTGTTTTTTTGTATCTATCCAATTTTAAGCTTATCCCCAGCACATGTGGGAAGCTTTCCCTCTACGATTGGAAGGTACTACTGGGATCAACAGAAACGAACAGAGAGGTCAACAACAGATAAGTGCACTAAGCTTTTTTGGAAAGGAGGCTTAGCCCAGTTCTAAGACTGATAAATTGCCCATCAGTTTTAAATTTGATGGGCATGTGTACATTTGTTGACATATCTGAGCTGTATCAGTGTTTTTTAACTTTCTCTGTGCCATCAGTTTGAATGAATATACACTTAGTTGCGCATGAGAAAAGTAACCAACGGGTTCATGTCACACAAGGATATTGTACTGGGCAATCACGGCGCAGGGGTTAGACTCCCAGGGGGCTAGATCTTAACTCTTATACAATGGCTAAGCCTGGGCATTTCAGAAATTTTGCTTTACTGAACATGGATTCTACCCTCCCCAAAATACTTATTTTAGAGGGCAGACTTTAAGGATTAACCACTTCAACTGGTGTAAGATCTTTTTACATTACTTCTACATTTTCTGAATTAACTCCTCCTCTAATCCCAAGCATCCAGCTCATCACCCGAGAGCACAGAGCAATAAACAGGCTAGCTATTGCAGAACGATCATGGGTTTTTGCCTGTTGTGGG
The DNA here is from genome assembly GCA_963921515.1 of Calotriton arnoldi. Taxonomy (NCBI): domain Eukaryota; kingdom Metazoa; phylum Chordata; class Amphibia; order Caudata; family Salamandridae; genus Calotriton; species Calotriton arnoldi. The sequence continues at coordinate 498,805 of CAWUFW010012496.1, read as the reverse complement.
CCTGTTTATGGTCTGGAGGGCGTTTGTTTACTGTTACTTTCCTGATAGTTACACAAACATTGCATGCAGTAAGCGGAAATGCATGCAGTCTCCCATCCCTTGCAAAACACCTATAGAGAGCCTTTACATTTTCAAAACTGTCTTTATTTGCGGAATGTAGGCCACTTTTTAGCTATATGATTTGCTAATGGGCAACACGTTTATTTTGGTGCCCAGGCCCATTTCTGTCCCAATCTAACTCTGGTAGTCGCTTTGGAGCTAGGGCGTCCTTGGGATCAGACGCAGACATTCAGGTTTCATTGCCCAAAAAGGAGAGAGGAAAATAAAGTTTTGCACAAGGAAAATGTTACTGAGGAGGCACCAAGACAGGCCTGTGCAGCAAATATGCCATTGGAGCCCGACCTCTGAATACCATCTGTAATGTTGCCAGGGCGCCCTGGTCTTCCAGTGGGTAGTCCATGGCAGCCACCACAAACCCAAACTGCAAAAGACAACAGATTCAGTAGAGTCCTCAGCCAAGGTCTCAATAGACAGCTGAGTGAGTGAGTACCCAGTAATGTAGAGGAACCTCCAGACAGTCGCTGAATCACATAAAGGTGAAAACTGATGGTCAGATTTTTATTTTCAGGTGGGGTCAGGGGGAGTGTTCTTATAAGTTAAACAGAAGGAGCAGATATAACTCCATTAGCCATAAGTGTTTAGAGCACAATAAAAACAAACTATTGCTTACAGTACCCTTCTTGGTACGTTATTATCCTCTTTATCCATGCCTTCTGGTTGGCTGCTAGAGCAGATACACTTCAGAATGAAGTCCACCCACATCAGCATCGACAGCCTTCAGATGGTAGGGTTAGGCTGACTTAGGCACAAAAACAGATACCCACTTGCTACAAAACTCAATGTGTACTGCCTTAACAAAAATACTAATGGTTTCCCTGAAAATAATTGAAATCATGTTCAATGGAAACCCATTTTTTGAGTGTACAGACTTACATAATCTTGACCCAAAGAAGTTTTAAGATCATAATGATAAGTTTTCAAACGAAATTGACTTTAGTGCGTGCCCACCACGTTTCACTCCTCAGTACACCTGAAAATCATAAATTACCTATAGTGAAAGACCACTCATTCAATAGACTACGAAGGAACTTTGAGCCAGATGCAACTGCTAAATGGCTATTTGTAATACACTAAACCAATTTTGTAAAGTCTTACAATTCGCAAAATGAGGTTAGGGTATTTTATGGAATCACAATTTGGAAGACGTGTTTTGTGCTTTCATTCCTCTCAAGTTGGGGAGGTAAATGATTTGCAAAGGAGAAGCTGTCCTTTTTGACCCCTTCTCCTTTGGGAAGTAGCGTGGCAACTTTGGGTGGGTCAGGGGGAGAGGAAGTAGGCAGTGGTCCAACGGACCACAGCCAACTCGCACTGACGTTTTTCAAAATGAAAGCGGCCACGTTTCCTTTAAGGAAATCAGGCTGCTTAAAAAAAATGTTTTCCATTTGGAAATAAAATCACAGTAATGATAGTCTGCAGTCCCTTTCCGGCCACTATCCCTGTGATTACAGCACATTGCAGGGGGCACAAATACCAACTTGCTTAATCAATGTTAATTAGGCAGGTTGTTCTGCGACCACCTGCAATTCTCTATTTTGAGAACAGTCTATTAGTACATAGGTCAGTCTGCAAAATTAGATTGGATTTGCAAAAAGTCAGTGCACAATTGCTACCGCTTTTGGGAATCTAATCTTAGTACACCTGGCGCTTTAACCCCACAAATTGTGCCTTTTGTTAAACTGAGGATCCCTAAACCAAAGAGCAGCATTTATGTCCCCTAAGACCTTGGTAGAAAAGAGTTGTTTTCGAAATCTTGCCTTCAACTGACTTAAAATCATGGACATTTTTCAAAGTAATGGAGTGGGGAAGTACTGTACAAGACCATAAGGCAATTATTTAGGAAATGCTATTATCAGTGGTATAAGCGAGTAATCCAAGTAAAGTGCATTAAAACTGATGGTACTATTTGCGGCTGCTATAAAGCTAGCAGCTACCAGGTCCCCTATGTTTGTTTCATCAAAGGTTTCTAGTGAATAGCACAACAAGGTAGTTATACCATTCCACTACACTGATTTTTCCATCGTACAGCATCCATTTAAATTCCACAAGCTTGTAAGCAAAAGGAACAATCAGTGTATTTGACATGTGAACAGCGGTTTTGTTATTCGGATAATATAGTTGAGAGCTGGCGCTGTAGCCCTACTGAAGTTCTATCCAGTAGGAGAAGATTTTCAGCAAAAGCATAGAATTAAGGTGCCTGGCAGAAATATTTGGAGAGATCTGCTATGTGCGATGCAAAAAGCAGGGGTGCAAATACATACCCCTGATTCCAACAGTTTACGATCTTTATTTTATGGAAGGTCAAGCCTTTACAACCCAGTCACATCCTTGTCCACATGTCAAGATGAAAAGATCTAATCAACCCAAGCAGTGCAGTGGTTATACCAAAGCTAGTGAATGTGGTCAAGAAGGAGCAGTAAGCCACAGAACCGGACACCGCAAGGAAGTGCACAAAGGAGGCAAATAAACTGCCTCCTATCATGGACCTCGGTTTTACGAACCACAGAGTGACACCTTTTGTGTAGTGCTTAAAACTAGATTAAAGCCCACTTACTCATGTGGAATAAGATGTTATTATACAGTATTCGTATCCGGGCATGGCAGAAGTATTCTACAAAAGAAATCAATCTATATGATTATGTAATTTTTTTCCCTTTCTTAGAGGCAGGCGTAACAGATTAACCCATCTAGGACGATGTATATTGCTCATTTAAATCACATTTGGGAACATGAGTAATTACCTTATTGGGGTCACAGAGGGACCAGGAGAGCTACTCAAGCTTAAAGACATCATGATATACAATTGTTTCAAAATGGTTAAATTATCAAAGATAGAATCATCAGGAGTAATGTTATGAAAGCTGCAATAGATCATTTCAGAATGTAATATAATTTCATATAATATATATGCTACAAGGCTTCCAGAAGGGGGTGTGGCTAGGCCAGCCAAGATGGTAGACGTGGGCCCATAGCGCTCTGCCCACTAGCCCAACCGTCCCCATCTATCCGGGACATGCGGCCACCCATGTAGGCGGTCAAGTATTGGAGATCCACTTAGCGGCCCCCCCTTTACATACCTGCTACCTGAGGAGTTCCCACGAGTGCTGCAGTGGGGCCCAGCGCCGGCTGAGACTGACGGCCGTGCACAACATGGCGGCAACGCAGGAGGGCGGAACTGGACACGGACTGCATGGGTGCTGAGGGGGCCTTGCCAGACGTTAACTCATAGACTGCTTGCAGTTTGGGACAGCCCCTGAGTCTCATGCCCGGGCTCGGGAGGTGGGGGTGCTGACCCGTGACCCGCCTGCCTGGAGAGGCCCGCTAAGGCCTGACGAGTGAGCCGGGGTCGGCCTGGGCCAGAGAACCGTAACTGGGCCCATGGTTGCAGCTCCTTGCAGAGGAGTGTCGGGCCGAGGACCTGGGAGTGGTGTCAAGAGTGAGGAGCGGAGTTAGAGATGTGGCTCCCCCCCGAACCCAGCGGGGGAGACCTGAGGTGAGAGGCAGCGCGTGAGTGGAGGTGCCCGGCCTTCTCCAACGGCTGCCAGGTCTGCTTTACAGCGGAGGGGCTCCCGCAGGACCTTGCCTTTCTCCCATCGTACGGTCGGGAGGACAGTGGGGGGGGCCCCTTGCCTGCTGCATAACTGTTCCAAGAGGGGCCCAGCGCCAAAACTGAGGTGCTTGCCTTTCCTCCTTGAGACGGAGCAGTAGGGACACACATCACACGCACAAGTTCACCCGGCAAGGCCTGCCACGGCGGTGTGAGGCGTGGGGCAGCTGGGGGATATGGTTTGGCCTACCAAGAACAGAGCTGCCCTGCTGGACTCCGCGACGCAATCCTTCTACCCCCCGGCTGCAGACTCGCCTGTACCTGCTGATCTATCAGGCATCGAGAGGGGGGCCCTGTAAGCGGCCCACCTGTCCTGAGAGGAGTATCAGCGCCACAATCGAGGCATGTGGCTCCCCCTCTGAAATTACGCTTCGGTGGCGACCGGCCCGGGAGCCAGGCCCTGCCCGAGATCTCGCTGTTGAGGAGCGCCTGCTTGGGGGCCCTCCCCCCTACACGGTGGGTCACTTGGACCTCGGCTCCTCCCAGAACCCATTGGAAAAGTCACAGTGTTCTACCACACCGGGGGGGGAGGGGCGGCGGCGGCTCCGGGTTCCTCTATTCTGGACTACATACAACCAGGCGCATGTCTCTCCCCTGCTGAAAGTGGGGGAGCCTGCAATGGACTGCCTCCCTTTTAAGCCCTGGGCCCCTGACCCTACCGGAGCCTTGACGCAAGATCTGGTCGGCGCTGGAGAGATTGGGAGATTGTGATCGGCCTTTGGAGCCCACCCGCCGGCCCTGCGGGCTGAAGCCACTGGCACTCTGCTAGGAGAAGGCAGCCCAACCTTCACCGCGTCGGAGAAGCTGGACAGGGTCCTGGCGGCCATAGAGCACTCCCACATCACGATGGGGGCCTGTTTTGGATCCCTCATGACTGACCTCTCGCTCCTCCAAGATGACCAACACAAGCTTGCCGGCAGGGACACAGACGGAGAGAAGGCCCTTCCAACTCTGCAGCCGCTTGCCAAGGAGAACCTCTCTGGCATCGCAGGCCTTCAAGCCCAGGTTGCACAGTTAGAGGACAGGCCGGAAGATTTAGAGGGCCGCTACAGGAGAAGTAACATTTGCCTCCTGGGTTTGTCAGAGGGCATCAAGGGGTCGGACCCTCTTGCCCACCTGGAATTCATCATTGCCACGGAACTCACCCCTTTCACTCCCTGGAGCAGGTGCATTGGGTCCCGGCATGGTAGCCACCCCTGGGCTTCCCTCCCCACCCAGTGCTGGTTTAAGTACTACATTTCAGGGACAGGGATGCAATACTCTGAGCGGTCAGAGCGTTAGGATCGTTATGAGTGGAGGACAAAGTCATTATGTTATTCCCAGAATCCACCCAGGCCGTCCCACGCCAGCGCTCCCGCTTCTTGGAAGTTAAGTGCTGCCTCTGGCAGCAGGGAGTGGAATACTCCCTGCTGTTCCCTGCCCACCTCAAGGTAATATACGGCAGGACCACGCTGTTTTTCACTGACCCAAGGAAGTGTGACGGGCCCCACTGGGTGCTCAGAGGGCCGCAAGACCAACAGAGCGGACCCCGGAGAAAGAGAAAAGGCATGCAGGTGGGCAGTGAAGCCCCCTATCCCGGATTTCACCCGCCGGCTCCCCCGACCTAGAACAGATCAAAGCAGCCCGCTGGAAGGCCATCCAAGTGGCAGCAAATCTGAGCCCCCACCCTGCGGTCACAATGACAGCGACCCACACCTGTTCTCCTCAGAACAGGACTCTCTTATGCTTCACGAGCCGGCTCGCAAACCCTGCCGACGGTTACTCCACAGACAGCGAACACTCTCATTTAAGTCTTTATCCAACATCCTTTTTATACTGCTGGTGCCAGCTGCCTGCTGCTGGTCGACGAACTACGCATGGCCGACATTATATTAGACTTTGATGGGCGCTCAATTGTTCCACAAGGACAGACATCGCCTCCAACTCTTTCTCTTCTTCTTCCCCCCACGATACTCTAGAGAACATAGTATATGCCCGGGTTGGACAAATTACTGTTTGCGATGGGCTCTCAGTATTGGGATTCTGCCCCTACCCAGTTGCAGAAGTTATCTCCCACTCTCCTTACCCGTACTTCCCCGCTGCATAAGGGGGGGGGGGCACAACATGGCACCTGAGGTATGGACAGAATATCTGCGCTTCAGATAGCTCCCGCAATAGGTGTTCACCATTCCAGTTAGCTCATAGTCCCAACCTCTGACTTTCAATATCTCACCCTCAACATCCAGGGCATGCACACTGCTAGAAAGCACTATGCAGTTTACTCATATATCAAGCGGCAAAAAGCGCAGTTAATTTTCGTTCAGGAGACATACTTGACAGCGAAAGAGCTGGCCCGCCTGCGTAGGCATTGGGAGGGCATATTCTGCACCACAACATACTCAGTTTATGCATGGGGGGGCTTTGGTGTGGGTCCGCCCTCGAGTCCCTCTCAGGAGCTCAGAGCGATAGATAAGGAGGGACGCTATGCCTTTTTGGAGGGTAGACTGGATGGTCATCCTCTACTTCTGGGGAGTATCTACGCTCCAAACACTGAGCAAGGAGCCTTTTGGGACACACTTTCTGCCACCCTTGCGCTCTATGCGACACTACCGTCGGTCCTGGAAGGGGTCTTTAATCGTGTTCTAGACACTAACCTTGATCGCTCCTGTCCCAGCTACCCCGGTCTCCTCCACCTGTGCAAGCAGAGCGCTTTCACCAGAATGCTGGAATGGGATGCCTTTAAAGTGGTTGTACAGGAGGCCTGCATCTGCCAGATTATCGAGATCTGCAGGATCTCGAGCGGGACATCGTGATAGCTGAGGTCGTACTGGCAAACCTTAGCAAGGCGGCAGACACATACCCCGCCCTCACCTTGCAACTAGCGGACGCTAGACTAGCACAAGCAAGCTCTACTAGAAAGCCTGCAACGCTACAATTTCTCTGCCTATGTTGCTAGGATGCACCGGGAGGGAAATCGGCCCGGCCGGATGCTGGGGTGGCTCGCTCGACAGGACACGGAACCTCACCCTATTACCGAAATTATATCGGAACGGGATGTCGTACTCCGTACACAAGAAGACATCCTGCAGGCCTTCCGTGACTGTTACTCTGCATTGTACAGTGCGCCACCAGACTCGAGTGGGGCCTGCCCTGAAAGCTTTCTGTCTTGCATCATGCTCCCTGAGTCCCATTCTCCATGAAGGAGGCTCTGGAGGCAGCCCTTACGCCAGCGGACGTGAATCAAGCAATTTGTGACCTGGCCCGCAGTAAATCCCCCCGCCTGGATGGGCTGCCATTGGAGTACTACCACACGTTTTCGGCCCTCCTGTCACCCAAACTGGCTGCCATGTATGAAGCGGCAGTGGAGGGGGGGGGGGCGCTCCCACACTCCCTGCGGGAGTCCTTCCTAGTCTCCATCCCGAAGTCCGAAAGAGACCCCACGACTTGCCTCATATAGGCCCATTGCCATACTTGGAGCCGACTATAAGATCCTGGGCAAGGGGCTGGCCACCCGATACGCCCAGATCCTTCCAAGACTGGTTAATTCGGAACAGAACCGGTTCACCCCGGGTCGTAGCACTTCACAGAATCTCCTCCGCCTCTTTCATATACAAGATCAGGTGCGTGGGAAATTCCCCGGGCGGCATGCCTTATTCTAGACTTGGAGAAGGCGTTTGATACCCTATCCTGGCGCTATTTTTTTGCTGTACTGGCCCGGCTGGGAATAGGGCCTAGGCTCCTGGCCTGCACAAAATTGTTATACTCTGGCCCAGGTCCTGAGTACGCCTGGGCCATTTCATCTCATCCCTGTTCTCGATGTGTCGGGGTGTCCGCTATTCCCCCTACTGTTTGCGCATGCCATTGAGCCGCTTGCTGTACGTCTACGTGGGGAGAGCCAGAATTGGGGCATTCCGCTATCTCACACAGCCTCTTTATATGCCGATGATCTACTCCTTTCTGTGTGAGACATCACAACTGATCTCACGCCAATTCAGGACAGCCTGACGAAGTCTGCCTCTGTGGCAGGGCAACGGGTTAATCAGTCATTAACCCGCTTCACATGGAGCAAGTTCAGTGAGGGGTAATCCTGGGGACAACACGTCTTTGCTGGGAGAGCCAGGCCCTCCGCTACCTGGGAATCCACCTTTATCACACCGCTGACGACCTGTACGAGGGGAATCTCCGTAGGAGGCTGGGAGCATCTGCACTCGGATACATTTCTGGGGCACCCTGCCTTTGGCCCCGGTGGTTCGGATAGCCCTGGTGAAAATGGTTGCACTCTTGTGCCTCCTCTATCACTTCGTGAATCTCCCAGTGGTTCCTCCCGCTGCTTTTTTAAGGTGCTGGATTCCCTCCTCTTCTCCCTCATCTGGGGGTTAGGCCTCCGTTGGGTGGCTTTATCCAAGCTGCAGCTGCCGACTGATCCGGGGGGCCTCGGAGCACCATCCTTTGAGGCGTACTACTTGGCGGCACAGCTGCAGTGGCAGTCTCATTGGACAGATGGCTGATACCTCGACAAGGGCTCTGCGGAGATGGCCCTATGCCCATTCCTGCTCTCTGGCGCCTACTCCTGCCGTGCTCCCGCCCTGCGACTACCTGTCCCTCCAAGTGGCGGTGGCACAGTAATGCATGTCCAGGATCCACCCCTCTCTACTATCCCGATCTGCCCTTGGCCGGCTTGCCTCACGGGCGAGATTACTAAACTACAAAAGACCGACGGGTCTGGACTGCGCACTCCCTCCACGTGGTGGGGGACCTTTTCACAGAGCGGGATCCTCTACCTTTTGCCCAACTAGCTGAGGAGAGAGCACTCCCACCGGGACAGTTCCTACTTCATTGACAGCTTCTCCACACAAGTGGGCCCTATGGGACCTTTCTGGAGGGGAGCCTGAGACGCATCCGGTCCTGCAGGCCATCCTGACCATAGGACCGAGACGCCACCTCATCACCTGGCTGTACAAGGCCATACGGAACCTGACCGCTACCTCCCTCCTCACCCTTCGCCACAAATGGGAGGAGGAATTTGGGTTGGCCCTCCATGAGGAGGAGTGGGAACGTGCACTCGACTTCCCGAAGAAGTTCTCCCGTAATGCATGTTTTAAGAATATACATTACTTCATATTACATAGGGCATACCTCACACCCGGGCAATTGCACTGACACTTCCCAGGCACACAGTTCGAATGCCCTGGCTGCCGCACTGTAGATGCTGTGGTCATGCCCGGCCCTTCAGGATTATTGGCGCCCCATGCATGACATGCTCTGGGAGGTCACGGGGTCCCGGACATAGCCTCCAGGGAGGCATGCTTCCTGGGCATTTTTAAAAGGAGAAAACACCACAAAGTGCCGACACGATTTGCCGCCCTCGAACTACTACTGGCAAAGCACACCATCACACTACACTGGTGCTCACATTTATCTCCACCGATAGAGGCCTGGAGGGGGGCCCTGCGTAAATGGGGCACAGCAGAGGAAGATGCACTCTGGAATGAGGAGGTTCAGTGTCTGCGCCACAAGCCTATTTCCTCACAATAGGCCGGTCTTCTTGCATTTCTGGCAGCTGGGCGAGGGTGATGACACGTCCCCCGAGACCTCCGGCCCCTCACAGGGAACACAGTTGGTACCATTCACACCACCCAAACCACTCCCCCGCCTGCTGAGATGACAGTTACACAATGCCTCCTTGAGACATCACGCCACACGCGAGAACCACCCTCCTCATCATTTGCGCTAATCAGACTGGTGCGCAGCCTTTTAGTCCAACCTAAGTCACCAACATATTCGCTCAAGCCATGCTTCCCCCCCCTCCACCCAAAGCGACCCTCCCTTGTTGCTGTTTACAACCCCTGAGTTTCCCTGATCTCGTCTGAGGCTAGGTCCATGTACCATATCCCTGAGCATTTTTTCACATGAAGCCCCACAACACTCATTTGGGGAGGCCCCTGCAGGGAACGTGAACCTGTATTATCTATGCAACCTATGTCTATGTTATGCTACATAATCTAACCTAAGCTGTCTGAAGAGGTTGGACTGTTCAGAATGTTAAAAGCAAATAAAAATGATTTACTAAAAAAAAATATATGCCACAAGGCTTCCAGAATAACTAAATTTGGGACCTCCTAAAAAGAGGACAAGCCTCAAACAACCATTGACCAAAAAGTGCAGGATTTACCTACCTGAAAGACTGCTTGATGAGGTGCCACTTCCTGATTTTTGAAAGCTTTATCTTAAATGTTAACAGGAGTTTACATTTTCTGTTAAAGTTGTTATATTCCACAAACTTATCTTTACTGGTTCAAGTGAGGTAGTGTTAAAACTATCTGTGTGTAGAACCAGGCATTAATTTCAACTTCCACAGTAATTTTACTGTAATTTGCTATTTTAATTCATGTCGTACAATAAGGCATAGTTCATTATCAAATAATCATTTTATCTAGATTGGAATTGCTTTAATGTATCCAATTAACAGATCAGATGTCATAAAAGAAGCCACTGAGAAACGTTTAAAACAGAATGCATAACAATTGGTTTCAGGACTTTCTTAATTATTTTTTCTTCCAAATACCTTCATTTTAACCTATATTATAATCACGGTATCTAAGCCAGTTTCTAAGAGATTAGTTTGAATAGATGAACTTTTAAATGATTGGGTTCCAAAGTTAAGCACAACTCTCTTTCTTTAACTAAGTCTGTATCAACGTAGTCTCGGGGTAACACTGAGACTTGTGGGAAATTGGCATAGGCAATCAGCCTTCAAGAAAGCCAGCAGAACAGTCGTTGCAGTTATCTGACACTCAGTCTCTAGACACTGATTCTATCAAATAAGAGAAGCAATTTCTCATGACTGCTACCCCACCCTTGAATGGGCTACCCAAGAACCTCTGCTCCATCTCAAACAGCAAGGCCCTGCTGAAAGCTTTAAAAATCTGACTTTACAGATCGACTACAAAAACACTGTCTGTACCACAACATAGCATCTCAATCAGGCCAAAGTCAAGTAAACATACGTTCCTTGCCACTTTAGACTCGCCCTAAAATAAAAACCTCCTTAGACAACTTCCACCTATCCTGCCATATCAACATTGACCACAGCCTGACAGCTGGTCCCTATCTGTCCAAGCAGCTTTGCAGCATGCACGCAACATTCAGTAATCAGCATCATAAGTTACTACCACCCTCTTCCTTGGAACATGCTCCTAGCTTTCCAACATCACTCACACCAGAAGCCCATCTGTATCAAGAACCAATGGCAAACAACTTACTTTAAAAAAGCATTGTCAACAAATACAGCCGTATGGGTCTGATAAGCCATTTAATAAAAAAGAAAAAAATGTCTATTGCAATAAATTATTTATATATCACTGTATCAACTAAACCAGTTATATGCTGGTTCTGTTCAATCTACAATAACCAATCACCAGCACATCAGTGCTTGATTTGCAAAAGAATAAGGGCTTGATTTAGATCTTGGCGGTACTACCGTTGTCCAGCCACGGCGGCGGTTCCAAGTACTCCGTCAAGTTGACGGCAGTCCACCCACCGTATTTACATGTTGCGGCAATAGATAAATTCCTGCGGCGCTCTTCTCTGCTGGCTAACAATACTTCGTTGCCGCCAGCCAGGGGGGCTTGCGCCGAGCTGATTTAGATGTTCCCATTGTGCTGGCGAAGTCCTGACAGAGTGAGGCCATGGTGGTGTGGAGACAGGTAAATACTACTCATCATTATCTTACTACACCTATATGTTGTGAATGTGTCATAATGTTTATGTAGGTAATGTGTCATGCCCTTTTTTACATATAGCATTGCATACCAACAACATACATATTGAATGTACACCCACAGGCACCACAAGCACAACACCCACAACCAAATAAATATTTTTTTAAGTGCAATACAGGTGTGCACATTTTACCACGAAATGTTGTTAGATTAACATTTATGCATGACACATTAAAAAATTGCATGCAAGAGCAATGTAAAAATACACGCAGCAATAGCAAATGTTAACACACGATTCATAGTAGGACAAGTGACACAGAAGCCTACCTTAGATTCCAGCTACAACGGGGTTGCTGAGCGTTGTGGTGAGGTAGCAGCAGCACAGGAAGGACCTTTACAATGGTGTGCAAGATGGAAATGGAAGTGGAAAACCAGAAAAAGGTAAATTTTCACATCTTTTTGTTCCATCCCGCAAACTCGAGTTTGGAGGTTTTCCCGGCACAGTTGCATCGATGAAAAGGTATATCGTAATTGGGACAGCGGTATTCTTGGCGGGACTCCCTCCAACACCGCTTCTGCCTCTGATGCTATTGACGCAGGAGCAATATTCTGGTGGAGGCGGCGGAACTCTGACGGTCTTACCTCCAGAGACCCGCCGACATCTAAATACAGCACCCGGACTGCCAAATTAGCTGTCGGGAATACCATTGAAAAAGCGACAGCGGAACATCTAATGTGTTGGGGCTGAAGGCTCTGCTCAGAAGCCCGCAGACGGCTCTATCAAAGGTTGTGATACTGAATACCAACAATGTCTAGTCTGGATTCTGCTTCATGCCTCTTTTATTCACCAACAGATATACCCTGCCTTTTTATCTTACTCTTGCAGCTTTCTTCTTGTGCCTCTGTTTTTCCATCTTTCTCTTCCTCCTTCTTTCCCCCTTTAGCATTTTCTCTCTCTTGCTCTGGATTAACGTCTGTTCGGAAAAACGAAAATGAGTCCCCAAAAATGAGTGCCAGCGGTCCCCACCTGCAACCACCAGCTCACAATAGGCATTGTCAGCACGCAAGGAAAAGAGCCGGTATGATGTTAATGCCAGATTATGAGTGTAGATACCGCGAAGGCTGCTTATAGGTTAAAAGTACCGAGAATAAACAAATGTATCAATTTTTATTCAGCACTTATCTAAAAGAGATTCAAAATTAGTCTGAAAACCAAAGTCTTCACATTCTAGAACTAGAACAATTGAGATAGCAATATGAATTTCTGAGTCACAGGCAAGAATTTGTTTTTTTGAAAGTTAAGGTAGACTTTATATTACTGTATAGGTTTTTCCACTTCATATTGCTGCAAAATACAGGTATTATTATTATCCAACACCAATGCACTCAATTTATTGATTAAATGCTGTGCTGGTGCTGTCAGGGTTCTAACATGGATGCACAACTAGTTCCACTGTGACCATTTAGTTTACTAAGCTATATTTCATGCTACACAAGTTTTTTTTTTTTTTTATTTACCAGCATATAGCAATCATCTTTTCTTAGAATAAATGAAAAACTGAAGCAGGTCATTTAGAGCAGAGACAGAGAGGGATAAGTGTTCAAAAGATAATGCCGCAATAAACTGGACTGGGTGCGGGTATTTTTTAATATAAATTTTATTTGGAATTTTCCTATAAGGTATACAGACAGACAGTTAATGTACAGTCATGGATCCATGCAGACCAGTCCAGCAGAGGCAATGGCATTAATCATTAGCATCATATCATTCAGTAAGATTTACAGAAATGGAACCTGTTAGATATTAGGATAGGAAATAGAGTTCAATCTCCCTCCCTAATAATTAGACAGAGAATATCACCGTTCTTACTACCAGTCAGTTTACATGGGAACACATATAGACTGCCATAAACCCCATATCCTCTTGTGTGGGTGTGGGTAATTGACTGATGCTGGTACATCCCTCAACTGGATACTTCTCTCTCACATTTCCACATCCATCATTCTATTGCCAACGGCACCAAATCTGATGAGTTTAACAAAACAACAATCATATCTGTAACTCAAAGTGATTACACAGTAAAGGATCCTACATGGTGGTTTTTATCAATAGAATATGTATTTCGAGAAGGACAATTAACATTGACTTGCAAATGTAGATGTGTAAAAGCGAACTGGCACATACATGGTGCGGGGTTATCAACTAATTTAAAAGAATATGAGAGAGAGGAAAGTGAGAGCAATGTTTTACACAAACAGCTACAAACAGGTAATATGAAAAACTAGAAAATAAAGGACATTGGTCAAGGTAGATCAGTGACCTTTGCAGCTGAGGAAAATGTAAATGATGTTCCATGTGCTGAAAAAAGCAAACAAGACTTAGGACGCCATTAGAAGTGGCCAGGTAATAAGACTCAGTAATACTGCACAAGGTACAACTGCATAATTATTAAGGCCAATGCAAATTTTAGCATCTGAGGGCATTCTGAAATCATGGTTACTGCGCCAATTTCCGCATTTTTCCCCATATTCCCGCTTGTTTCCAAGGCATAACTCGACCTACTTTTTTACTGGTGAATCTGTACACAGCAATAAAATGCCACATGAACAAAGACAGGAGTTTGCAGCAGAAAATGTGATTAGCGGCCCACTTGTAATGGAGCCCATAATGTTGTCCGCAACGTTTTTGTGCAACGGCATAAGCCTATTTTAAAGTTTAAAATCTATTTTAAACCAAAAGGCACAGTCTCCTGCAAACCGGAATCCGACTTTCTTTCATCCTTTCAAAATATATAATCTAAGTACCAGCTATGATGGGCAGTTGGGTTAAAAGCTTTTAATGTAAGGTAAACAGATACTCAGAAGGGGTAGGGTGTGCTAAACTGGTAAAGACATTGCTGGAAACTGGAACAAGATAATACTTGCTAGCCACATAATTTGAGTGAGCCGAGGCAGCAAGAGGATTGAGTTAACAGTACATATGCCCATGTAGATCTCTGCATTTTGTCACTCCGTTTATCTCACATACATGTATGTATGCTAAATATATTTATATAGCTAGAACCTACCTATGATGCAACAGAACATTGTAGAATGATCTGAGGGGTATAATTCAAGGTCATTACAGAGGGGCAGGTAACAGGTGAGCTCCAAATGTGTGGGGGATAATGTTCCTTGAAGAGGAGCATCCTCATTTTCTTGCTGAATGGCAAAAGCGTGCCAATAGAAACTCAGCTCTGCTTGTGGCACAAAAGCATTTGATTTTTGCACAACAGTCCAAACTCGATCAACCTCATCTTTCCGTTCTTGTGGCATAGTTTTGGGTCAGCTGCTGTAGCCTGGTTTAAAATCCAGGTCTACAGAGTCCAAGGTTAAAGGAGTACACTTTGTTTTGAAAGGAAGAGAGGGTTAACCGGCTTCAGCTCTCAACCGTATCAACCAACCACCGCAAAAGGTGATTTCCAACATTTGGCATACTGGATTTTTAATAGAGAAAGGAAGCAAAATACTTAAACTATTTCTAATACTAATGTTGCTAGGATGCACAGCTGGAGAGCGCAAACATGTAGAGTCCAATGTCTACATTCCTCCCTTAGCAGACATTGTTCAGTCTTTTTGCCTTACTTTGGTCTCCTATATGGACGACACCCAATTAATCATCTCCCTGGCTGCAGAACAGCATTCAAAAGCAGCCCAGCTAAAGCCATGCCTCAAAGAAGATGCCAGGTGGATGGCTAACTGCTGTCTAAAACATAACAGTGGAAACACTGAGGTCATGATAGTAGGAAACAACCCAAACTGGTGGCCTGTGGAGGGTTGGCCAGACAGCCTTGGACCTCTGCCTCAGCCTAAAACAGCCATCAAAAATCTAGGAATCTGGCTGGATTAAAAGTTGTCATTTGAGGCCCAGGTGAGGAAACTTGCTGCAGTCTTTTTTGGCATCATAAGATCCATTAGAAAGGACGTGGAAATCTACCCAAACTCCACCCAGAGAAATGTGTTCCAGGTCTTAGTTACATCTCGCCTTGATTGTGGAAATCTATTATATCTGGGTAAGTCTTAATCAGCATTAAAAAGATTGCAGATTATCCGAAATGCCAAAGCTCGCCTTTGATTGAGACTACCTAACCACCATTCTGTTTCGGCTTCTCTGGTCAAACTTCATAGGCTTCCTGTTAAAAAAGCGTACAATTAAAAGCTTTATGCTATGCATTCTGAGCCTTTCTCTGGGCACAAGCTCATTGAGTCATTTGGCTCAACCTTATATTTCAGCAAGATCCTTAGATCATCAACTTCTCACTCAGCGGTGATCCCCAGATTCATTAAAAGCAGAAGTGGTGGTCGATCTTTTTGCCTTCTTGCTTCTAAATTATGGAACTCTCTTCCATCTGCGCTCTGGAATTTCCCTGATGAACTCACTTTTAGGAAATCCCTTATGGCTTGGCTGTTTGAGCATTTGTGTTGATATCTGATATGGCTTCTTTCTAACTTAGCGCTGGGAAGCCCTCTGGGGGTAGCCATGCACTTTATAAGTAACAAAAGAATAAAACTGAATAGAACATCCAGGCACAATTACTACTTCCCCTCTAAAAATATAATAAGGTGCTTATGGCTCTCTCACTCCACTCCCTTCCACTCCCAGCACCCACCAAAAAATTATTAGAGCTGTAAAATCTACTGAGGAAAACTAGTGTTTCACGTGCTCACTGTCTACTCAGACCAAAGATATTTTGCTGGGACATTGGACACCTGGAACTTTGAAGTAGGTGATCAGAAAGGCAACAACTATGTTTTTAAAGCATGAAAGATCTCTCTGAGAAGCTCATTACGAGCATCAGTAACCTTCTGATGTGTGTTTATGACACCTTATGTTTTCTCTGCCATAATGTGTGAGAAGAGGGGACGATCAAAAGATATTTAAAATGTTCTGTCACAGTGGCTTATTTTCACCCCTGCCTGCTTCTTGTAAACGCTGCTAGTGGGAGGGAGATGGGTAGACAGACCACTTTTGGAGAAACGTTTGTCCAGGTGAACGCAAGCCACATGAGTACAGTCGGATTGATTAGCGACCCACCAACCTCTAGCCCAGCACCTGGTTCTGGGACAAGAATAACCACTGGAATCAAAATCTGGTGAGGTTCCACATAATGTACATCATAAAGATAGGGGATGCACACCTTCTTGAATTTCAAATTCATCCATATTTGTCCATATTCATTCAACGTTGCGTGCTCACTGGTAAAGTGCCTTACCCTGGTGGCACGTAAATACTAAATTGCATCCTTTTGGGGCGACATTTCGCCCCAAGACCAATGGCACAGCTCAATGCTGCCTCTTCACTTTTTTTCAAATCATTGTACTCCATTTTACTCCGTGTACTCATTAATTTAATCAAGTTTTTCGCTTGAGTCCAATTTATTCCACACGCAGGGTAATGCAATTTTCAAACGTTTCTCATGTTCGTGATGTGCCCATCCGGACCTCTCTTCAAGAACACGTACAGACGCATTGTTCATCCAAAGCAGTATTTATTAAACCCCATGCATTTCGGGCTACTGAGTGCTGCAAAACGTGCAAATAGTTTTACAATAAAATGGTGCTTCCAAAATGTCGATTTTAGTAATACCAGAGCGCATGTAACGCAATTTTCTTTTTTACATAACTGTCCCTTCAACACACCTTTGGGGGTACTAAGGGCTGTGTAAATGCAGTTAAAATTAAAAGCAGGCACTTCACAGCTCAGTTGTTAACTCTTTGCACTACCACTAAAAAAAAACAAATCTTTGTCATCACAAAGCTTGGAGTGATTTGATCAATTAAAGCTAGAACCAGCTCCCAAGTACCCTTTACACTTGCATATTAAGTGATAGGCACATTTGCATTTCACTCAGGCAAGCTGGCACCCTGGCACAAAAACTTTTCACAGCACAAGAGACTCAATTGATGGATGTTCAGCTGATAACGATCTAGATTAGCCATCCCAGGACTGCTGATCTAAAAGGAAAGCAAACGTTTTGGATTGCAAGCACAAGTGAAGCTGGGGAATGTGCGACCCCCTTCCCAGGCCTCCACGGCCCCCCTGGGGGTCACGCCCCACAGATTGAAGACCTCTGGTTCAGAGTAACAGAACACTTCCTTTTATATCTATCTGTTTTTTATGGCTATCCTGTGTTCAGTATTCAGTATTTCCAAATGTACTGACAATAAACAACCAAGTTAATTTTCAGGAACACTTTTGTACATCTGTCCACAGACTGGATTTAAATGTGCAGAACGTGACTCCGCTACCATTTTATCTGTCTCATCTTGGTGATCCTTCCCTATCATGGTCGGAAGTGGAAAAAGGTTTTGAATTGCACACATTTGAGGAGCTAATCTCCTCGCCAAACAGAAAATGGCTCTTTTGAGACACTGCCAGGGTCCAAAGAAGAGCTTAGGTGTAAATGAATTTGAAAAAACTGAACCAACACTATCTTCTGAGAGTCCGCACCATCCTAGAAAGGCTTCACTTTGGAAGGAGAGGGAAAGCAAATCGATGGAGGAATACATCTCTAACTTAAGGAAGCGTGTTGCCTCGTGCAAGTTTGGCACCCACATTAGGGAGGGAATCAGAGATCTGTTTGTTTGTTTGTCTTGCACTGCACGTCAGACAAGATAAGGGAGGAACTACTGCTTAAAGATGAGCCTCCCTTAGTTAATGTCACAGTCCCTGCCAAACAAGTTGAGCACATGCTAAGTTGTATTGAAACACTCACAAAAAGTGGAGTGTGTGTAAGCAACACAAGCATGGGTGAAACAATTCCCCCAATTCAAAGGTAATTGTTTGAGGGGTAGTATGCTGGATCATATGGCCAACTTCGAGGAGTGCCCTGCTCTCAAGGCTGTTTGCAATAAATGTGGTGAGTGAGATCTTTTGGTCAAATGTTGTTAAGGAGGTGACAAGTGAGATTGAGGCGGTTATGGAAGTGCATGAGGAACCTTTTCCTTAAGTCTGTGTTGTGAGTCATGGTAAACTTTCTGATAAAAAAGGATTAAAAAGGATTAAAAAAGGATCAATACCTTCTGTGGCTAAAGTTAAGAGTATGCCCTTGAATACACAGGAGGATGTGAAACAAGAGTTGGTGAGATTGTGTGAGGGAGGAATATTTATGACAGTAGAAGCAAAAGAATGACTGGCTTCTGTTGCATTAGCACACAAAGGTAAGCGGCGGCATCAGATTGTGTGAGGACCTCATGGGAACGTAACAGAGAGATTCGGTAGACAGGATCCCAATTTCCCAAGAGTAACAACTTGTTGCTGATGCCTTTTTTTTCCAGCACTCTTGAGTTGGCATCAACATACCATCAGATGAGAATTTATGTTCATGTCCATTAACAAGAGCTTACAGCATTCATCACCCCCACTACATGTTTTAAGTTTCTCAGGATGCCATTTGGACTTGTCTCAGTTGAACAGATTTTTTCAGAGAGTTATGCATAATTTGTTGGGCAATCATGAAGGCGTAAAATGTTTCCAGAATGATGGACTCATTTACGGTAAATCATGGGATGAGCACAATCCTAGGGTGCACAAAGTACTAGAGTGATTGAGTGAGGCAGCTGCAACTTTGAAGGTTGAAAAGTGCAGTTTTGGGAAGGAAGAGGTTACTTACTTGGGGCACACCCCTTTTCATAAGGGTTTGAAACTAAAAAGGAGTTGGCTGATACCTCTAATGGTTTGTAGAAGCCTCAGAATAAATAAGAAGATATGTCTTTCTTTGGTTATGATGGAGTTCTACAGTCGGTTCATCCCCAATCTTTCAGTTAAAACGATAGCTATTAGAAAGTAGAGTAAAAAGTGTTCTGTGTCTGAGTGGAATAAGACTTCTGGATGAGAGTTTAGATCCCTAAAAGAAGAGTTGCCTACTGTACCTGACTGAGGAGCTTTTGTTTCAGGAGGAGATACAGAAGTGTTGACCGATGAGAGCGGAATAGGGCTAGGTTGGGTCCTGCTACATAGGCATGGACAGTATGAGCGAGTTATCATGTGTAAATCTAGGGTGTTTAAGGGGGCTGAGCACAACTACTCCGCCATCAAAAGGAAACATTGGCTGTAAGAACGACTCTGAAGAAGTTTCAATGTTTTTTAGGGGAAATGTTTTCATTGTGAGATCAGACCATAAATCCTCGGAAGAGCTGGTAACTAGGAAGGGTCTTGATTTAGTTTTAGCTCGAATTCGAAGACAGGTAGTTAAACTGCAGGACTACATATTTGCAGCTGAATACATTCCGGGAGTTAAAATTGTGCTGCTTACTATTTATCAAGGTTAGCAGATGTAAACACTTCGCTAGATTGTGTATTGAAGAAGAGGATGATGCGTGTGCTGATTTTAGTGTTTGTACAGTCACATAAGACAGTCTTTCCCAAACTCTAGGTCGCTACCCACTGGTGGGTTGCAAGCTTATTTGTGGTGGGTCATCAAAGTCCAAGCAATAAAAAAGATGACTTTAAATTCTGTATTTATCTTGTCACATTTGCTGTGCTTCAATGAAAGAGGTAAAATGTCAGACTATGTCTTCAGACAAACTGCTGTATATGTGTTTTTTAACATGGGATTGATGTTTAAGAACTCTTCTAACTTTGCAGTCAGAGAAGGAAAAGTAAAGTGAATTATTTGACAATCTTGCTGTGGTACAGAGTGTGTTAAAGGAAAGGTTGTAGGATGTCATTTTTTGTAACACACAACAAACTGTAAATTAACTGTACACATTCAGCAGTTCAAAAGCAGAAATGAAGCAAATTTTTTTGCAATTCGAATGTGTGATGAATTGGAAACAAAGATTTTAATAGGTTTAAAACAAATCAAGACACTTTTAGTTGGTGATGCACAATTGATAAATATTCACCTAAACTCGATTTCCACACATTAGCATTTGTGTGCAGTATAGTTTTATCAGTAAAACTGTATGTCTGTGCAAATTTAGTTGCCATTTCAATGGAAACTTTGCTGTTTGTAAATGACAGAACGCTACCACATAATGCTTTAGTTACAATAAAAAAATTGCCCGCCTCATGTCCACTAAATTTAGTTTGTCATTCTCAAAAGTGGGTCATGGTTTTAAAAACTTTAGGAAGCACTAACATAAGGGGTAGTTTTGGAGGAGGAATGGAGAGGTATGTGGACAGTGAAGCTTTTGTTATATAGTGTTGCGAGTACGTGGTTTGGGGTGGACAGGGAAAAAAATGTGATAATGACTCATCTGCGACCTTATTTTGAAATAAGAAAGGAATTCGCTGTTGAAGGATGGGTTCGTTTTCAGGGGTACAAGGTTGGTTGTGCCCCGAGATCTTAGATATAGGGTGATTGATATTGCTCATGAGGGTGTTTGCTAATCGAAACGGAAAAGCATTTGGGAAGATTTCTGGTGGCCAAGTCTTGACTAAGAGGTCAAAAGGACAATCAGGATATGTAGAGAGAGTGAAATTAGCGATAAAGGGTGCAAGACGCACCACTAATGGAATGTAGGGAACATTTTACTGTTACAGTTGTAGACATAAGGCAAATGTGAATGACACAATAGCAGACCAATGGAGGAAGAGGATTGGCTGAAAGCCCCAGTAAGTAAGTATATCATATATATACTTTTATTAAAATAAAAAGGTTGGCCAATGCCGGACCTAAAAAAAAACAAAAAGCAAAGTGCCATTGCTTGAACAGATAGGAGAAGTTTACATTGTTTCTCAGACGTATACAAGATATGTGAAACAAAAAGACTAGTTTCAATATTTTGGTTCAAACTACCTACTAACTTATTTAGTATGTTTATTTTTGTTTTATGCTTTGATAATTAAAGCTGTACAACAGATTTTGAAATATCAGTCATGCACGAAATTTTGATTATGCAGCAGTAGCCGCAAAGGGAACCCTGTCATGAGCGACACATTTAACCACTTCTTAATCCTTAGCTAAAATCACTAAGAACATTCCAAGATTTAAATACTCACGGCTAATGAGAAAAGTAACTACAAATCCCAAACAGTTAAGTGTGGCTGGCTAAAAGTCCAGGAGAGGCTAATAGGGAATATGTGACATAGGGCCACTGGCAAGTTCATTTACTAATTCAAGATAATGTATATTTCTTAAGTATAAACATTTCCATAAAATATACAAGATCAAAAACACAAGAAAAATGAGAAATAAACAACACAGAATATAAAATTATATGATTTAACATACAGAATAATAATACATACATTGATTATTTAAATGATCAATAAAAACATTATTTGTCCCAGTCTAATAAAAAAAGGAGCTAACACATATAAATAAATATTTCATGGCATACCAAAAAATGCCTTACGCTGGCCTTATAATATTCTAATTTCTCAAATGGATAACGTTGGAATAGTTAATCCATGGGCTTTAAGGAGGACATCTGAGAGCATTGTAACATTTTTACTCATGATAGCAGCCTGCTCCTATGCAACCATGCTTTAAAAGCAAAATCTAATGTACAAAATTGCACAAGAAACTATAATGTTCTTTAAAAACCCATAATGCATCTTCCTTGAGCTCACATTGCATGCAACAAGAGTTTGAGTCAATGCTTTTTCTATGTAGAGTAAAAAGGACAAAAAAGAAGAACTGTATCTATTTCTCACAGTAGCCCAAATTACACATTTGGAAGAAGACCATCTAGGTATAAACCTAAGTGGCATAAAAGTGCTTAGACGAGACCTAATATAAAAATTCTGCAAAAGTGGAGATGTCATCTGATCAACATGCCAGTAATATGCAGAACACATGTCCATCTACAAATAGAAGGCAGTGACAAGAGTACATGTAAGTAGTATGAACCCAGTGAAATAGATAAATAAAAACAGCAATAATCTAACAAAAATGATGCATATGTTCTCTATACCACACACAGCATTCCACGCGTACTACAAGCCCTTTCCAACTATGGACTTGGGCTCTAGCACTTGGGTCCACCAGGATCGCTGCAAACATGCTCTAAATTTGGAGCGATCTGAAGACGCACTTCTTTAAAGAGCAATAAATGAAGATGCAGAAACAGTCAACCCAGAACCCAGCTGGTCTCCATTCATTTGGTAACTGTATCCAGGTCACAAGTCCTAAAAAAAGAAGTGGGGGGACTAACCAAGTTAGGCAGTATTCAAGTGACATAATGGCACGGGACATCACAGCAATGGACATCGTTGCGTGAGACATTGCACGTGGCATCACAGGAAGCGGTATCACAACCATGAACTCGGAGGAAGTGACATCACAAGAAGAGACATCAGATCTTAAGACCATTACGAGATTTAGCAAATAAGGTTTTGCGTTGGAGTTGTGCCAAAAAAAATGACAGAACCCCAATGCAAAATCTGGGCCTCAATTTATACATTTTTTTTTTTCATACTCTGCCACAAAGAAATTGTCAACAAGGAGAAATGTGGCAATAAATCTGTTCTGCTTAATTGGTTGCAAAGTCTGCATTTTAAAATATCTTATCGGGTTAAGGCATCTGCTTCAGAGATCTTTGTTTGCCCAGTAAATCTCAATAATAATAATAATGGTAAAATAACTCTGGAGGTTAACACATTTGCTGGAAAGATCTGTGTTTTCGCTAGTCCCACTTTGGGGGTAAAAGTAGCATAGAGGATTAATGTTTCTCCTGCACAGCACATTGTGTAGCATGCAGATGATAATCCTTCATTGGCACATAATTCCAGTGGGCTTGGTCTTATATAACACATCCTGTACATTGGTTTACACACACACGATTTACTGCCAATGTATAATGCGTGTGGGTGATGTAAAGCGTTCCGACACCGTGCATTGAGATGAGTAGCGCTATAAAAAATAAAACAAAATAGTGGTATTTATGTAAATACTGGGACAGATCAACACATCAGACATTTTTCCAGTGCATGCATGTCTCTTATATACAGGCACTAAACAAAGTCAAAAGCATGCCTCCCTTAATTACTTGTGAAATAATAATAAGCTGTCTGCCTTTGTTTCCACTCCATTGCATTTGCAACTAAGTGAGAGGTTCCAGATGGCTCCCAGCCAGGATACTGAAACAAAAGCAGGCCTAATGGCCCCTTAAATTTGGACTTTGTTTCTGGCCCACCTGGAATTTAAAATAACAAAGCCCCCTAGCCACCTGCATGTTGCTGCTCAGAACAAAAGCAGGCAAAGTGCAGGCGCTGCTGAATGTGTCCCTGTCTGATAATTACACTGGGATGAGTTCAGCATATTTCAATGGGCCCAACCTTTTCCACTATGTAAAAATAGTGGGGGACACAGTCTACCCGCATGTACACCTGACACGTGCCATTTTTAATGGATCATCGTGAAATGTGACTGACCTCATTTGGAGTCCTTTGTTGATGTTCACACATTGGTGTTTAAAAATCAAGCAATCAACGACTTTGCTATCCATAAGACTAAGACCCATGGGGGTCGAAACGCATCATGGAGGACTCTCTGTAATAAAGAATGGTGGACTACACTCCGTTTGGTGGGCTTGTTATTCTACTGGAGTTGTGAGAATTTTACATATGCAATATGTATATACATATATATATATATTTTGGGACAGATTTGTGCCGGCAACTAAGGGGGACAGCCATGGGCACCTGCTTTGTCCCCAGTTTTGCAAATCTGCATTTGGGCTGGTGGGAGGAGCAGGTGCTGGCATCTGAGTTTGCCCAAGAAATTACTGAGAATGTGATCTTATGGTCACGCTATAATGATGATCTTTATATTATATGGTGTGGCAATAAGTCAACAGCAGAGAACTTTGCAAACAGGCTTAATAGAAATAAACTAAATTTACATTTTACATCTCACTTTAATGGAAAGGGGGTACAGTTTTTAGACCTAACATTATATGTTGAAAATGGGAAGTTACACACATAAATGTACCGCAAGTGTACAGCAGGAAACACAGTGCTACATGCACATAGTTTCCATCCTAACAAACTAAAGAATAGCATTCCCTATGCTGGGAGCCTACGTATGCGGAGAAACTGCAGTAGCTCAGATTAGCTCTATAAAGCACAAGCACAACTCAGTGACAGATTTGAATCACGAGGTTATGGTAAATCTATTTTGGAAGGGGCCAAATACAAAGCAACTAAGAAATCCAGAGAACAGTTGATAGTCTCAGAAAAGATCACGAATCCACCTACTCAGCAAGATCAGAGTTTTCGCTTCATTACAGGGTATAATACTCAACATCAGAGAATAAGAGCCATTTTTCAGAAACACTGGCACCTACTGTTAAGTGATCCAGTGATAGGTTCTAAAATACAAAGCAGACCTCTCATTACTTTTCGGAAAGCAAGATCAATGAGACAGGACCTTCTTATTAATAGTCTTGGGACTCAGCAACAAGAGACATGGCTGAGTGGGAGTAGAGGTTTTAGAAGATCCCATAAGTGCAAAGAAGGCAATTATGGAGTTAACACTACAGAAGTGCCTTTCACATTTTCTGAAAAAAAGTGGAAGCTCACGAAACCACTGAATTGCAGGAGTGAGTTTGCATATATGCTTTAAGATGCACTTGCATGAAGCTCTATATAGGCAGCATCATTTTGTGTGTGCATCAACGCTTCCTACAGCATGTCAGAGCCATCAAGAACAAAGATCAAACCTATCCGGTGGCCAGGCATTTTGAAGCTGTACATGCGAGATGGATAGAGGATCTAGAATATTTTGTGCTGGATCAGGTACCTAGTAGACTGAGGGGTGGAAAGAGAGAAATGCCTGAGGCAGCTCAAATCTAGATACATTTTGAGGTTCAATTCCAAGATTTCTAATGGCCTTAACACTGAGGAAGATTTACATGTCCACTTATGAGCTGAATTAGCAAATGAGACGATAGAAGTTATTCAATCAGCCTGATTTTAATCTCACACTATAGAATTTTATTATGATTTTTCAATGGGGTTTCATATTTAGCACTTGCACTGCACTTTACAATAGAATAACCGCTGTTTAGGAAATATTAGTTGTATATACCCAACAACAGTAGACAACTGTAGATATAAGCTGTTGATGTTAGTGTAATAGTTTCGGTTGGATCAGTGGGCCAATGGGTAATGGGCACTTGCCCAGAATTAGATGGTACAACAAATTGATTGAATATAGTATGATTGATTACTGTGTGAATTTGAACTGTGCATAGAAATTGGTTTCAGTATACATATATATCTGGTGACCATTTGGCTAAGTCTCAAGTGAAACAGAAAAAGGTTTTTTGCACATTGCACTATGAGATAATAATTCTTTTAACCTTTCAAATGAAATTTTTGGAATTAGGTGTTAAGGGAAGAATTTGCACATTGGAGTTCTAGGACAATTATACAATTATCAATAGACAATGTGATTTTTTTTAATTGCAATATGAACTTTATAATCGGATACTGTAATTAATTGTGGAATGCCAACAGAACATGAGCTTGCTATTTTAGGTTGAGACCATAATGTATAGTAATCCAGACAAGTGGTTAAACAATTGCACGTCACTTAAAAACAAAAAATTGATTATGTCACTTTAATAATTTATTTTGCACTGTCACTTTAAGGATTCTGAAACCTCGCTGCAAGTATAAAAACAATCAAAATGGTAACTTGTATGGTTGTGAAAAAGACCGCGGAGGCAATCGAAACGCGTTACCTGTAGCCACAATAAAATCTTTTCAAGTGAGCCCAAGCGTGTTGGAGCCTGTTTTGATGTAAGAGCAGGCACGTTGAAGATATATATATATATATATATATACACACAGACATATATATATATATATATATACACATATCTTTCCTGAAACCACCACTTTCGGATGATTCGGCCGCACTTCCTCCGTAATTACAACTCCAACAGAGGTTCCACTTGGAATTCAGGTGCTCATTCAATATTTATTTTGTAATTTTCATTTAGCAGCAACAACCAATATGGAACACCAACGCGTTTCAACCGCCTCTCAGACCCTGTCTCTCTGTTCTTTACTGACACGGGAACATATATATATTAATATGTATATGTATATATATATATATATATATATATATATATATATTTATTGCATAGCGTCACTTCTCACATCGCATAAGTAGCACACGTGAAAGAGGCTTTAAAACATGGTCCCGAGGAGAGGTCTAGGCAGGAACGAGAAGCAGAGACATCGCTGCAACGAAACACTCAGCACATTTTATGGATAAGAAACTGAACCGTTTTATTATTCACTGCAGATCAAACTGCCAGAAACTTTACAGCTCACGTCCTAATCTGTAAAGATGGTACATTAAAGGTAATTGTAATTTCAGACATGTAGACGTCTGTGGGAATAATAGAACACCCCGGACGAATAAAAAAGCACATTTAAGTCCAATTAAAACACTATCGCTGTTGTGAACCAAACCATAAACGTATGTTCAATTTCTAGACTTAGAGGTAATCATGTGTACGAACATAACGCCGATATACAACAAATGAGGGTCAAACCAATTACACAAAATACTAATCCATAAAATGAAGATAGAAACACATTCAGAGGTGACTATTGATGAATTTATGTTTCAGATTACAATGGAGTTTTACAAAAAGCATGCATGGAAACAAAAGTACATAATATTGTGACCTTTCACCTGCAGGTTATCGTCAGCATGTTTTACGAATATTGCCATAGGAGGGACCCGTCGTATTAGGGATGACGTCATAAAATCAACTTTGTAATAATAACATCTCAACATCGCCTACAGTTTGAATACTCAGCATGAAATTATTTTATCTCGCACATTTTCAATCCAAACCACCCAAAATTATTTTTCCATCACTATTCACATGAACCATTTAATAAGAAAAAATAGCACTGTGTCATTATTTTATTTTGACACCAAATAGGATGCTTGGATCTCAGCAATAGCACTAACATGGTGCAAGTTATATTTGGTCTTGGAAAACAAACAATATTTATTTTTATTGTGTGCTTTCAAAAATATTACTTACTATTCGAAATAATTCTTTGGAAGCAGCACCCACTGCAACTAAACAGCCTTCAAAAACCATAGAACATACCAAATCACATTGCGAATAAAGTTCACTGATTGTATTAGAACAGTTTTAATTTTTATAAAACACCATGTGAAAGAACAATCCGACTAATCTTGCATGATGGAATAAATAATTAATCGTTACAATAAAATCCAAAACAAAACTGATACGATACATTAGATTGATTACTGTAAACAAAGTGGCATCCTTTTGAAATCAGATCCCTTGTACAGAACAGTATCTGGTTTGCAGTGCAAATCCTTGAGGATTAGGACACAGGCCTGGACTTCTGGAAAATACTGCGGGTGCTCCAGAACCATACCAAATAAAGGCCATGTATCTGCGCTGTAAAAATCCAGAACCATTTTCGTGCAGCACCCTGTCCAATTAAAGACAGTGATGCTAGTGTAATGAGAATTTAGGGAGATCCTTACACGCAAATGTAGTAAATAGTGAGTATAGCTAAAACAGACGCAGGGAGCCTTATTATGTGGCATTAATCCAAGTCCCAGCTATGTAACATGATTTAGTGGCAACTTAGTAAAAAGCTCAAATGATATTTAGTGAGAAAGTACCCTTGCTTGCGTGGTCACCCACATTTCTTATAGATTGATGCTGCTGGTTTTTTAGATCTCGCCTAGCGTTGCAGCGCGCATGCGCTGCTCGCTCTGCGAGACATATTGTGGATGAGGAGATTTCAGAAGGGGACTTGAAGCCCCGCCCCTCATTTTCATTGGCTGGCGTCATCGTTTATGTAAAATGGTGGCCTCCGATTGAAACTGAGGCTTTTTGGTTTCCGCCCTTTCTTCTTTTCGTCCGGCCCATCCAGACTGGATCGTCTGCCTTTCGGCTGTCGTGAAGCAATTTCTTATCTTTAGGAGGCGTGTACTGCCGGATCATGTTTCCGACAGCTTGTTTTTCTTCTTCATGAGTGCCGGTTGCAGCGAACAAGTGTCAGTTCTGAGGAGGGCGGACTGCTGCCAAGCCGCGAGTTCTGTGTACGACTACAGAGTTGTGAGGACTGATTGTTTTTACTGTTTTAAAAATATACGAGCACGTACATATCTTCACTGGAGTTTGAATACAATTGTAATCCGAGCGCAAGGCTCACAGCGCTTTCTTTGATTTGTACAGCTTTACGTAGTTTCCTAATATACTCCGTTCTGCCATGTAGACTGCTTGTCACATCGCGATGTGTAATAATATAGATTAGAGCAGGACAAAACCAACAAGAGGCTGGAGCCCGCCGTCCCCTGGCATATTAAATTCAGATGATATATTTCATGGCTGTCTTTAAGGGACTCTCCTTTAGGGCAGTGTGGAATTTCCGAAATTCGCTTTGCATATCCTCTGCGAAGAAAGAACACAACGCACGCCAAGCCCCCATTCAGAAGTTTTGCGACAAACCAAGGAGGCTGGCCTAAAAGAAAATGTCTCTCACAAAGCAATTTCCGCTTGCGGTAGTCTCCTTGAGAATAAATGGGCGAAATTTCGTACATTTCATGGCCATAAAAAAATCACGCAGGCCGACTCCTTTCCCACCTCATGCGGCACTGTCACCAACCAGCACTTCGACATTTCAATATTTGTAAGGCTCCCCCCTCAGACAGTCTGTCCACGGAGACTAGAAAAGCATGCAATGTCAGCTCCGAAAAACCTGTGTTTTGTGTATGGTAATTGTTTGAGAATCGCCAGTAGGCACTCATTTTGTCACTGACTTTGTTTACAGAAGCAACACCACGGAACCCGCTTTGTCAGCGGCCGAACCACACCTCGGGTGTTAGGGAAACCTAAACGGATATTTTTACGTTGCTGTTTTACTTCTGATGGTAATATAAAAGCGTCCATTTTAGGTTCACTTCTGACATCCATTGCTTAACCTTACTGAGCGTCCACTTGTAAACAACAGAACTCTCGCGAGAAGACGATACTTCCTACCTGTGTAGCTACCATGAGATTCTGAACTGCCACCAGCGTCCATTCTATCGTGTGATCTCCGAGGAGACACTTTGACTAATAAGGGCCTATTCAAGGAGAAAAGTGTCAACTGACCAAAGAGAGCCCTTTAGAACTCACTCGTGCACAAACTTTAATTACTACAAACTGTGAATACCCCTATCCCACATAGGGTTGCTGACTATTCTGCGGGACCCGGCTCCCCCACACACACACACTCGGAATGTTTGAGAAGGATTGAACATGAGGTCTATTTTGACACACAGAGAACGAATCCCTCTCAGAATTGCTGGTCACAAACAAACAACTGTCTGGGGCCCTTCTCAGCTCAACCCACATCATTCCATCTTGACATCATCAGAATGCATAAAAATAACCCGATGAAGTAAATATGACTCAGCTCATATTTGCATTATCCTCTTTTATGCACAAAACAGACTCAGTAAAATCATAAAATGAATTAAAGATGGGATGAACACAAGTAACAAAACAAATAAGCCTTAATTTCAAAGGTAATCGTTCACAACTTGGTTATTTGCACTTGATTTGGGAGCACACTCATTTGAATTGCTCAGACTTGAAAGACAAACTATAGTTACTAGCTAGAATTCTTACTTTCGCCCTTTGCTAACCAGCGTCTTGATTTTGCATCCTCTACCTCACACTCTTCCCACACCATACTACCAATAAATTAATGTATTCATTCATTCTGTGCTTGGGTGTATGTGTGTTTTTGCCAGTATACTCTGTTGGCAGTTTTTGAGAGTTTTTTTGTATTTTTATGTGCATGTCTGTTATGTGGTATTCTTGGATATTGTCAGCTGTATTTGCTACATTTTGCATTGTTTGGGTATAGGAGCATATAATGCGAGAAAATGCGACGAAATCTGAAGTCACTGCACTCTAAAAACGTTTGAATACATCTTCATTTGGTATGATCGCAGCTTGCGTATCTTAGCATCACTACCACAGCCTTCGCCAATACATTGATGGGGAAAAAGAGAGTATACTCTCTTGCCAATCCGTGGTCTTGTGTTACTATACATCTGTCCATCTAGTCCCCACCAATTCCCAATAGTCGTTAGGTCTAACCTCAAGTGAAAAATAACTCGTATCACTTTTGCATTTATTAAAAAAAAAAACAACCAAAGACACAATTTCAATTTCTGAAGTAATTGTAGCACCATAAGACCAATTACTACACTAATTAATTTTGAAAGGATTTTCTGGAAAGTCTGCACTTCCATCATTGTGGCTCCTACACCATCCTTGTTACATCAATTCCTAAGTCTTGAGAGAGTTTCTTTCTAGGCACAGAATTAGGCCCTGTGTTACTTACTGGTTGGATATATATACTTTGCCTATAGTATCAACATTTTAGGAGGCTTATTTTAGTTTGCGTCTTCACACTCTCTGAAAGAACCACAATAGATCAGTGGTCTCAAGCAGCCAGTAGCATGCATCTTCTTTTTCTTTTCACCCACAGATTGAAATCACTCCTGGTTATTTATCGACCAGGTTGCAAACTTTGTCCAGGCTGAAGGTGTTGCATCTTGGATGAGGATACATATTTGCAATGGTTAGTGAGACCAGAAGCATTATGAGCTATTGGATGTTGGTAAGGAAGTGCCTGTTATTCCTTTATCCTTGTACAGCTAGGTCGTACCATGCATATTAGGGTACTTTACTACCTGACCTACTCTTCCTTTTTCCTTTTTTTAAAGAAGCTTGTTGTAATTAGTCACAAATAGTTGCTAAGTTGCCTTAACTGCTTTTGAGTAATAAGTGGGTCAGGTTTAAATTTTCCATTAATGTTGTGACGTCAGTTCTGCTGGGCCATTGTAACTTAGACAGGCAACTCTTCTGACAAGTATTGTTGTTGTATTTGGAAGCATTTGTCGACTAACAACCCCCCCTCCTCCCCCGCCCCTTGCTGTTACCTGCACCAGCGTCACAGGGCGGCAAACTCAGGGACAGCCCCGGACGGCAAAAGCTGTAGATACGCCACTGAACTTTGCAGAACGTTTTGCAATTAAAAAGAAATGTTTGATGGTATTTAGTAACTAGCCTCACGTGGGACTTCTAACCTAGGGAATGTAAGAAGCGCTGTTGAGCCACAATTTGTTTGCAAGACTACAGTGCCTCTCCTTTTACTGTATGTAGCATTAGGACATTGGAAGTGAGTTCTGGGTCGAGGATATGACATCTGGCAAGCATACAGAGGTCATTGAAGTGAATGCTCATAGAAACATGGCTCTATGTCCTCTGTTAGAAGCTAGGTGCTCACAAGGCAGTCATTCACAGCTTCAACGAAGTCATTGATGCTGTCAATGGTGATGTGATATGTGACGTTTCCAGAGATGTCATTGATCGTTATCCCTGATGTTACTGTACTTAGGTACTAAAGGGTGCAGCAATTACACACAGCAGCAATACATATCCTCCTAGATAATAGTTGTCGATGTAAGCCTGCTGTCCCACTGTCAGGACTGAAGGGCCCTTTGAAGATGTTAATTGGAAAAGCTTCTGCTTTGTCACTGGGCTTATTCTGGTGACTTCTGTTTCTTCTTCCTATCAGGAATATCTGCCATGACAATTTATGTGGACCTCTTCTGCAAGGCCCTAACAAATGTATGTGCTATACCACTGTGTCTGCTGCGTTTACCGTTCAAGAAATACTATAGATTTGCCATTGTGATTTACTCCACAAAAATCCAGATCAGTTTATTTCTAAAGGTGAACTTCAGCAGTCTTCTTTACCCCCTCACCATATATACTCCTGGGACGTCATAGGAGCAGTATCAGCTCCTGCACCTCTGCTTCTCTTCACTGCTGATAAAGGGAATGTCACTGCCAGCCTGCCCTCTCATCGATGGGTCTCTTCTAAGTGTGGTGCTCCCATGATGCAAGCTGGTGTAAACCATTGTATGTGAGTAAGTACAATCAACCGATCCCTCAGGGGACTGACCCCTTTCTAAGTGAAGGGCGTTTGTGAGTATTTGCTTGGTGTGAACCAAGGGGCTAGGTCAGATTTTTTAGGTCGAACTTGGGCAGCGCATGCGCTACTCTGCGAGGCATGCTATACTGGAGTATGGAACAGAAGCCCCGCCCACTCTGCCTATATTTGTCATTGGCTTGTGTCATTGTCCTTCGTAAATGCTGGCTTCTGATTCGTTAATAGGCTTGTTAGTCCTTCCTTAGTACCGCCTTGTCTTAATTCGTAACCTCCCATAAGGGCTGGCCCTTTTACTTCTGTTGTTACACAGTGAGTCTTTTTTAGTCTATAAGCACTATTTTCTTTAAATAGTTTCTCCTACTGCAGGCACGACCTTTTTTAGCAATTGCCATATTAAATTACAATGCATTTTATTTATGTTTTACAAACGAAAAACAAAACAAAAACACAATGTCATTTACGTCAATAGCTCAAAATAATGTCAGTGCAAGACCTATTGCATTGTAAATGCTTGTTACTCTCTGCACTGGGACACTGCTGTTCAGTCCCCCAAGCATGTGCTGTAACCCTAAAACATGGTTAAAGTGGCTAACTCCTAATTGCCTTATTTATCTTCCTTATAAGGTCATAACATAGAGAGCAGAAGATACACCTATCTATTTCATAGAAAGTTCAATTTAAGCTGTGTTTTGCAGCCCTTATTATGCCATTCATAGTGTGACAAGGAAAACATGACTTCAGGCATATCATTGTAGCCTGACTGCCGCAGTTTAAACCTCCAGCCCGACCTGTCAAAATAACCCTTTTGATGGGGAAAAAAAATGTCATCTTATCTTTAGCTTAATCATAAGTAACCCTATGTAAACCTTGTAGCCTACAAGGTAAGATGCATAGAATTTAAAAATGGGACATGTAGAAATGTAATGTCAACTTGTCCCTGCAGTGACAAGCCACTAAAAGCCAATTTCCCTGTGGAAGGCCATGGTTGTCCTGAGAGAAAGCTAGAGGACATATTAAAATATTAATTCAGCTATCTCAGGCTTGGGACCAGCTAGTAACATAATTGAATCACTCTTTTTAATATTTTTTTAAAGCCCAATTTAATGGTGAAGTTGTGGTTTTAATAAGTATTTACGGAAAGCGACTTTTAGAAAGTTACCTTTCCCTACCTAAAGCTCCTGAAGGCTAATTTGCATTAGCTCTCCAGCTGCTGCCCAGCCAACATCTGTCCTTAATGAGGTGTGAAAACTCCTCTGGCAGGAAGACCATCTGGGGTGGGCCCAGCAATTTAATTAACTTCAAAGGGGCCTTCCATGTCACATGTAAAGGTCAGGTGTCACCAGAGAGGACCAGCCTTTGTCCAGCTAGTCAGGCTGGCACCAACCCTAGTGGGAGGAGAGCTACACCGCATTACTAGTTTGAGTCACCACAAAGGAGTAGACTGCTCATTACCCTTGTCTCACCACTGGGGGGACACAGGTTCTGCAAAAGGGGTTAAGGGTTTCCCAATCTTGGATTTGGGGAGTTAAGTGCACTGTGGGAATGTTTACAGTAGGGCAAACAGGAACTACTGCAAATGAAGGTGGGGTGCCCCTGGGAACTCTTACCCAATTGGTCAAGAAGGAGTCAGGAGTCATCCCCACCCACTAGCTGGTGCCAAGCATAAATGTGGCACCCTTCTGTGAACACCTTCTTGACCTGCGGAAGAACAGCAGAAGGCCTGCACCTGATGTTTGAGACCTGTGAGGGGATCTGAAGGGCTGGAACTGGTCCCACTTGGACCCTGGACAAAGAGGTGGACTCCAAGGGTCATTGGGTCGATCTCCTGTGTGGCTACAGGGACACAACAACCTTCAAGATACCTTTTCCCTGAAGTGTCCAGCTGAACAGTAGCAAATGGGAATGGACTAGACCCTGATGGTGGCCTCTGCTTGAGTGAGTCTTGACCCCCAAGTGCTGTTTCTTAAGTTATTGGGACCCTTGGCTGTGTCTACCTGGACTTCTACTAGAAAAGTTTGTAATTTGTGGACTTCCAGACTTCTGGAGAACCCCAAGCCAATCCGCTGAAAGCACAACTTTACCAAAAAAAAAAAGTTTTCCTGAGTAAACCTTCTCCAAAGCAGGAAATCCAATTCAGCAGGCTCCCAGCAAGAAGGTGTCCAAACTCGTGGAACTCATAGCCAGATACAGGCTGCAACCTTGTCCCTCTGAAGGATTCTGAGTTCCGGAAAAGAGCCTAAGTCCAAAAGTAGAAATATTGACTGGGCTAAGGTATGAAAAATGTATCCGACCGGCGAGAAGATTTCTCTGGGCACGAAATGTGAATTTTCCTGCTCTGTTTTACCGCCCAAATCAACGGCGTCAGCAGAACCTTGTGCAATGGTTATGCTGTTTCGTGGAATTCTTCTCAGATACAGCCTACAACTTTGCCTCGATTTTTATTTTTATTTCAGAGACTAAGTCCCAAGGTAAAATCTTCAATCGGGATGAACCTGGTTGGTGTATGAGATCCGCACTACATAGGGCGGGGGGGCTAAAATCGCACTTAGGTCCTAGTCTACAGTGACCACAAACAATCACTGTTGCTTTACTTTTTCTTGGTACTTTTTCAATTAGACCTTTACAAATTCATATCTCTGGTCCCCCTTACTGGATTTTTGTTGTTTTGGTGTAGATTTGATTATTCCATTTTTCTCTATTTTTTATTGTCTTTGACTTTTTAACTGTTTGATACTTCTAAATGGTTTAAACAATTTATTAGCTACTAGGGGACTGAGCTTCGGTATAGACTGCAGAAATCTTTGCCTGGACCTAGCAGAATAGTGACTTTATTACTTGTGCTGGACATCCAGTAACCCCACTTGATTATTCACTTTCTCACACACATGGGTGTTATCACCTAAGACACCCTTGTTTAGCGTTTTGTGCCAAGAAGTCCCGGTTGCTGCTAGTCCAGAATGCAATCACCAGGTTATTTTTAAAGTTCTGTGGGGCACGATAAAGTCTTTAATATTATCAACTCAGTTCCTCAGCATTCACTCCTACTGTGAGTAAAGTTCCAAGAGACGTCGTGCAATTCAAACTTTACATTCAGCTTTACATAGTCAGCGAGTGCAGTATGTTTCTCATCTGTTTCTTTATATCTATACATAAGAGTTTCTCAAACCTATGAGGCACAGAATTAATAGGGTCAGCACAAAGCTGGTAGGTCAGATAGAATATTTAAAAGTCCTAATTAACAAACCTGTTCCCCTTCCCATCCAGAAAGGGGAGTTACTCCAGCTTATGCCTTATCTTTTAACAGTACATAAGGTGGGATGGGGTAAAAGCAAAGATTGTGAATGCCCACAAATGTACATATTTGTGGGTGCTACAAACTTGCACGGCAAACCAGAATGTGTAACACATATTTACCACCACTTGCATTGTATTTACTACGTTAGATTTCTCAGTACTTGTGGCGGAGAGATTTGCAGTAATAAATCCATTTACACTGTGCGGGAATCCTTTTGTGAATTCTTAGCAGATGTAATGGATGAATGATCATACATAAACTTGTTTAAGACGAGAATACGTTTGTGAATTGGGCTCAGTATCTTCCCAAAGTTTTACTCTATTTAACAGAATGGGCATTGTGCCAACAATATTCAGTCTCTTAAAAAGTTAGCTCCTATAAAAGATTCATACAGGCATATCTGCATCGTGAAAAAATGATACAAATCTCTGATGCCACTAAGAAGATAAAGATATGCATTTACCTTTGTTTAAATAGTTTAGAAGCAAATGAGGGCTGCAAGTCATTGTGTCAGGGGATTGAAACGTGAGAAAAAGTTTCCCATGCTCACTGTAAACGTGTCTTTCAGGGACAAATGCCCATGTACATACGTAGTCCTTCTGTGTACACTATTGTTTAAAATATGGCTAGAGAGAAACCGGTCCTAGGATGCTTGTTTCCAGTCCAGGGAGGACCTGCCCTG
Source organism: Calotriton arnoldi (assembly GCA_963921515.1). Taxonomy (NCBI): domain Eukaryota; kingdom Metazoa; phylum Chordata; class Amphibia; order Caudata; family Salamandridae; genus Calotriton; species Calotriton arnoldi. The sequence goes on along the minus strand of CAWUFW010012496.1, from coordinate 462,442 downwards.
GCAGTTCGCGCTGGACTGTTCCCATTGGGTGCAGGGTCAAGACTGATTTGCATATGGCTGGGTCCAAACTGGAATGGCATGGTGAGCAAAAAAACGATGGATTTAGGCCCAGATCTCTGTACTGGGGTGAATGTACGACATTCTTCTGCATTCTGTCCATCAATTGTTGTTTTTGCATTTGTCACCCCGAGTGGGACGGGTATGCCCAGACGTGGGTCCCGTGCTCTCCATGCCACTGGAGTCAAGCTATCCTGGCTGATGAGGGATGAAAGCCCGAAACCGGTCCTAGGATGCTTGTTTCCAGTCCAGGGAGGACCTGGCCTGGCAGTTCGGGCTGGACTGTTCCCATTGGGTGCAGGGTCAAGACTGATTTGCATATGGCTGGGTCCAAACTGGAATGGCATGGTGAGCAAAAAAACGATGGATTTAGGCCCAGATCTCTGTACTGGGGTGAATGTACGACATTCTTCTGCATTCTGTCCATCAATTGTTGTTTTTGCATTTGTCACCCCGAGTGGGACGGGTATGCCCAGACGTGGGTCCCGTGCTCTCCATGCCACTGGAGTCAAGCTATCCTGGCTGATGAGGGCTGAAAGCCCGAAACCGGTCCTAGGATGCTTGTTTCCAGTCCAGGGAGGATCTGGCCTGGCAGTTCGGGCTGGACTGTTCCCATTGGGTGCAGGGTCAAGACTGATTTGCATATGGCTGGGTCCAAACTGGAATGGCATGGTGAGCAAAAAAACTATGGATTTAGGCCCAGATCTCTGTACTGGGGTGAATGTACGACATAGTTCTGCATTCTGTCCATCAATTGTTGTTTTTGTAGAGTTATACTCCAGCAGACCTAAATTAACTTATACTAATGTGGCTGTGACTGCCAGAAGGTTCTTTCCTCTCGAAAAAGCAGATGAGGACATGGCAGAACACAAGCCTTAAGAACAGGTTAAAAACAAATTACAGCATAGTCCAGCAAAATGATGCATGGGGCTCACATGTGAAGATCAAACAGAAATGCTTTTGCTGGGTGAAAGTCAATACAGCCTTGTAAAATGACTTTATGTTTTGATGTCCACAAGTGCACACTGCCATAACCGAAAAAAGGAGTGATGCTTTGTTTATTAAGACCCCCGAAGGCTGTGACAAGTCTGCTTGTTGGTCTTGGTAGGAGAGGATGTTCGCTATGTCAAAGATTCAAGACCATAATATTAGTAAACCAGGATGCAAAGTTTTTTGGTGAGGCACAGCTCGTCCCTACAAAATTCAAATACCTGGGAGATCCTTCAAATCACAAACTAATCTGCTTGAGGGATTAGTATGGATTGCCCTTTTTGAAATCATAAACTAAATAAAATCATACAACTCAACCATTATGAGCATTAGCCCCATAGTAATCCTACTGATATCAGCATTTATACAATTCACACTACCACTATGTAGTCCATATGCAGTGGTCATGTGATTGATACTGGCTGGTTTCAAGAGTTGGATCTTAGACTGCAATATTCAGTCTCTTAAAAAGTTAGCTTCTACAAAAGATTCATACAGGCATATCTGCATCGTGAAAAAATGGTACAAATCGCTAATGCCACTAATTGACGAGTTCTGGAAGGAAAGAGTTTACTCCTTGGCTGCTTAATACAGAGGAGCGTATCCCTCCCTCTAGAGCTTAGTTTAAGCTCTATCCTTATCTGGTGGTCGCTGAATGGATTCCTCCGCATGATGAACACAGATCAGTCAAATTAGTTACCACCATGCTTTGCTTGCAAAGGTTTAAAACACCTGGAAGCCACAATTTAACAGGTCTGGAATATTTGAAAAGGATAGGCATTTAGGCATTCTTTGCCTTTCTGATATCACAACTGCTGTCACCAACTTTGCTATAAAGGCTCTAGGGTTTTAGGCCACTGCCACTCTATTCCTCGTTTTCTCATTTTGAAGGGCTCAGTATGTTTTCCCGTGCTGGATACTTGTGTCACAAGTCCCAAGTCATACTCTACGTGACTTTATACCTTGTTTAGTAATAGAGACATACTTCCAAAGTGCATTTATGCATAGTAATTCAGCTCCAGCAGGAGACGCCAACATATTACATTCTGTTATCCGAGGGGAATTCCAGATCTATGTGGCCAAGTAGAAGAATATTTAATATGGCATTTAACATGGCACATGTGTATCTCGGAGGCATACACTCCTCACACATTCATATGCAAAGACCCACAACAGAGCGGAACTTCAACCAGTTTGCTCATCCGTGATTATTTCCTCCATACGCCCCATATTTTGTTTCATTTCCATGGTAATTCACAAGCTTCATATATAGATCTCTCCACTTCCACATACCAATCCATATCTCTCCTCAGAGATACACTGTGGTGGGTGGGAAGAGTACACCCAAAGTGGTGCTGCTTTTATCCCTATGGCTAGGCCATGAAACAACACAACTAACAGTTAGCAGCAGCTAATTATTAATTGATTGATACAGGCCTTTTTTACCTGCACCCCAGCGAGGAGCCTGTGTACCAGTTCCCCACGTGTAAATCAATGTAGTCTGTCATGACTGGGCCTTCTGGTTCCCTCTGAACGAAAGTGGTGTGTGGGTAGTATGATGAAACAAACAGGTAAGGGCATCTGTATGTTTGGGCCCCCAACAGCTATGTACTCTTAAGGTGTAGGGTGTCTGACATAGATTAATGATAGCCTGAGCTATCATCTACCTTTCCCTTGCCTGTTTCCCTGCACTGCTTCTTCCTTCATCCATCCCTGCAGAACCATTGTAAAGCCAGGTTTGAACACCAGGTTAAAATCATGAACTAGAATGGAGCAGAAAGGTTCCTTTGTGTGAACTTTCTCTGAACCAAGACAGTTCAGGCAGGTACGTCTGTGGTCTCAGAAGTGCAACACTTGAACAAAAGATTTTGGTCAAGGGCATGGCCAAAGATGGACACAAATAGATGGAATGCCTGCCTATCCCTCACATGCTGTCTCCTGTTCTGGGAGCAAAGCCAGGACCCAGCAACAACCCTTGAATGGACAGAGGTAATCTGGTTATAATCTACATAATTGGAGTGACTTCTATTTTGTAGCTTATTTCTATGGAGTTGTATCACTTTGAATGATTGTCTCTTTCTGAATGTTTGGAGCCAACCAAAGAGATGGGGTCAATTTTTATTCTCAAAATTATCAGTTGGCTGATGGTCAAATGCCACTGTTCCTAGATATAAGCTAAACATCTTTGCCTATACTGCACACTTGAAAAGAACAATACAATTCCACAAATCGAAAGCAAAAGGTTTTATTATGACCTGACTCAGTATATCATTCAACTCATTCCTCACTGCAGGTAAATTCATCCCCTATCCCACATCTTCCAACTAGCAGTAGTTCTTTGCTCATTAATAACGCTGTAATCTTACACACCTATCATTCTCTCATACAGCCTTTTCTTTACCAAGGTATGTCCAACTCAAATGCTATGCATTCCCATCATTGAGGTACATCACATTTTCAAAACCCGCACAACCTTTTTAGGCTCGGAAAAGATGCTGCTCCCTTTAGCAACTTTATCCAAATTTTTCAACCTCACGCATTGACCCACTCTAATTTGCAAATCTTTCACTTCATGTTTTAACTTATAATTCTTTCTATATCCCTCTGGCAAATTCATAATGTATCACCTAATCACATCAGGATTCAAATAAATCTTTCCAGCCACCCTGGATTGACTTTTGAATTAAGCGACCTTCACCTCATTACTCCCAAAGGACTTGTTTAAGTAGATCCACAGGGAGTCACACGCTACACCCTAAACGTTTTCTTTATTTCCATGCACCATTTCCTTCTTTTCCTTCCTTATCATTTATAATGCTTGCAGAAAATCCTTCTCTTAAAAAATATGCTACTCAAAATTTCCAACAGAGTTTTTGTGTCCACATTTTCCACAATCGCTTCTTTTGGACACAATATATGACATGGCCCATAATGTCTAATGCTACACATTCTCAAGGCATGTTAGGAACTTCTAATGGACATAGTAGTGATCTAAATGTTTTCACTGATTTATCAGTATATACACTTTCAGCACAGTCCCTAACAACGTAACTGATATGATCAAGAAACGTGAGCTCAAATTTGGCTAGCTCACTTGCCCTAATTGTTTGATCCTAGGGAAATCATTTTACTTATCTGTGCCTTATATCCTTTAGACGTCAAATTCCAGCAATTCAGTTGAGCATGTGTGCTAAACAAAATACTCACTTGTATATGGTTTAACAAGGATACGGTTACTCCCATTATAATGATATTATTCCATACATACAATGCACATGACAAACTGATTTTTAATACATGTGACTGTGTGGTGATATAACCTGACATAATAAGTGAAACAGTAATGTTAAAGAAATTAACTCTAGCCCAGTTCACTCTGATGTGCTTGTTGTCCTGAATAACAGATTTTATTTTTACCATACTCAATGGAACTCATTTTATCGGCTTCCAAACAATGAATGGCTGAAAGGCTGAGCGGGGTCCCCTCAGGATTCTAACTTGTGATTATCATGTCAAATACAGATTATTCAAGCTGATGTATTAATCCTTCGAGAAAAACAGAACCAGTTTTGGTTCTCAGGCTGAGCCAAGAGCTCCTCCTTCGGCTCACATGGCCAATTTAGACAGCTTGCACGGCTCTTTCTTGACTCCTCGTGTTAATGTGCTAGATTGCCTACCTTTGCTACTGAACTGCTGTTTAATCAGTGCTAGGTTTCTCCCAGAACGCCACCGCAGAAACTCAAGGCAGAATTGGAGGCTGCTCACTGCCTGCAGATTTCTTGATAGAAGGTAGACTAACCTAATCTTATTGTCTATCTCTCAGCCCAGATCTGTTGCATCCTTGTTCTTGCCTTCTTCATTCGTAATTATTCCCCCATACATTTTGGTGATTTATTCGGTCATGCAAGTGTGCACGCACCAAACTAATAAAGCTTGTTCATATTTTACCCTAATGGACTTTGACCATCCTAGTTTACTTTACCATCTGAAAGCTATTTTTGGCTGGTCTGGATGACAGGTTCAGGGCTCTCTGTGCAGTGTAACTGTTATAATGGCCCATATCTACCTGTACCAAGCGCTGCCTGACTAGACTGTCTTCACAGGTTCATTCTCAAGAGTTTCAGAAGGATTGAGTGCATAACAGTGAGTCTAAGTGAAACAGTGGCCGAAACAGAAATGAAGTTAGTGTGAGTAAAGGAGTGCTAGTGAAAAGTCAGAAAGCGGGAAAGAATGACTTAGATTAGCTGAAAGTGTATGTTTGTGGTAGGGTCTGAGTGAAAGTGCATGTCTGAGTGAGGAACAAAAGAAAGCCCCAAATAGTAGCAGCACCAACAGTTTTGCATGGGTGCAGCACTCATGGCCGGGCTTGAAATTCCGCCACTCTGGGATTTTCATTGTGGGCTGCAACCTAGAAGCCTACTTTTCAAGCTTGGTGGACTGCTTTCACTCAACCATGAAGATCCCTTTAGCCCAATTCTAGTGATTGGCTCCTGCGGTCTTGGGCTGCGTTGAACATTTTTTTTACCACAGCTGGTTTGGCTTCCAGTCCGGCAATGGATACCAAGGCCACACATGCATCAAATGCGGAGCCCCACACAGGGACTTTAGTGGAGTATGTGTGAGAAGAGTGCTCATCACAACAGAGCACAAGTGGCTGAGCCTTCATACAGGAGGTATCTACACTTAAAGGGAGGAGACAAGCTGCAGTGCATGGAGACAGAAGCTTGTTCACTTTAGTCATTTTCTCTATTGGGCAGTTAGCATGAGCCTTGCATTGACAGTCACAATTATCAATAACTGATAACACAACATACCAATTACACAAGTGCTGCACTAAAAACACTTATGCATGAGAGAGTGAAGAATAATGTGATAGAGATAGTGATGAATGAGCGAATGCAGTTAATGTGTAACATATCACTACCAGCCTACCTTCTCTAGACACAATAAATGCAATAATCCTGTAGTACGGCACTTGGAAGTAATTCTGAATTGTTAACTAAAGGGCCAGTAAAGTAAGTTAAGTGCATGCTTTGGATAGTACCACTATTTGTAGCACTTTCACTAACATAGTGATTTGCATTATGTCTCAGTTGCGTACACCACTCAGAAAACTGTGCACATAAACATTGCATTGCCGCACACTGAAAAAACTAATTAGAGGGAACATTGCTTCTAAGTCTAAATTCTTACGCTTTACAAATTTTATAAAGTGCTCTAGGGCCCAAACACATGTTCCACACACAAATAATGACCTTCAGTTGGAGATAGTGTTCTGGAAGCAAATTGTACTAAAACTTCTATCCCTCCTTGTTCTACCTAAGCCAGAAACGCCCCCAGTCCTTTCTCACTTGTGACCAAAATAATGGCACTATTCAGCTGGGAGTCAAATCCTTGCAAGGATGGAGATCTGCATTCAGTTCCTTAATTCCTTCAAATGTTCCATGACACTGTACTTTCCATTCAAATTTTGCTTTGTTCTTCAGTAATTGGCTAATCAACGAGTCATCTGAAAATGTAACAAATTTAGGTTAAAGTTCTATATGTCCTAAAAAGGACCTCAAATCATCCTTGCTCCACAGTGGTGGAGCATCCCTTATTGCATTGGCTTCTAGTAGTTTGGTCCCTGGGTCTAATTACTTCATGGCTTATTTCATGACCTACATATAGTACCTTGTTATCTGCAATATTGCATTTAATTTAGCAATGGCCCCATTTTTCTTCCAAAACACACAAAATATCCTCCAACTGCATGTCATGTTCCTCCTTCCACTCTTCCACAATCACTGAGATGAGATGTCATCTTAAAAAAACATAAACTCCTGGCATGTCTGCAAAAATAACTAAAACACAAGTCTCTAAAAATTAGCAACAGCAGATGCTAATTCCAGAGGCATACCCTTATTTTTTTTTAATTTTTATTGAGTTTTGTAATAAACACCTACAACTGAATCACAGTACAGTATGTATTCGGGGCTCAAATACAATGTATAGTCAGGCGGCCGATGATCTCACATGAATGCTTCAGGAAAGTGTAAGGAATAGGAGAGGGAGAGAAGGGGAGGAACGAAGATGGAGCAGGAGGAGAAGGGAAAAGGAAATAGCAAGCAAACTTGCCACTCAGTTAAGTCTACACTTTAGACTCAACACAGTCAATAGGGTCTGGTGACAGTGCACGCATCAAACTGGAATGGCAAAGCATCAGCCCAAATTGACTGGACAGTCAGGCAGGGTGCCATGTGAGTTGAGGCAGTCAGACGCGTCCGCAGTCGGGAGGGCACTGCCGGAACCATAAGCATTCTTAGTTGTTTCTCCTTGTAGTCTGAGGTAAGTTGTCAATGAAGCCCAAATGCTCTTAAGGCAGGAGCAGACGGGCATCAGTTCCCAGTAAGCATCTAGTATCTTTAGCAAAACGGCAGCATCATGAAGCCATTTGCTCCTGCTGGGCACCTGTCACCTACCCCAATGCATCGCCACCCTGCGCTTTGCAAGCAGTAACAACATAGCCGTTAGCCGACGCCCCTCCGGGGGAACCACCTTGACATAGCCCAACAGAGCAACTAGGGGAGTGTGCTCAGGAGAATGGCCTGTAAAACTGGTCACATCCCTAAGCACCACCTCGCAGAAGTCCCATATCCCAGGACATTCCTACGCCAGGTGCAGAAAATCAGTGTGCGGCGCCACGATGCGCGCATCCTCCATGAGACAAATTCACAGCAAACACAGAGGCATGTGGTAGATTCTGTGTAAAAATGTTAAATGAATCAAGCGCAACTTCTAGTTAGGGGATAGGGTCTTTGACTGGGAGCAGCAGTAAGTCCATTGTTCCTCACTTATCGCCACATTGATGTTATCCGACTAAGTCTGTCGGGCTGAAGTCGCTGGGATCGGTGCGGACTTCTGCATGCCAACATAGATGCACGTGATCAGCTTATGGGGCGAAGGGTTGATAAGCATCTCCTCTAGTACTAGGAACGTGGAGGGGGCTGACGGAAATGTATCAAAGACATCTCTCGCAGTGACGCTCAGAGCTGATAGTAAGTCATGGTGTCCAGGAAAGAAGCTGCAGGATCCTGAAACACCTGTTGATGGGCAACAAAGCTACCATTGGTATACGCCACCCCAAGGGAAGTCAGCTGCATCCGGCATAGACGCGCTCTCGTCCCCGCGTCAGCAGCCATTGGGAGTAGCAAGTGTACCGAAATAGGAACAGACGGGGCAAATATATAGTCAAGACATGCCCTTTTCCGCAGCTCATTCCACGTCCATACTGTGCATGCCATAGTATCCTCCCGGTGTCGCAGATGCCGGGCGGGGCCATATAAAACGGGGCCACATGGTTTGGCTGAAATTGTATAGGGTGTAGCCAGAAGTGCGCAAAGTGTGGCTGGGCACTGAGCAGGTACAAGTACATGTCAGGTGCCCCCAGATCACCCTGCTCAAAAGGGAGTGTCAGGATCTCCCACACCACATGTGGTTTGCAGGCCCAAGCCAATGAGACAAGGTGGGATCGGAGTTTCTATTGAAAGCAGACCAGTAGAGGGAGAGGCAAATTGATAAATAAATATAATAATTTGGGGAGTATAACCATTTTCGCAATAGCCAATCTCCCGGTTAGGGGCAGTGGTAGTTTCGACCAGATGTCCACCCGGTCTTCGAGCCATGTCAATCTGCCATAGTTTCCTCGCCACAGTTCCTCCATGTCCCGGCTGAGCCAAACACCCAAATATCAGACAGGGTCCTGGGCCCACGTCAGTGGGAAGTAGGTGGCAAAGGTTTGTGCGGCTGCTGAAGCGGGAAAAAAATGGACTTCGCCCAGATAATATTTATACCTGCCATGCCGCTGAAGCAAATGTACTCCCGGAGAAAAGGGTCCAGATTATCTGACCGGTTTCTGACATATAGAGTAACATCATCCGTGTACATGGAGACAAGTATCTGCCTGGGGCGGAGTGCAAGACCACGGTGTGAGTGCTGTTATCACAGCCAGGCCGCAAGAGGCTCCATCGCGATGGCCGATAAAATAGGCAATAGCGGGCACCCTTGGCGTGTGCCACAAGCTACTACAAAAGCCAAAGTTGTTCCATTAATCCACAGGCATGCAACGGGCAGGGAGTAAACCAAGAGGATCAGATGTATAAATTTACGACCAACCCTGAGGCATTCAAGAAGATGGAAAAGATAGGGCCATTTGAGCGAGTGGAAGGCCTTAGAGGCATCCATAAATGCAGAAGCAGCCTGAAGGTGTGGATTAACCGTGTGAAGGAGGGCAAGAAACGTACGCAGGTTATGAGCCGCCAATCTACCTGGCACAAAGCCAGACTGGTTCGGTCACAACGAGGGCAAGGAGCCACGAGGCAATTAGCTTCACCACGATTTTAGTATCAATATTTATCATGAAGAGGGACCTATAGGAATCACAGCGCCTAGCGTCCTTAGTTGGTTTCAAGAAGTTACGATGAGGGCCTCTCACAGGGAAGGAGGGAGCGCACTGGCCCGCATGGACTCTTCGTACATATCAAGAAGGTGTGAGGCCAGCAGGTGGGTGAATTCCTTGTAAAAGGAAGCAGTGAATCCAACAAGGCCTAGAGCTTTACCCCAGGCAATCCCACAATTACCTGAATGATTTCTTCTGAAAATCATGGGCACATTCCTTACTTTATACACCTTAGAGACTAGGTTTTGCCATAAAAAGTGTTATCAAGGATAACACTGTTTTCCCGTAGACAGTGTTGTGTGAAATCCCTTTCACTTTAATAACACTTCAAATAAATACACTAGGATTTTTTTTTTTTACATTTGTTACCTGTGGCCACACTGTTAACAGCCACTAATACCTGTTTGGGGCTATTTAGATCAGAAATAATGTCTAGTGAAGATTCATCAGTCCTTCCTGACACTGGCGGTTCTTTCAGGCACATAAAGCTTACCCAACCTCCATCTATTTATACATTTAAAGACTGAGGTGATACAACTTAGCATATTGATAATGTCACCAGTGTAGCTGGTTACAAACCTGCCCCTATCTGACAAATTAGCTTTCCACCAGCTCTTCAGCAACAATGGTGTAAGGGGACACAGTCTGCTACTACCCGTAACAGTCCACCCCGTGGTGTTTTCTATCCCTTCTTTAGCTTCCATATTCAAAATTATATTTTGTTTGACATTAAGTATGGGTCTTCTCATCCTCCTCATAAGTACTACATTGGTCTGAAATATCTGCTCTTACACTATTAACACAGTTCTTCCTTGATTTCTTCTTGCACTTTCTAGCAAAGTGATCCACAGTAACACTCTGTAGACACTTTTGGTTTGTTGCAGGGCACCTCTCACTTTAAACTAAATGACTATTGTGATCACACCAGTAACAATTATTTGTCCATCCATCCTATTAAATTAGGTTGTACAATCCAAGCTTTTGTTATTTCTTTTCTTTTGTCCTCTGCCAATTTGTAGAAACATACAACTCTATAACTGAGAGCAAACACTTTTATTGTGACCCTGGCACGGAGCAGAACATAGTGCAGCGCCTTCCAATGTTCTCTGCTCACCGATTCTTTAATCGTATCAGCATTAATAAGAATTAAGTTACATCAGAGAATACATGCACAAGACTGGAATGGAATAACATGAAACATAAGGTAAATAAATGACCGACTATGCAGAGAAAGGCCACGACTAGAAGCAGGAAGCTATGGCTGTCTCCCCCCAAAGAACAGGCACCCTACTCAATAACTGAGGAGAAGTCTTTACTGTTACTGCTTAGCTGGCAGAGATCCTATTATGCTTCAAGCAACAGCTAGAGTCCAACTGTTCACTGTGGAGTTGTTAGGAGCTTTTTTCAACAGAGAGACTACTGAGACAAGAATCCTGCAACCCCCGCCCATCCAAGCTAAGAACATGACATTGAGTATGCCTTGAGATATGGAGAACTAGCAATGGCCATTTGGGTGAAGAGCATGCTGTTAGGGGTTTCTCTCCCCCACCGGGAATCTCTCTTTGACTGTGTGATCTCCTGCATACTGAAACCCGGTGATTGGGGGCTCCTGAGCCAATGTACCTGCACCCACAGCATGGTGCATGAGGGCCCGTGAGCCTCAACATTTCCAGCCACTATTTGATTTTCTTCATTTGTGGTGCCAACCCCATTCCAACACGAGGGCCTGTGATTATCTGCCTGAACCAAGAGAGCCTACCGAAGAATAATAGTGCACCTCCAAATGCCTCGTGCACAAAGAGGTTGCGCCTCTTGGAACTTAACTTAGTTCATATTTCACATCTGCAACTGTAAGAAAAGCCAGAGTCCACCGCATGGCACGGTCTAGTGTCTGAGCAATGAAGTCTCCATATGTTACCCGCAAACTGCACTGTGCACATGTCCCCATCGCTCTAAAACTGAGCAAGACAAACTTACATATAATATTCTCCAAAGTAAGGCAGACAATACACCTTTGCTAAACCTTCTTAGCAAAACTGTAACCCTTTAATTACAGGCACACCAAGCCTTCAGTAGAAACCAAATAAAACAGTATAAACAAGGGCTAATTCAGTGTAGTGAAATATGACTAAAGCCCATACATTACTAAGCAATTTAAGTTATATTATGAATAATAAAGTATAATCTTTTTTTTAAAGAAATAACACAGCTTGGTAAATATATTTCAGTAAGTGATATGTGTGGCACCTGAAACTAGACGTTGTACTCCCCACCACCCTCCCATACTAAGCACTGAATATTTAACCTCTCTACCGCGTAACATTCGAAGCCTGAAAAGGAGATAGCTGAAGGTTAAGTGAGCTTGCAGTTGTATATGGCTTTTGTGGCTCAGTCTAGTGAAACCTAGCATAGGGTTTGCTTGGATACATTTAAGTCCTACAGGCCTTCAGAAATGATCCTACAATATTAAAATAGAGCATTAGGTTTGAAAGCACATTTTCCCAGATTCGGCTGGGTGTGTTTCAACCCAAGTGACCAACACAATGCAAACACAATTAATTGATCTGAATTAGTCTAGACTACTGTGTGTTAATTTTGCTATTTGTTCTATATGGACCACCATTTTACACTGCAATGTGGCACCAATAACTGGTGGAAGAGGCATATAAAAATATAAACTGCACATTCACCAGCACTGCAGCTGAAGGGTTTATCAGACATATTTTTTTGATAACCAATTTTATTGGCATTTTAAACAACAAAGTAAACATAGCACCGCTTAGATATATCAGCCATTTCAATACAATTACAAGTGATTTCCCCTTTCTATTCGTTTGAGGTGTGAGCCCATCCGCTCTGCGGATACTCAGCCCAACGGTCCCATCCATTTGCCCCATACACATTCATGTTTAGCTGGGCGCCCTCTCGCTTCGTAGACAGCTTTTTCTTGGATAGCGCACCAATCTACACCCTTGCACCATTTACCTATAGAGGGAGATGTCGAGTCCATCCAGGCCGCTGCAATGTCTCTTTTGGCTATCAGAATGGCTGTTCCTAGAAATAATTTGTCAGACCGGGAACCATCTAGTCCCTCCATCACCCCCAGGAGAAGGGCAAGGGGATTGAGGGGGACTTCCCACCCCAATATGCCACTTAATTCAGACACAATGAACGCCCAGTATTTAGAAAGGATGGCACAGGACCAAACCATGTGGTAGAAGTCGGCTGGTTTTGCTTTACAGTGCGGACATTGTGGGGTTGGGAGAAAACCTGCTTTGTGGAGCCGCACCGGGGTAAGCTATGCGCAGTGAAGGTAGTAGATCTGAATGAGGCGGAGCCTGGCTGATATAGTGAGTATCCTAGGGGCCATCAGGGCATCCCTCCAGTCTTCCTCCTCTAGAGGACCAAGCCAGCGATCCCAGCGGGCTCTAAGAGGTTCTAGTGTGGATGGGCTATTGTTAATCAGGGATCGATAAATTTGGGATATTCCCCCCTATCCTAAGCTCCCCATAAGGAGCTTGGCCTCTAATGGGCTAAATTCGGGGATTGCTGTGCGGTCGGGGATCTGAAGGGCCAGGGCGTGTCGCAGCTGAAGATATCGAAAGAATTGGGTGGAGTGTAAGGAGTATGCCTGTTGGAGGTCCCGAAAGGAGGACAGGTGCTCCCCCTTCCATATGTCTCCCAGGAGAGTTATGCCAATCAAATCCCATTTCTGGAAACCTATTAGTGTTGCGACCTCCCACAACCAAGTGCCGTGCCACAGCGGGGTTTGCAGTGAGACTTTAGTGTCCCAGTGGATGTGCCGCAGCATGGAGCGCCATGCCAGGAGAACTGTGCGGGTAGCTATTGGTAGAGTGTTACTAATTGGGACCCCACAGAGCATGGCCTGGACATGAGAGAATCCAAGGCTCTCCAGTTCTAGCCGGTAAGTTGGATCCGACCATCCACCATTAAACCAATCGTGGATCACTACAAGGCGGGTGGCTAAGTAGTACAAAAAGGGGTTCATCATCCCCATACCCCCTCCGTATGTGGCCCGCTGACAAGTTGTGAGGGCCAGACGCGATCTCGAGCCACCCCAGAGGAAGGTCGTGATTACCCCGTCCAGCTAGCGGAACCAGCTGCAAGGGAGGTGGAGCGGAAGATTTTGAGCGGTGTACAAGAGGCGGGGGAGAACCATCATCTTGAAGAGTGCGACTCTACCAACAGGATTAAGAGGAAGAGTTTGCCAACGACGAAGGTCGTCTTTCGTGCGTGTGAGGAGTGGGGTGAGATTAGGGACCAGGTCAGCTCGGGGAGGAGCGCCACCCAAATCCCGAGATATTTGAATGAGAGCCTTTGCAGGGGGATGGTTGCTTCCCAATCCATGCATTCTCTAGAGGCATAGAGGGACACCACAGTGGACTTGGCTGGGTTGAGACGTAAGCCTGACGCCCTCTTGAACAAATGGAGGATCTGAAGGGATCTTGGTCCGGAGCAGGCCGGGTCAGCCAAATAAAGGAGGACGTCATCTGCATATAAAGCAATCCGGTCCTCGTGGGAACCCTGCCAGCGCCACCCCTGTAGCTGGTCATCCATCCGGATGCGACAAGCTAAAGGTTCGATTGCGAAGGCAAAGAGGAGAGGGGTAAGCGGACATCCCTGTCGGGTTCCCCTCTCGATCGGGAAGGCGTCGGACAATGCTCCATTTATAAGGACCCTGACTGATGGAGTAGAGTAAAGGACCTTCACCATTCTTTGATAGGAGGCCCGAAGCCTGCCCTTTCCAACACGCCCCCAAGGTAATGCCAATTAACCATACTAACATACTCAGCCTTAATTGTCGCTCTTTAGCTAAACATCATGCTGATGTTTTTGACCTATTAGAGGAGGCCTCCCCGGACGTCCTTTTTCTTACTGAGACATGGCTCTCTGATGCCATGATAGCTGAACCAGGCCTTGCGCTTCCCGTCGGTTACAGCATCCTCTCGCTTAATAGAGCATCCAGAGGTGGGGGTATAGCGATCATTTTTAAATCCTGTTACTCATGCTCTTTTATTAAACAGGTGGTCACCGGTTGCGAGAGCGCATACTTCAAGGTCACCTTGAGCCCGAACTACACTATGTCTGGGCTCTTAGTCTATCGGCCCCCGGGGCCATCCCCAGGCTTCAGGGAAGCCCTTGTAGATACGGTCAGTATATTGGCAGTTAATACCGCCAACTTTACTGTTCTGGGGGATCTGAACCTCCACTTGGATAATACTGAGGATTCTGATACAGCAACTTTTGTAGCTGACCTTGCAGCCTGCCAAATGTTGCAGTTGGTCTCAGGCCCAACGCATATTGCGGGGCATTTATTAGACCCAGTTTTTACTAATATACCTCAAATCATAATGCACGCACCCATTAGGATGGGATGGACGGACCATTTTTTGGTCTTAATGTCCCTATATGGATTAACTCCTGCTCAGACTGAGGGTCAGTCGACCACCCTGAAACGGCCCTGGTATAAATTGAACTGGGACCATTTTGATGCCTGCCTTCTGGCTACTTGTCCGAATTTGCCAGAGGATTCTAACGAGGCTTACAGGGTATTTTCTGAATGGATAAGGCATCCATTAGACAGTTTAATCCCTATGAAATGGTCAGTCAATCGCAAAACTAAAACACGACCATGGTTTAAGACTGAACTTGCCGACATGCGTAAGGGATGTAAGAGATTAGAGCGGATTTGGAGAAGAGACTTTAGTCCGGCTGCTAAAGATATCTATCGGGCAGCAATCAAAAGGTATCACAAGGCCATATATCAGGCACGAGCAGCTTTTTTTTCCAACCAAATCCGCGAGAGTGCTAATCCTTCTAAGAGCACGTTCTTAATACTTGCCAGTCTGCAATCCCAGCAAACCACCGTTGGGTCAACCATCAAGTCTAACAAGCAGTGCGAGGATCTGGCCACCTTTTTTGTTAAAAAGGTGGATGACATCTACAGATCCTTCCCGACCACACACAGT
The DNA here is from genome assembly GCA_963921515.1 of Calotriton arnoldi. Classification (NCBI taxonomy): domain Eukaryota; kingdom Metazoa; phylum Chordata; class Amphibia; order Caudata; family Salamandridae; genus Calotriton; species Calotriton arnoldi. The sequence goes on along the minus strand of CAWUFW010012496.1, from coordinate 446,968 downwards.
AATGTGCCGGTGGCATGTGATTGTCAAAGGCCGGATACTCTTCACACCTTTCCACCGATCCCGGTCGATCAGCTGTTAGCATTCTGTAGTAGGATCAAGTCGGGATCCCCCGTTGACCCGCTTAAACCAGATCAATTCAAACAAGTATTGCCGACAATCTTATCTTCCTTGAATCAGGTGATAAATGGGTCCCTCAGTACAGCTACGGTGCCCAGGGCTTGGAAACAGGCCAAGGTAATTCCATTACTTAAAAAACCTGCGCTTGACCCAGCCAAATCAGAAAATTACCGCCCCATCTCTCTGCTTCCCTGGGCGGCAAAGATCACAGAAGCATATGTGAACTCCCTTCTGTCTGATTTTCTGGCCTTGAATAACATACTGGACCCCTCCCAAAACGGCTTTAGGCCAGGTCACAGCACGGAGTCAGCTCTCCTGGCCGTGACAGAACATCTTTGGTCAGCAATGGATGAGGGGCAAACGTCGGCGCTGATCCTGCTGGACTTGAGCGCTGCGTTTGATACTGTGTCTCACGACATACTGTTGAGACGCCTTGAGGAGGTAGGAATTACGAATTTGGCACTGGAGTGGCTTGCCTCATTTCTCCATGAGAGGTCATTTTCGGTAACAGCTCCCTCGTTTGCTTCTGGCGAATATCCTGTTAAACAAGGGGTGCCACAGGGCTCCTCCCTAAGTCCCCTGTTGTTTAACATCTATGTTCAACCTCTGGCTGCAGTAGCCATTAGCAGGGGTTTGACCATGGTCTCCTACGCTGACGATACTCAGTTGGTGGTGGCACTCTCTAATAACACAGAGCGGGACGCCCTTAAGTTTCGGGGCGACCTTGCGGCAGTGGCCGAGTGGATGACTGACAACTGCCTCCAACTGAATTCCAACAAGTCAGAGGTACTGTTAGTAGGTAGGGACCATGGTCTGTGGAATGATCTCTGGTGGCCAGCCAGCTTGGGCAAGCCCCCCTCCCTCAAACAAGCTGTAAAAAATCTAGGGGTTTGGTTGGACTCATCCTTAAACTATCGAGCCCAAACCAAAAAAACAGCAGGGACCTGTTTTGGACTTTTACGAGGGCTCAGACCATTGCTGGGCTTCTTTGACTCGTCTACGCGTCAGGTCATCATTCAGGCGACGGTTTTGTCCAGACTTGATTATGCCTGCTCCCTCTATTTAGGGTCCAATAAGGCGGAGGTTGCGAGGTTGCAAAGGGCACAGAATGCAGCAGCTAGAACCCTTTTAGGCCTGCGCAAGTCTTGCTCTGTGTCCAAAGCCATCCGCCGCCTTCATTGGTTACCGGTGGCCAGGCGTATCGAATTTAAAACCTTATGTACTTCCTTTAAGGTTTTGAAACTGGCCACCCCTTCTATTCTGGCCAATCTCCTTTCGCCATATGCCCCACCACGGCTTCTCCGCTCACAGGGCCAGCACTTGGTGGTGGTTCCCCGGATACGTAGAGCTCGTGCCGGCGGCCGCTCCTTTTGCTACAGAGCTGCCACTCTTTGGAACACACTCCCTGTGCAGATTCGTGGCCTCACTAACTACTTAGAATTTAGGAAGGCCATTAAGACTTTTCTCTTCCCTTCATCTTAGTTCGTGCCTGCTCTGTTGCTATGTCAGTCTTTCCTACATTAGCGCCGGGACGCCCCTTTGCTGGGGCAGCTGTCGCGCTTTATAAGACACATTAACATAACATAACATATCAAAGGCCTTTTCAAAATCGAGCAGCACTAAGGCCAGGTATGGCAATGGCGATTACGGTGGGCGAGAGCTACTTGCAGGCGTCTAAGACAATGTCTTGTGCTGCGGCATGGCATGAAGCCACATTGGTCAGGGTGGATGAGTGTGTGGAGCACCTGTTTCATGCGGGTAGTGAGGATGGTTGCATAGATTTCCTCCGTGTTAATGAGTGAAATTGGACGGTATTGAGCACATGAGGGCGGGGAGGGTGTACTTTGGGTATGACCACGCTGGTGGCTGTGTCCGTGACAGAGGAGAAGGTGCCTTTCTCTATAGCTTTCTCAAAGAGGGCATGGAGTCTTGGGATCAGGACTTCACAGAATGTTGCATAATATTCCACGGGAAACCCATCTGGACCGGGGGTCTTGTGGGCGGCGAGTGAGGAAATTGCCTCCCCGATTTCTTCGGGCGTGATAGGTTCGTCCAGGATTGTAAGTTCTGCTTGTGAGAGTCGCGGAAGGGGGATGTTTTGTAGAAAGGAGGAGCTGCTCTGCGGCTTATGCCAGGGATCTGCTGAGTACAGCCCCATATAGTAGGTGAGAAAGTCTGTGCGATTGTTGCAGGGGTGGAGAGATTTGCCCCTGTGCATCGCAGATTTCGGTGACAATTCGGTTGGCCATGGGGTGGGTAGCGAGCCAGTGGAGCAACTTGCCATTCTTGTCTCTCCACCCATAGACCCTGGCCACCGAGGATCTCCAAACCAATTTGGCAGATTAAAGGGAGATATTTTTGATCTCTTCGCGTACTAGTTGCAGCTGTCAGCGTTTGGCTTCTCCCTCCGTCACAGCCATCGTTCGCTCCAGACGGAGGGCTTTGGCTTCAAGTTGGGAGAGCTTGCGGTCTTGGACCTGCCGTTTGTGTTTGAGGAACCCTTTGGCTTATCCCCGAACCGTGGCTTTGCCCGCCTCCCACAGTGTGTCCTGCAGCTGTACTGCGCCCTCGTTCATACTAAACAAGTTGTTTAGTTCTTCCCCAATTCCCTTCTTGTACTCTGGATCTTGGAGGAACCAGGCGTTTAGTCGCCACAGGGGTCGCAGAGCTCCTGTGGGGCCCCCCACCCACAGAAGGAGCGGGGAGTGGTCAGACACTCCACGAGCCAGGATTTGAAATTCAGAAACGGCTCGACAGTCTGGGGTGGGCGTAAAGACGAGATCTATGCGAGAGTGGGTGTGGTGTGCAGCAGAGGTATGTGTGTATTGCAGCGTCTTAGGATGTCAGGTGCGCCAGACGTCACAGAGGCCCAGTGTGGAGGCCCAATCTCCAATGCGCTTGGCCCCCAGTTTCCTGTGGGAAGATGGGGCACCCGTGGCATCAGTGGTGGGTTCGGGGACAGCGTTGAAATCTCCCCCAATTATGGTCAGGCCCTGAGGGAGGGTAGACAGTGTCTTCATTGCAGCCCGAAGGATGGATTCGCCGGGCGGGCATATAGTGACAATAGGTTAACAGTGGAGTGGCCGAGAGTACCTGTAAGGGCAGTAAAGCGGCCTTGTGGGTCAGTAAGTACTTGGGTCGGTGAGAAAGGATAGGATCGCTGCAGGAGGACTGCCGTCCTGCGTGCACCCCTGGAGAACCCAGAGTGCCATACTCTGTCGAATCCCTGACGTGCTAAAAAGGGACATTGATTTCCCATCAGGTGCGTTTCTTGTAATAGTAGGACGTCCCCTTCGGGTGTATATTAGAACCTCAGTTTGTTTGATTTTATCTAGAAGGCTGTTAACATTCCATGAAAGTACTCTCAGGGGTTCACCCCCACCACAGGGATTGGGCATTGGGACAGAGCGGTGGTGCAGGGGTCCAGCAAGCGGAAAAGCTAAGGTGGACTATGTCCACGGGCCCTGATGTAGACTGGGCACATTTGGGGTCATCACAAGAACCGCCCAGGGGAAATTCTTGGGTGTAGTGCATGGTGCTGTCATAACACAAAATAGCACAACTAAAGGCTGGGAGAACAGTCCCAGTCAAGAACCCCAAACAACCCCCCACCCCATACTTCCCCAAATGAAGCATCTGTCGTCCAGTGAACAAGGCTTGAAGTGTAAACAGGTAACTAGTTAGTTAGTGGTGGGGCGTAGTGTAGGGCACAGGTTGGGCCCCTCAATGTTCAAGGATTTCAGTTCCTCCAGATTGAAGTCCTCATGGTGGCGGTACTTAGGTTCAGATTTGGGAGCTGTGTGACAGATCGTGTCCTCAGAGCTGGGCCCCGGGGAGTTGTTGGGACTTACTGCGGTCGTCAGGTCTAGGCCATTGAAGCTGTCCCGGAGTCCAGGTGATCCACTCCTCACCGGGGGGGAGCCAGCCGGAGAGGCAGATGTCGCTCCACGGGTATTGGGCCTTCTCCGGGACCCAGTGCACCACCCACGGGAGGCTGTAGGTGCGTTTCCGCGTGGCTCCCTTTGGGGGTCCGTCATAGGGGGCACTCTTCGTTGGGCGGATCGGGCAGTCTTCAGTTGCCCAGGTCCATGCCGCCTCTGGCGTGTTAAAGAAGTATGATTTGCCCTGGAGCATCACTTTAAAGCGGGCGGGGAAGAGGAGTCTATAGGGCAGATTGAGGGCTCGCAGCTTCTGCTTCACGTGGAGGTAAGAGCGCTTGTGGGCTTGCACTTCCTTGGTGTAATCCGGAAAGATCATTATCTTGACCCCTTTGTGGAGCAGTTCTGTTCGTAAGTGGGCCTCCTGCAGGATGGCATCTCGGTCTTCGAAGTTGAGGATTCTCATAATTATTGGACAATGCGGGGCTCCTGGTGGCGGTTTCGGGGCAAGAGCGCGGTGGGCTCGCTCCACAACAAACCAGGGGGACAGGGCGTCCGCAGGCATCCAGGACCTGATCCATTCCTCAATAAAAGTGTTGACCTGGGCAGGCTCCGTGCCCTCGAGAAGGCCAACCAGGTGGAGGTTGTTCCGGCGGGAGCAGTTTTCGGCATCCTCCGCTCATCTGTGGAGATCTGAAGTATGAGACAGAAGTTGCTTCACCTGCGTTATTAGTGTTGAGACATCGTCCTCTACCTCTAAAAGGCAGGAATTCTGCTGCTGTCACACGAGCAGACACATTGCGGAGATCTTGGCAGAGGAGAGCCATGTCCATCCGGATCTCACCTATCTTGGTCTCCATAGATTCTTGGCAGGTCTTGATGACATGCAATATGGTAGCCAGGTCTCCTTCGGGAGGCCAGTCGTGGAGGGCGCAGACTCGCTCTGGGTGGGGCCGCTGATTGCATATTGCTCCATTTTGGTCTGGGTCGGTTGGGCCTTCGTTGCTTTATCCTTCCCCATGATGGATCGGATCGTTAGGAGGGGGGTCTGATCAGTCCCGTCGTACACTCCTCCACGTGGGTCACTGAAGCACCAGCCGGCTCAGTATATGTGGTCTAACGTTCAGAGAGGGGAGAGAGTGTAGGGCAAGCGGTAGGGGTCCGGGCTTCTAGCTGGTACTGTACACATATTATGTGGCCGTTTGTGTATAGGCTGCAGTATCCCCCTGGTCTCCTCCACTGGGTGAAGGTCAGACCGCGGATCTCCCGCTCATATTGGACCCTCAGTTGCGGTCGGGCCTTCTTCTGGCGGGACTCCTGTGTCACCTTTCCCACCACTGCTGTGCACAAGATGGTAAGCGGAGCGCTGGGCCCTTAAGACGGCCCTCTGTTCATGCTCCGAAAGCCAACGATTGGTCCACCCGGCTGACCGGGTCCAAGAGAGGGAGCGAGCCTCCTAGTTGGGCGGGTATGCAAGTCTGCCACTCGAGGATCAACCCGCCTCTGCTCTGTGCGGCGGTGCGGCTGGGTTAGGCCTGTTGGGGTAGCCAGACTTCAGATACACTCTGCCGGTCGCAGGCCCCCAGCCCTCATCAATGTAGGGGCCGGAGAAATGAGGTGGCTGCTTCAAGGTCTTGCAAGGTCCCTTCCCTGCAGTCTAGAGGTTCACTGCAGTTCCGACCCGCAGAGGAGGCCCCGTGCGCTATACAGTCCCAGCAGCCACCGCCGGCTTCAGCAGGCGAGCGGGGGCTCCGTCGGGCCAGAGGAGCAATGCTGTTGTCAGGGCTAGATGCAGGGTTGGCGCGCCTCTGGGGTGCCCGTTCCCGGGCCTCAAAACCTCACGCCTCCAGGCCCCCATGAGGTGTCCCGCCGGCTGCCGGCTGAGCGCGACGCCGGCTGTCCGCAGCCGGTCAGTGGTTACGGCTGCATCAGGAGGCTGCTCCGGTCCCGATGTGGGGCCCCTTTCGTCACCCCCAGGGCCTGCGGCAGTAGTTGCGCCCGCTCAAGGTAGGATTGCCGCCCTCAGAACCAGCGGCAGGCCCAAGATCATTACACTACCCCTGTAGGGGGAGGGGGTCCTGGCGATCGCGGGCAAAGTGCACTGCAAGTTCTCTGCAGTTGGTCAGCGACGGCAGCCTGCCGCCGGAGGCTCCAGCTGCCCCGGGAAGCAGCGCGGTGGCCCCTGCGCCACAACCATCGCCCCCTCCTCACCTCGTGTGCCCGCGGCCAACAGCTACGACTGTGTCAGGAGGCTGCTCCGCTTCTGCTATGGGGCCCCTTCCGTCTCCCCTAGGGTCTGTGGCAGGAGTTGCGTCCGCTCAAGGTAAGGCCGTCGCCCTCAGGATCAGCCCGCAGATCGCGGGCCGAGTGCACCGCAAGCCCTTCGGGGCTGGTCAGCGACGGCAGCACGCCGCCGGAGGCCCAGCTGCTCCGGGAAGCAGCGCAGCGGCCCCTCTGCCGCGACCAGCACCCCCATCATCTCGTGTGCCTGTGGCAAATGTCTCGCTCGCTCCGCCGGAGCTTTAGGACACCACAACTTCATAGGGGCTTAGTGGCATAGAGAGGATCGGGATGTCGCTCATCCAATGTGGGACAGGTAGCACGAGCCCAGGGTTCGCCACAGCTGTCTCTCAGCAGGCCCTCCAGGCACGGTCAATGCGGCGCCATTTGTGCCAGGTCTCGCTGCTCCGCCGATGATCTCCGGTGGCTCCCCGCTGTCCGCCCAGGCTCTTTTCTAGGGGATTAGAACTGCCGCGTGTATGGGCACCTTGGTGGTTAGAGTGCCCCTGCTGGATACTGGATGATCAGGATGGCATCGGATTGCAGAGGGGTCCGAAGCACTCTCAGAGTGCGACCGCCATCTTGGCCTGCCAAGCCACGCCCCTTATCAGACAAATGTAATGCTTTCTTTGGATTCTACACATTTACAGTTTTTAAAATGTATATAAATACATTTGTCAGAGCTAGTTTATGTATCTGTTTCATTTCCTATTGGTACTTGCCCATAATGATCTCTTACAATGAAATGAGTTAGCCTTTGTGCTACTGATTAATGGCATCAATTTCTGACTGCAAAATTGCATTTCTTTAACAATGGAGGAAACAATAACTCTCACATAAAAACAGATAAAATAATTCAAAGCTCGAAGGCATTTGTACTAAATGGGGTGTTGATGAAAACAAGGGATAAAGAGCAAATGCTGTACACAAAGGTCAAAGTAACCTGAATGGAAAATAAATCAAACATGTAATGCAATTCAAATTTAAATGTAGTATAGTGTGAACCTAGAAAAGGGCAGCGGAGCACTGTAAAGAAGGGTCAAAGACAAACAAAGTCAATTAGTGATAGGAGAGGTAGCAGGGTTGTCAATGGTGAATGCACTGTGATATAGTGTTCTTTAAAGAGGAGCGTCTTCAACCCTTTTCTAAATCAAAACAGTGTTGCGCTGATGGATGCAAGAATTTTGGTGGAGAGTCAGGGTGCAAGATGGAGAATGCCTGTGGTATTGTTTATTTTTTCCTCTTTTTTACACTTCTTAGTCTGCAGTATGATGGTGGTCTTTGCTGCTTGGTGCCGAGAACCACCAGAGATGGTGAGCTTGTCTGCAAGATAAGTGGGGGTGCTGGTTGTGATGTATTCATAAATAGTGCAGCATAGTTTAAGTTGGCAAAGAGAGACAAAGGAGTTCCATCAGGATGGGGCAGTGGTTCCCAATCTGTACGTCGCGGTACCCTGGTGAGCCATCAAAACCAGCAAGGGGAGCCGCGCACTTGGCATACAGTTTGGGAAACAGTGCAGGCTAGAGGGACGTTCTGCAATCGTTTACCTGTGGCAGAGTCTTGAAAACGGTGCGTTTGCAGAGCAAATGGCACCGCACATGCCTACGACTGCCCTGGCCACCTATACGGAGTGTGACCACCCTTTACGCAAGAGTTCTCAAGTGTATGGCATTGCTGTTCTATCATTATGGTGTCATTTCAAGTACCCTCAGTTTCTTTTCTATTGAATGGTTGATGTAAACATAGTAATAACCATTCAACGTGATGTAGCTGTGGCACGGAGGTGTTGTGTAACACGCGCTATTCTGTTTTTGTTCCACACTACAGCTCACTTATTTTCTAAACCTAAGATATGCGCATTTAAATTGCTATTGAGTTAAAATATATATCGAAAGCGTGGTTGACGTATTTGGGAGCAAAGGCAATAGTGAGTTACACCCTAAAAAGTATATTATGAATATGTATCCCTGAGGTTGCATTTTAGAGTATAGACTGGACTTAGGGAATATGTACTGTCCCAATGTGACCACCATGTTTACTTTGCATTTAGTCATCGCACTGTTTATAATCAGACACCGAAGTTCCCAGTGTATGAATTACCTGCCCACAACACGTTCCGGTTTACATGCCTCTTTTTTCCTGCGGAGAACTTTACAGCGGCACCTGTGTTTAATTCATGGCACTCGCACACCAGGGGGTTTACTCTGACACCCACCCCATGTGTTCACGGTTTGCTGCATTTTCCTTAAAGCAGACGTCAATATTCTGTATTTTGACTTTTTGCATATATGATGCTGTTCCTCTAAAGGAGGCATTTCAGTGCAGAAATCGGATCTATGCACCTTCTCAGTGGCGTAACAAAACGTGAGGGGGCCCCCCTGCAAGATATGCTGAAGGGGCCCCTCACACTCACATCAGCAGGGGCTGAGGGGGCCCCCCTCCAGTATGGGTAAGACTGGGGCCCCCGCTGGGGCCTTTGTTACGCCCCTGCACCTTCTGTGCCAGTTTTCGTCCTGCTGGTATGATGGAGGTGTCAACACAGATACAGGCCGGATGAGGAAAAGTACATTGTGACAGCATTGGTCTTGAAAGAAATAACTATAGGAAATGGGTACACATATTTGTTCCATACATTCAAATTCAGCATTATCTTGTGAAGTGACAAAACATTTCCCCCGCTGTTGTTCACCAGATTATTTGAGCGCATTTTTCGAATAAACATTCAAGTTCCCAAATATTTGAAGAGGGGTATTCAGACATTTCCATGGTGTTTACCACAACTCTTCAAGACTCTGTATTTAAGAATTTAATTTGGCAGGAAGAAAAAAAAGAAACAGGACTCAGTTATGTTCTATGTTTGACACATATGTCAATCTGATATATCACCTGTCAGCATTTAGGGAGAGGTAAGAGGGAAACTTACTAAAAGATAATTGGTGGAATTTAATTCTCCTTTTGACTTGCATTGAACGGAGATTTAAGTAGAAAAAGGCAAAAAAAAACTGTATTTGCACCTTATAAATTAGTGAGTCTGACACCTAAACCGGGTGTGTAGGCATTTATATTATCTATCAAACAAAGCTGAAGTTGGTAATGTTAAATGAGAGAAAGGTTTCCAAAAGTTTTTAATTTTAGGTGCGTAAATACAACTTCAAATGGTGAAAGCTGTTGATACACATTCTGAAAATGTGTCTGCTTTGTAGAAAGCTGTCGTAACTGTCTACATACGATTATAATACCTTCATCTGCTTCATCCCAATTATTTTCATGAAGAAAAATGGAAGTACTGAGGGCTTACATCCCCCCACATCCCCAAAAAATTAACATAATGGGGAGCCGTGGCCAACGGGCAATAGGTCAAGGGAGCCGCGAGTCGAAAAAGTTTGGGAACCACTGGAATGGGTTGATGTGATCATATTTCTTCAGGCCCTGGATGAGTCATGCTGTGGTATGTATGATGCCCCTAAGGGGTGACAGTTTAGAATCTGAGAGGCCATGGAGAAGGTGTTACCACCATCCAGATGTAAGAGGTCAAGGTCTGGAACAGCTGCTCTGAATCAGTCTTACTTTCATTATAAAAGAGTGCTAGTACTAAACCGTCTTTGTCTTTTGGCGAATTGCTCCTTAAGGGTGAGGTTGGAGTCCAGGATCAATCCAACCTACTGAGCATTCGTTCAAAATTTGGGTTTGAAGTCATCAAGGTTCATGCCAAGGAGCCACGTTTGTACTGTTTCTTGTATATTGTTCTAGGTAAAAAAAGGAATTCTGTTGTGGTTGGGTTAAGCTTCAGGTAGGTGCTGGATTTCTCTGTCTGGATGATGTGCAGGCAGTGTTTGAGACAATGGATGTCTGAAGCAGAGGAGGCTATCGAATAGAGTTTTGTATCATAGACATATAGTGACTCCTGATGCTGTTGTCTGTGTTACCACGAAACCGGTCTAAGGATGCTTGTTTCCGGTCCAGGGAAGACCTGGCTTGGCAGTTCGGGCTGGACTGTTCCCATAAGGAACAGGTTCAAGACTGATTTGCATATGGCTAGGTCTGAACTAGAGTGGCGCAGTGAGCTAAAGAATGATGATGGATTCAACCCAGATCTGTGACCGGGGGCGAGTGTCTGAAAAGTTTCAGCGCTCGGTCCATCACCTCCTTGTGTTTGTTTTGTTCACCCTAAGTTGGCAGGGTATGACCAGACGTGGGTCCCTTGCTCACTTTGCCACTGGATTCAAGCTAGCTTGGCTGATGAGGGATGTTTCCCCGAAACCGGTCCCAGGATGCTTGTTTCTGGTCCAGGGAAGACCTGGCTTGGCAGGTCGGGCTGGACTGTTCCCATAAGGTACAGGGTCAAGACTGATTTGTATATGGCTAGGTCTGAACTGGGGTGGCGAAGTGAGCTAAAGAATGATGATGGATTCAAACCAGATCTGTGACTGGGGGTGAGTGTCTGAAAAGTTTTAGCGCTCTGCCCTTCATCTCGTGTTTGCGTTGTCTGCGAGTACAGCACCAAGTTTCTCCATATAGATACTGAAGATTACAGGGGCTGTATAGAACCCTGGGGACTCACCATGTGATAGGGATCTTTTGGGTCTGGAGGTGCCCATGTGAACAGGGTGATGTTGGTTGGAAAAGGACAACCAGTGAAGGAAATTGCTGTTGAATCCAATTTGAGGCTCTAGAACGCCTACGAGGGTGGGATGGTCTACTGTTATAAAGGCACCTGGGATGTCCAGCAACGTAATGGCACATCTGCTGCACCATGATTTTCTCAAAGGGGTACAGGTACTGCATGAGACTAAGGGTCTGATTTCAATGCTGGCAGGAAGGGAACTCCGTTGCAGCGGTGATGGAGTTCCCTCCCTTATCTAAATGCGGCCAAACCCTAAGTATGGCCACGGTAGAGACTACTCCGTCTCCACTGTGGCCAAACGCTCCCCACAGCCCTGCACAGTAAGGGCTGTTAGAGAAAAGGCTACATGTCCGCCTGCCTAATTAAGATGGGAGGACATGTAGCTGATTTTTACTGTCCATCACTGATCGGAAAACCCTGGCGGTGAGGGGACAGTAAATTGTAAAAAAAAATGATCCCTCCACCATAGGAAATTAACACCCATGGCAAGAGGAGCATTATTTTTTTATTTTGAAAAAGAAAATCCTGGTTCGGGATTGTCTTTTTAAAAACTTTTTTTTAACTGTTTGGTGCAGGGTTGCGCCATGCTGGGTTACATTATGCGGACACAACCCTGTACTAAACAGCAATATCCATTGACAGGAACTGCTGTGACAACGGTTCCTGCCAATACAAGGGGGATGGAGCAATTTACTCCGTCCCCCTAGCAGAACAACAGGTCATCCGCCAACATATAAATGAGCCAAAATGTGGCACACACTGGGAACAAATTATCAAAATTTGGACCTTAACAAATGTCCAGGCACAACTGTGAACCATCTACACACCTCAACCACTCACACATTAATGTACTATTTCTTCCATTGAAATCAATTTAGTATTTTAGATAGTACCAACATGACAACTTTTTACCACATTGAGCGCTAGGCATAGAAGAGTGCAACATGGTGGGCAATATAGGGCTCAATTCACCAAGAGTTTGCTGTGGCTTACTCTTACAGTACTGTTGGTTTAAGTCTGGATTTCCGGTGATTTAGGAATGCCTAAGAGTACATCACATCTACTCAAAGCAAAATCTTTGTGAATCTGGTCCATGGTAGGGTGACAGTATGATTTAGATTGATATTGGGCTAAATGCAATAAATTTGAACTAAATTTGTGGTAGTTGCACTGACGGTAAGGGCAGAGGGTTGCTAATAGTTCAGGTGTAGCAGTGACGTTTCACAATAGGTTGGCAAGTTCAGTGTTACATGCTACTGCCTGTGTTGATGTCTTGGTTGTAGTCTAGTGACCTGGACATTTCAGTGTTCAGCACTTTTGTGAAGATTTGATCAGACAGACTGACAGGCACTGCTGTGAGGGTCGGTGCCTTATAAACAAATATTGACAACTTTATAAATTAGATCAAAAACTTGAATACAAGTAAAATAAGCCTCCAGACAATGCTTTGTGTGCTCGTAATGCTGTACATTTTGAGCAGTCCAAAACTAAATTAAATAGTAATTTGTTCAGCTTCAAATTAATATATTCCTACAAATAAAGGACACATTTAATTTAAGAAAGAATGCAGGACAAAGTCCTCTTCAGTCTGTAAATTGTATTTTCCAAAACAAAAATCTTTGTTACATGCTAATTTTGATAGATCCTGAAACTCCCTCACACCATTGCCAATCAACACGTTCTTTGGTCTCAGACTACCGTCTTGGCAATTCAATGAGTCTTGGATACACATATCTAAGCATCAAAGCCATAGGGCAGGCACAGTAGTTTAGAGGCATTTCTTCTCTGCACCCCAATATGCAACTAGAATTTTCTATATAGGAGCGAGACATACACATTGAAAGCAAACAAGGCCTTTTCTTAGTTTGTTTCTATGAGCGTTGCTTGAGACCGAAAGAAACCAAGTATGTATAAGTGTTTTCCTACAACATATTAAGGTATTTACTGACTGAAAAGATACGTTTTTTCCATATCCTAGCAGCTGGTAAGTGAACAGGCAATAACAATCAGAGTGAACGTAATGTTAGATCGTTTAGGGTGCAGCTGCCACTGCTGCGTTTCAGGCACCACTGCGTCAACAAATGTTAGACTGTAAATTGACAGAGAAACATTCAGCTCTAGGCAGTGCCTTATGTTATAGTTGTGCATACGTGTTTAAACAGCAAGATTGGGACTGAAGCGTCTTGGGAAGCACAGGTATGCAGGCAGGACTGGGTTGAGATCTCAAGAATCCATATGATCCCTTAGTTCTCAAGGGTAACTATGCACCAAAATAACATTTTACATACTTAAATTATTATCATGAATAAGCTCTCTCAGGAAGTCAGTAAAGCCATACACAAAGTCATGGGTGCTGCTCTAATTGAGAAGCGGACAACCAACGTGATGCACTCGCAGTGAGTGTTGGCTGGTGACTTTTGAAAGTGGTGAGGCATAAAAGTTGGGTATGACTTTTATGTACTGAGCTAAGCAACCAAGCTCAATGGACAAACATAGTAGGGTTCAAGGGGAGGGGGCCCTGCTCCCGAGAACAAATTGAAAAAACATTGGCAAATAGTGCATTTAAAAGCAAATTTTAATAAAGAATTTAGTGAGAGTAAGATGGTCCATAAAGCAATTGCGAATGTGTAGTCTTGATATATTTAAACACATTAAAAACTGCCCCTTATCTTACTGCATTATTATGTTCAACAGTTACTGTAGTGTGCACCTTGTACAGCGTGTCAACTTCAGGCCCTTTAAAGTGGGTGCTTGTCCGGTGTCTTGTACTGCGTGCAGCATCGACTTTGGAAGAAAATGCTCTAACCAGGCTTCGGAAAGCACTCACAGCTATAGGCTGCAATCAGTCATATAGAACTATGTGCAGGCAGACAAAAAGTGAGATGCAAAAAGTGGGGGAGTCACTAAACGGGAACATGTAAGATACATTTCTGTGATTATCATAGTGTGCCACCCGACTAGTATTTTGGTTTCTTAGTTATGTGCACTTTATGTTAGACATGTATGCCCTTTTTATCTCCACATCTCATCTATGTGTACATCTTAAACCTCTTTCCTCTTCCACACCCTCTTTTCACTCTGACAAATGCACTTCCTTGTATCTCCCTCACTTCATTGCCCCAAACATACGATGCACTCACTCACTCACATGTAAGAACTTTATTTTCTTTTTCTTTGTGCCTTGTAAATAGTTTGACAACATTATACCCCCTTCACACACATTTACACAGAATTTCAAGTGCAACTGGAATAGGTGACCATTGCTCTGTCTGATCCGCCGAGAGGCCAACCTACTGACAGGCACTGCGAGAAGCTCGCACTGCCTTTAGCCTCAGCGCAAACATACTCAATCACGGCCCCTCATAAACACCTGGACTGGCTCAAAGTATGCACTGTACAAGAGTAATAAGATACACGAAAAAAACACAAGATGGAAATAGCTAACTCTAGGGGACTTCAAGATTAAGTCAAACACATGCAATTATAGAGGAACTAAATCGCTGACATGCATTATCTTAATGCTTTTAACATTCATCATTCGAAAATCAATCTGTGTTTTTGGCATTAATGTTAAGGGCATGAAGATAGGGCCTGCTTTAACGCCATATGACAGAGCCATATCCCCAGAATAAAGCAACCACAAAGATCAAGCATGTTAAAGCATGTAACTGTCATTAATAATCCAAATAAGTCCAAAGTGGGGACAAAACATTCTAGAACCATTGTGCAGATCAATCTAAATGAATCCGGACCTTAATGAGCACTAAATGTGCATGCCGTATTCAAGGCATGCATACTCATAGCAGTTAATGTTTTTTTGATATTTTTCTGGTATTCCACAAATCAGGACACTATAAGCAAAGATTTCTCCCTTTGGGCTTGACCCTGATATTTGGCTCAATTTCGCAAAGGGAGTAAAAGCCCTGCTCATCTTTTGGATCGCCTTCGCCGGGGAGCAGCGAGTTACAGCCACGGCCTTGGGAATTATAGCTGGGGAGGTCAGCGTGACCAGGGGTCTCAGCACAATATACATAATACAAGTTTACCATTACCGAGGCCAAGGCAGCAAATCTCACATACGGCGCTCGCATCCAGTCCTACTCTGTGATGAATGGGATCTATACTTGTGAAAGACAGACATCTGACCTCATGCAGGGATGCCGTCTGTAATGCCCGAAACCGAGAGGCTGGTCCTGTCCTACGGTGGATACCACCATAGACTACCATGGCACAGAAAGGTTTTAGAAAGATACGCCCAGTGTCATGCATCACATTGCAGAACGTTAATCTACTGCCTGGCTTTGGGCAAATTGTTCAGAGCAAGGCGGGGCAGCAGGCCCAGGAGAGGCAGTCCAGACATAAATACATTGGTCAATTTAGAGATACAATTAATCTCTAAATAAATCAATCTATTTAACGTTTTTTTGCAGTAACATGTAGGAATTTCAGAGGGGCGCAGCCCCAGAGCCCTAATGGATAAACTACCCCTGCTCACCGCTCCAGAGCTGAGAGACAAGTACGACTCCTCACAGAGGTTACAGACTGGGGTGCTCTTTGAATGCAGCTTTCTTTTAAAGAGAGGCAAACGATTTGAACATAAGAATAGTTGGAAATGATCTTCCTTTCCCTCATAGTTCCTCCTTTTTTCTAGCCTGTATACTCACAGCTTGGTCTCCTCTCACTGACTTCACTAATTTTGTTAATTCAGGTTAGAACATTGCAATGTTGGGAGCTGCACTGAAGACAACAGAGTCGCTCAGGGCTAATAATGGTTGATATAGGCTTCCAGTCCAACATTCCAATGTTTGTTTTCTGTTTCTCCCTGTTTGATTTAAAACTTTATACCTCAGTGGTCGGAATGTTCCAACAGCTTTATAGCCCTTATGCCTCAATATATACTGGTTGTTAAAAGCCCTCTGCCGCATTATAGGCCCTGAACTTAGGTTATGGACCTTTAATAACTAGTACAGCGCCCTTGGCAATGGGCTGCTAGACTATATTAATATAGAGTAACAATATTGGCACCAGAGCACATAGCAAAGAGGATATGTTACTCGCATGTGAGATAACATGGGCTTGAGGGGACATTAAATATTACATGTTGCATTGATATTTTATGAGATTACTCTTCATGGTAGCTGCCCACTGAGCATTCAGCAGTCATGCAATTATTTTATTACAACTGCTATGCTATTCAATACTAAGTTATTATGTGATTTACTTCCTTAAAATGTATTCACTTCAGTCATAGTGAAATAAGGGAACCTGATCTGCTGAATACCATCCCAATTTTGATATCACAGATTCAATGGTACTCCACTTGCAGCTTCCACGCAAACATGAAATATGAACTTCTACGTGGTTCCTGCTCTTGAGTGAGCACAGCATCACTTGAAGGAAGGGAGTTGCACAGAATCGAAGGGATGCTGCGCTATTTATCCTCTGCCAGGCGTTTTACTTTTGCAACTGCTCTGTGCTCTCTTCAGCTCCCAAAATCGCACAACTTCATCAATGCCAAGTGTCACTCATACTAGCACAAATGTGATCATTTCTACACATTACCACACTGAAGTGAACTGTCATTCAAAAACTGCTTGTTACAGAGTACTTTAGGCTGTGCTGGTGTGCCTGCCGCGCTGACAAATAAAGTCACAGACTGGTACATCATCTGTTAGTAGCAGCAGTAGTGAGCAGATATTACATTTAGTTGCTGTCTGGGGCAGTCAGGTTTCAGCTCTTTAAGTCACCATTCCAAGATGAGCACTTTGCTGCCTTGTACTTTGATAGGTTGCAACCAGTGGAAGCCAAAATGCGAAAGCCCACTTGTTTAGCACTGAGATTGGTTGGAGGCTGCATTTTTCCAAGGTGCCTCCTTGCATGAGCCTAGCAGATCTGCAGGGCAGCTGACTAGGCGGGAATTCACGTGGCGAGAAAAGGTAGTCAGCCTACATTTACAGGAAGGTAAAACATTATTGACAACCTGGACATCATACAGTGCTGTGTTTTTTTCACAATACAAAAACGGTGTCAACCATGGGATGTGACATTTGTGAATACCACTATGCTTCAAATACTCTGGCAGCCATAACTAAAGTTTCTCTTCTATCCCTCACACAAAGTTGACAGCATAGTCTATAAGACAGTAGTCTACAAAACAAAACGACTGCTAGTTTAACCGTTCTCATATATTTGAAATTATACAGCCGTGCTCACTGTTACAGTTTCTCCCCCACTGCTGCTTGGCCTTTAGTTCTGGCAACATATATGCGGAGTGGCCAATGTGACAACCTCAGCAAGTCCTGGCATTTTATTTTTTTTAACCAAAGAGTTCTAATGTGAAACTACAAGTCTCATGATACAATTTGCTCTGTTGGTGGCTAAAGAGCCAATACTGTCTCCCACATGATGTGGCTACTTGCAGCTATTTAGTTTGGTTTCTGCGTTACTATATTTGAAAGTTAACAGGTGACTAGGACGCGTGAAGTCCCCTTTACCCCACCACCATGTGACAAGGACCCCATCTTCTCTCACTGTGGAGTAACAACACACATTACTCTCTGGTTCTCTTCAAGTAAGTCTATCTGTAGAAAGTCAGTAAACAGCAGCACAGGTGATAATGAAACCTATCCTCATATTCCCTACAATTCCAAGAAAATGCCCCATCAGAATCTTTTCCATTCCCATCTTTAAAAAACATACTGAAACTCATCTTTCATATAGTTCTGCCTCTCTGAAGTCTAAAAAAGCTGATTACAGGTATTAAGTTGGTCTCATACAATGCATCACCTTGGGCAATACAAATAACAGAGTCCCACACCCAGGGCTTCTAAAGTGTGATCTAAGGTTGTACACTTTCTTTGCAGCCAGGCGTATTAACCTGCTCAACTGTTCAGGACAGTGTATTGCCCTCAGCGCAAGAGACGCCTCCTATGTCATATCAGTTCCTGGATCTCATCTGCAATAATGAGAAAACATTTGATAGGAATAGTAAGACATATGGATTTGCAGCTCCTGATGGTTGGGAAAACAATTAACTTCAGTAAATAGTAATATTTGATATTCCTTCTGTCTGTAAATGAGAACAAATATTAATTTTTATTAAGCAACAGACACAATATCTCCCCAAAAAGTGACTGTAAGAACTTGTGTATTTAGGGGTGGTGGGCTGGGAGAAGTGGTAAGTACATGACATGGCTGCCAAGTCACAGTGTATTAAGTTTTAAGAAGCTGGCACCTTTTACCAATTCTTAGTGTTTTCAGCCTACAGCACCTTGCACTCCAGGAAGTGCATAACATTTCAGGAGCATTGCAGCTGTCGTTTTCTAGACCATATACAATGCATTGAAGGGGGTAATTGCTGGCATTTCACATCACACACTTGTGATCACTCAAAGTGTCACATAATGCATTTATACATATGCACACTGAACCCCTGGGAACAGCACACATAAACCAACTGAAACCTTAGCAACTATGCACCTTGGCTCTGTGGGAAAAAGCTTGCATCTCGGTTCAGCTTAGAGTCTGTGGTTTCTCTCCTTTGTTTCTCGCTGCAGAGGTAGCCTCACTGCAGAGCAAGTGTTCAATCCTAGCCAGTGGCGTAGCTAGACTAGTTGCCGCCTGTGGCAGCCCAATGTAAGAGTGATAGGGGGGGGTGCTGGCGCCCCCCACCCAAAGCTTGTGACGCCCGGGGTGGGCTGCCCCCCCCCCTTGCTACGTCACTGATCATACCTGAACTGCATAAGTATGCCTTAACCAAAACATGCAACAAAAAGATGTAGATGTAATGGCAGGAAGACGTGACTGTTTAAATTGGACTAAGGCATCAGAAACAAGAATGGTATATGGAAGAAGTTTCAAAAACAGATTGGTTGGTTTTAAGTTAATGAGTCATGAAGAAATTAGAAAGACTAGTCCCAAGACCCTTTGGTAGGAGTTTGTTCCTACTAACAAAAGTGTTTACTCAGTTCATTACTCAGTTATGAATTTTCAAAGTAGCTAATTTGTCAAGTACAACGAATCTTCATTAAACTTTCAAAACAAAAAGTAAACTCACTTCAGCTTCTTCCTGGAAAGTTTCGGCTGGTTCCGTCAAGCAGGGGTCGAGAAATAAGGGGGGCCCCATAACGCAAAATCCCCATGCCTTTTCCTCAGACTTTTTTATGAAGGGCTACAGCAAAAATTACTGAATGGAATTACACCAAAGTTTTCAGGAAACTAAATCTTTTTCCGCAGACTGTGCTTTTTGTGATTGATGTAAATTGGTTCAGTATTTTTTTTAAAGAAATTAAGGGTAAAAAATATTTGTATATCTGGATGGTTGAATCCGCGAGAGGCCCGGGAGACTCTCACATGAGTGCCAATTTAAAAATGGAACATTCGGATTGGCCCAGGGAGCTTTTTTTCCCTTATGCCAATTAACTACCACAGGAGCGAGTGCTCTGATTAGCTGCCAGCAACATCAGAAACATTTTGCTGGCAGTCATTACATGACTTGGGGTCTTAGACCTCTGTCCTGAAGTAGAAAATTGAAAAAATATATAAGGGGGCAGGGTGGGCCCGTCTAAGCCCCATGGTAAGGACCCAGGGCGACCCCCATTCCTCCCTCCTCCCCTCCACCACCCTCCCGGGCCAAAAAACAAAAAAGGAAAAAGGAAAAAAAAAAAAGAAATTGGTGCAGCCTCCCCCACCCTGAGCCTTTATTGGCCCCAGGAATCCCATCCCCGCGGCCGACTCACTTGATGTGTCCTGGGGAGAGCACCCGCCCCTCCCGCCCCCCACCCTCGGAACACCGCAGTTTCTCTGCTGGTATCGGCATGGGCAGGAAAACCTGTGTTTGCTCCCGCCTGGCGTGGAGCATATTCAAAACTTCCACCAAATGGGAGCAAACACAAAGTCTGCTCCCAGTGTGCGGGAGCTTTGAAAATGCTCCCACCAGTTGGGAGTAGACTTGTATTCTGTGTCCCTGCCTGAACAGATGTGGGTACGGGAACAGAACACATATTGCTCCCGCCCAGAGGGAGCAGCTATTTATACTGCTCCCTCCGGGCGGGAGCAATCTGTTGATCGGACAGCCCTGGGGAATGGGGACCCACGGGGCCTTTTAAGGCTTGGGAAGGCAAGCCACACGGTCCCGCTCCCATTTTTATTGGAACTGGGACCCAATTCCTGGGGCCAATTAGGGGTTGGGGATGGTACTGCACAACCCCCATTCCGCATCTATTATATTTTGCTCCAGGGTATGTGGTCCGAAGGCCAAAGGCTGTGTGTGGTGCTAGGGGTTTGGACACAAGGTCTGGGGGCAGGCCAAGCCCAGTGGCCAACACCCCACTGCGGACGGCCAAAGCCTCTTTGCAGCATGGGTTTGGCTGCCTGTGGGGAGTTGAAAGAGGGCCTGGGAGCAAGCTTGGCCTTGCAGCCAACCCCACACTGTGCACGACTGAAGGCCGGGTGCAGCACAGGGTTGGCTGTCTGAGAGGGGGTTGACTGCCTCCTGGTGGGTTGGTCACAATGTCTGGCCGCAGGCCAGGCCCTGTAGCCAACCCCCTGATGTGCACGACCGAAGTTTGTGCACTGAAGTGGGTTGGAATTACATATGGTAATAAAATATCATTTTAGGTTTAAAAAAACCCTAGAATTTCACTGAAAAAACACAAAGGTTAAAGTAATGTTATAGTTTGGTCTGATCTGTTTTTGTTAAAAAAGAAAACGAAATTCACTGTAAAAACCAAAGGTTAAAGTAACGTTATAGTTAGGTGAATATGTCAGTGACAACATTAACGTTTTGAACAAAAACACAGAAAGTCACCAGTTATAGTTAGCAGCGCTAACTATAACTTGCGCCCTACGCCACTCTCTGAAAATAATAGGCTAAAGATGACAGCTACCCTCAAGGGCATTTGTAGGTTTCTCACTAAGTTAAGCTATAAACCAATTCGGGAGATGGTCTAAATTTATAGAGCCAAATGCAGGGGCGGCTCCTCCATTAGAGCGGAGGAGCTTCGCCCCACTGCTTTCTCGCAGTGCGAGAAGCAAAAACATTAAATTGTAAAACTACCATTTTATGTTTCTGCTTATCGCACTGCGAGAAAGCAGAAGGGTTTGGTTGGGGGCAGGCGGGCGGGTCTGCTGGAGGGCTGGGGAGGAGTGGTTAGCCCAATGCTGTTGGCCCTGACTGTTTGGTTAGCCCTCTGGGGCCGACTAAATTAGTCATGCGCACTCTCCCTTCCCTTTTCTCCATGTAGGCTGGATGCAGCCTACATGGAGAAAATGGCCTCCCCATAGGCGCCTGACTGGGCGCCGACCCCACCAATCACAAAGCTGCCATTGCAGCGTTGCGATTGGCTTAGGGAAGGGTGCCTGCTTCCTGTTCCACGGATCTCGGCCAGGAGCTGAGATGGCGCGGGACCCGGGAAGGTAAGTTTATTATTATTTTTTTAATAAAATTCCCCCCCCCCCCGCGTGCGACCGCCCCCCCCCCCCGCGAGTCATGCTGGCCGCGACTGGCCAAATGTGTATCTGCAATTCGTATGGGAGTGGGTTATGGGGCTTTCATCGGAGTCTGATTGCCACACCACAATCTTCTACACCAGCCCATACAGCACATATGGAAAATGGACATGCACCATCAGGAAGATATACTAGCAATTAGGCCTATACAGTTCTGCCATTCTATTTGAAGCATATAAGAGGCCCTGGTCCTCATTTAAAATGAACTGGCGAAGGGCAGTGCTGCAAGTCTTTTTGCTGCGCTGCCCTACGCCAATTCAAAAGGGCAGAAATGCACTGTATTTACAAGATACGGTGCATTCCTGTCCTTTCAGCCAGCGTCAGCACATAATTTGGTGCCTAGCCCCAACGCAGGCACTTTGCACCATGGTGCAAGGATGTCTGCACTGTTGGCAGCATTATTTTGTGTAGGAAGAAAGTTACTCAGAAAAACTGAAAGCCATGAAAGTTAGAGGAAACACCTGATGAAAGTTGCCCTTATATTTTATCAGCTTGGGTCACTTTACGCTCTCAAGGTCTACAGCCTAAGGGAACTTATAACTATGTGTTCACAAGCACCAGGCCCCCGAAAGCAAACCTCTCTAGCCACCCCCATTGCTCCTTCTCACTCATAGAGCTTTATTGCACATTGGTGGACGGTCAAGCCATTTAAAATGCAGTAATCTTCAAGGGCCTCTTCAATTCTCTCAAACCTCCTCTTAGGATAGAAAAAAAAACTCCCATACAAGCCCCACCTCTGTGCCCCATATTTCTCAAACAATGAAGCACAGGCAACTCTTAAATTGGAATAAAAAATGGCTGTTGCTGTTTGGACTGGAGAAACTGCTCTCTTGGGGCGGTTTTATGGAAAGTACCCTAGGGGTGCAACGGGTGTTTGCACCCACTTCTTGCGCCCCCGGTGCCCTTTCCTATTATAGTAAGGGCTGCAGATGCTTATGCATCTACATCAATAATATGGATCATGCTGGCCCACATCTTGAGCTGGTGCAATCACAAGGAGGTAAGGAGTGTTACTTTATTTGTATGGAGACATGGCTCATGCAAACCTGTGAACACTAGCCTTTTCACCCATGCTGTATTCCCAAAAGGAACAGGGTCAAGACTGATTTGCATATGGCTGGGTCCAAACTGGGGTGGTGTGGTGAGCAAAAGAATGATGGATTAAACCCAGATCCTTGTGACTGGGGGTGAATGTTTGCATTGTCCAGCATTCCGTCCATCAATTGTTTCTTTTGTATTAAAGACGAAGAGGCAAGCAAATTGTCGAGAGGCATACTGACTATGCATTACTCAGAGGTGGACTACAGTTATTGCATTCACAAAGTGCACCCCTTGGAAGAGGGGGGGCACAGGATTTCTAGGAACCCCAAAACAACCCCCTGCAGATGAGTTCAGTAATGCATTGCACCCGCCTGCGTGGAGCTGTGGTGTTATTGTTAATTGTGACTTATAGAGCGCTTAATACCTACAGGTCTCTAAGCGCTGCGAGAAGATCAGCTAAAGTCCCAGAGTGAGTGTTGTCTCAAGTGTTGTGTACTATGCCCAGGCTTCTGTGAAGAGTAGCGTCTTCAGTTTCTTCCTGAACGTAAGGAGGGCTCTTTCGGAGCGAAGCTGTCCGGGCAGTCTATTCCATAGTTGCAGGATGAGGACCGAGAAGGCTCGGCCACCTTTGGTGGTGTGAACTGTCAGTTTGCATCTTTACTGAGGACAGTGCATTTTTATGTAGTTGGGCACATTAACCCAGTCTTCTCCGGGTGCACCTAATTAAGGAACAGTGCGGCGCAAACAGAGACAGGTAATTTGGGCTCTGGCTGGCAAATCTTTCCTCATGTTACTAATGTTCATAGCAATGGGTGCGATGGATTCCTGCAGCCTGCTCTGCATTTGGCTTGGTCACAGCACAACTCTAACCCTCTCACACTGCTGCTTATTTAAGGTCCTTTCATATACCAGTAATAAGAAAAATAAAAACTGTATGTTTTTAAAGTACTACATGTTATGCAAAAACACTACAGAGGTGAAGGTGCAGTTCATTCAAACCACTTACCCACCCTCCCCAAGCTACAGTATATACCGGGTAGCTGTAGAGGTAGGGTTGAGGAGTTGTGTCTGATCATAGGTTATAAACGTCTGTTTTTCCTCTTCACATATATGCGTCTTTAGAACTTTGACACAAAGATCAATATTAGTAGCTTGTATGCACAGTCAAATGACATAAAAGTAACATAAATATGAAGCACCACTTGATTTACATGCCATGTCAAGGATTCTGCACAAACACAGCTCAATGCAGACATTTGTGCCACTTTTCTCAGGAAAATGAATAGATTGAACAGAGCAAGACAAACATGCATCTCGTAGATCTCTGGCCGCACAGTGACCAGAAATAATGGCACCTAAATTTAAAAGGTAAATGACATGGTAGCCCGTGACCGAAAAGGAAATTCTATCAAGAAAGGAAGGCCTACATTTAAATCAAAGGCTGTAAAAGCAACCATGAGATGTAGTTTCACTAAAGGGAGCACCTTAAAGAAACCGATTGCATCTTCATGCCCAACATTTCACAGTAATGGAACCTCTGATTACTGCTTTCATTGTAGAAAAAAGCATATTTTTCCACAGTCAATCATGATAAAAAGATATTCGACATCTTTATCATAGATCTTCCACAGAGAAATGATCCTTTTGCACTCAACAGACTTCTGAATGTGAAAGATGCGTCAACGACAAAATAACACATTTTTTTTTTTTTTTAAAGAGAACCTTATACCAGCCCTGCAATCAGTGCCTACCTTTGAGGAACAATAAATAAGAATCAGACAAGGGGTAGCCTTCATCAGCAACAGCTTTATGAAAAAAGCATTTATATTTACATTCAAGCCACCTACGTTTGCAAGGTGCCCCATGGCACCTAGAATACACACCTAACAAGGGTTAGGGAAAGGGATACATTCACTCAGTCCCATGCTGGCCTAACCTGCTCCAATGCCAGGGGTGCTGCAAGTTGCAATCTTAAACTCACATGCACCTTCTACCAATAGATCATGCAGCCAAGCAAACGTGCCCCAATCAGGTTAGCACTGTCCGATTATCCGCACAAAATGGCAAGCTGTACCCACCCAGGTACTAGTTACCTAATCAAGTTTGAAGCTATTGATCTTATCTAAAATGCAATCACTGTAAATATTCTTATGCCATCTGATGATTTCGGATGCGTGTGGTCCCTTCGCCGGCATAACTCTTCACGAGTAAGGATACTTTGCTGTAATGGTGCAAGTTTGATAAGGGCAGGAGAAATGTCTAAGGTGATGATCAGGGGACTTGGTAAACTGGGTTCTGATTCTAGTTTTGACACTTGTCAAACATTGCACGTTTCTGTGTACATTGCTTCATCTTCTTGTACCTGAAATGGGAAATATGTGTAAAATAACTTCAAATAAATATATTCAACACAGATGGATTTATGACTGAGACATTCAAAAATTAACAAGTAGAACTGATGCATTCTGTCTTAGTTTTCTTGGAAATGTGCTCTTTGAGAGATAAGTCTGTGTCAAGGGTGAATACAAGTGACAGTGCATTAACTGGCAGCTGGGGCTGAAGCAGCCTATATTAATTTCGGATAGGCAAACTTGAATCTGAGGTTGTTTCATGCCCAAAGCAACAAGCATTTGCAATGCAATAGGTCTCGCACTTACGAGAGTTTGAGCTATTGGCATTGTAAATGACAATGCCTTTTATTTATGTGTTGTTTTTAAAACAGACAAATAAAAGGCATTGTCATTGACAATGCCAATATCTTAAACTCTCGCAAATGCGAGACCTATTGCATTGCAAATGCATTCGGCGTACGTGCTATAAAGATATAAAACAGCAGGCAGGGCAAAAGTATTTGAGTACATAGTGCTCGGAGGCTGTAATTAAAGCCTACCGAGTAACAACACTCGTAACAGGGGGTATCCTCATGGGAGGTTACAAAATGAGACAAGACGGTGCTAAGGAGGGACTACTAAGCCTATTGACCAATGAAAAGCCACAGTTTACAGTGGACAATGACACAAGCCAATGAAAAATATGGACGAGAGTGGGCGGAGCTTCAAGTCCATACCTGAATACAGCATGCCTCGCAGAGCAGCGCATGCACTGGATTGACCTAAAAAAATAACAGGAGTTGCAATGGAAAGCATAAAATGGCCGGACAATTCTGTGATTTTGCGTTGAGGACCATTCAATGCTCCAAAAAATGTGCGGAGTAGAACTCGACCACGAGCTGCCCTACAGGGGAATAAAGCGATACAAAAGGGGATGATGGACAGAACGTTTGAGCCAATCAAACACTCACCCCCAGTCAACTGATCTGGGTTTAAATCCATCATCATTCTTTAGCTCACTCCACCACCCCAGTTCAGACATGGCCATATGCAAATCAGTCTGACCCTGTGCCTCATGGGAACAGTCCAGCCCGAACTGCCAAGCCATGTCTTCCCTGGACCGGAAACAAGCATCCTAGGACCGGTTTCTGGCATTCCAGCCGTCATCAGCCAGGCTTGCTTGAATCCAGTGGCAAAGTGAGCAAGGGACCCACGTCTGGGCATACCCCGCCAACTTAGGGCGAACAAAGCAATACAAAGGGGATGATGGACGGAACGTTTGAGCCAATCAAACACTCACCCCAGTCAACTGATCTGGGTTTAATCCATCATCATTCTTTAGCTCACTCCACCACCCCAGTTCAGACATGGCCATATGCAAATCAGTCTGACCCTGTGCCTCATGGGAACAGTCCAGCCCGAACTGCCAAGCCATGTCTTCCCTGGACCGGAAACAAGCATCCTAGGACCGGTTTCTGGCATTCCAGCCGTCATCAGCCAGGCTTGCTTGAATCCAGTGGCAAAGTGAGCAAGGGACCCACGTCTGGGCATACCCCGCCAACTTAGGGCGAACAAAGCGATACAAAGGGGATGATGGACGGAACGTTTGAGCCAATCAAACACTCACCCCCAGTCAACTGATCTGGGTTTAATCCATCATCATTCTTTAGCTCACTCCACCACCCCAGTTCAGACATGGCCATATGCAAATCAGTCTGACCCTGTGCCTCATGGGAACAGTCCAGCCCGAACTGCCAAGCCATGTCTTCCCTGGACCGGAAACAAGCATCCTAGGACCGGTTTCTGGCATTCCAGCCGTCATCAGCCAGGCTTGCTTGAATCCAGTGGCAAAGTGAGCAAGGGACCCACGTCTGGGCATACCCCCACCAACTTAGGGCGAACAAGCGATACAAAGGGGATGATGGAAGGAACGTTTGAGCCAATCAAACACTCATCCCCAGTCAACTGATCTGGGTTTAATCCATCATCATTCTTTAGCTCACTCCACCACCCCAGTTCAGACATGGCCATATGCAAATCAGTCTGACCCTGTGCCTCATGGGAACAGTCCAGCCCGAACTGCCAAGCCATGTCTTCCCTGGACCGGAAACAAGCATCCTAGGACCGGTTTCTGGCATTCCAGCCGTCATCAGCCAGGCTTGCTTGAATCCAGTGGCAAAGTGAGCAAGGGACCCACGTCTGGGCATACCCCCGCCAACTTAGGGCGAACCCCTTTGGTATCGCTTTGTTCGCCCTAAGTTGGCAGGGTATGCCCAGACGTGGGTCCCTTGCTCACTTTGCCACTGGATTCAAGCTAGCCTGGCTGATGACGGCTGAATGGCCAGAAACCGGTCCCAGGATGCTTGTTTCCCGGTCCAGGGAAGACATGGCTTGGCAGTTCGAGCTGACTGTTCCCATGAGGCACAGGGTCAGACTGATTTGCATATGGCCATGTCTGAACTGGGGTGGTGGAGTGAGCTAAAGAATGATGATGGATTAAACCCAGATCAGTTGACTGGGGTGAGTGTTTGATTAGCTCAAGCGCTCCGTCCATCATCCCCTTTGGTATCGCTTGTTCGCCCTAAGTTGGCAGGGTATGCCCAGACGTGGGTCCCTTGCTCACTTTGCCACTGGATTCAAGCTAGCCTGGCTGATGACGGCTGAATGGCCAGAAACCGGTCCCAGGATGCTTGTTTCCGGTCCAGGAAGACATGGCTTGGCAGTTCGGGCTGGACTGTTCCCATGAGCACAGGGTCAGACTGATTTGCATATGGCCATGTCTGAACTGGGGTGGTGGAGTGAGCTAAAGAATGATGATGGATTAAACCCAGATCAGTTGACTGAGGGTGAGTGTTTGATTAGCTCAAGCGCTCCGTCCATCATCCCCTTTGGTATCAGCTTTGTTCGCCCTAAGTTGGCAGGGTATGCCCAGACGTGGGTCCCTGCTCACTTTGCCACTGGATTCAAGCTAGCCTGGCTGATGACGGCTGAATGGCCAGAAACCGGTCCCAGGATGCTTGTTTCCGGTCCAGGAAGACATGGCTTGGCAGTCCGAGCTGGACTGTTCCCATGAGGCACAGGGTCAGACTGATTTGCATATGGCCATGTCTGAACTGGGTGGTGGAGTGAGCTAAAGAATGATGATGGATTAAACCCAGATCAGTTGACTGGGGGTGAGTGTTTGATTAGCTCAAGCGCTCCGTCCATCATCCCCTTTGGTATCGCTTTGTTCGCCCTAAGTTGGCAGGGTATGCCCAGACGTGGGTCCCTTGCTCACTTTGCCACTGGATTCAAGCTAGCCTGGCTGATGACGGCTGAATGGCCAGAAACCGGTCCCAGGATGCTTGTTTCCGGTCCAGGGAAGACATGGCTTGGCAGTTCGGGCTGGACTGTTCCCATGAGGCACAGGGTCAGACTGATTTGCATATGGCCATGTCTGAACTGGGGTGGTGGAGTGAGCTAAAGAATGATGATGGATTAAACCCAGATCAGTTGACTGGGGTGAGTGTTTGATTAGCTCAAGCGCTCCGTCCATCATCCCCTTTGGTATCGCTTTGTTCGCCCTAAGTTGGCAGGGTATGCCCAGACGTGGGTCCCTTGCTCACTTTGCCACTGGATTCAAGCTAGCCTGGCTGATGACGGCTGAATGGCCAGAAACCGGTCCCAGGATGCTTGTTTCCGGTCCAGGGAAGACATGGCTTGGCAGTTCGGGCTGGACTGTTCCCATGAGGCACAGGGTCAGACTGATTTGCATATGGCCATGTCTGAACTGGGGTGGTGGAGTGAGCTAAAGAATGATGATGGATTAAACCCAGATCAGTTGACTGGGGGTGAGTGTTTGATTAGCTCAAGCGCTCCGTCCATCATCCCCTTTGGTATCGCTTTGTTCGCCCTAAGTTGGCAGGGTATGCCCAGACGTGGGTCCCTTGCTCACTTTGCCACTGGATTCAAGCTAGCCTGGCTGATGACGGCTGAATGGCCAGAAACCGGTCCCAGGATGCTTGTTTCCGGTCCAGGGAAGACATGGCTTGGCAGTTCGGGCTGGACTGTTCCCATGAGGCACATGGTCAGACTGATTTGCATATGGCCATGTCTGAACTGGGGTGGTGGAGTGAGCTAAAGAATGATGATGGATTAAACCCAGATCAGTTGACTGGGGGTGAGTGTTTGATTAGCTCAAGCGCTCCGTCCATCATCCCCTTTGGTATCGCTTTGTTCGCCCTAAGTTGGCAGGGTATGCCCAGACGTGGGTCCCTTGCTCACTTTGCCACTGGATTCAAGCTAGCCTGGCTGATGACGGCTGAATGGCCAGAAACCGGTCCCAGGATGCTTGTTTCCGGTCCAGGGAAGACATGGCTTGGCAGTTCGGGCTGGACTGTTCCCATGAGGCACAGGGTCAGACTGATTTGCATATGGCCATGTCTGAACTGGGGTGGTGGAGTGAGCTAAAGAATGATGATGGATTAAACCCAGATCAGTTGACTGGGGGTGAGTGTTTGATTAGCTCAAGCGCTCCGTCCATCATCCCCTTTGGTATCGCTTTGTTCGCCCTAAGTTGGCAGGGTATGCCCAGACGTGGGTCCCTTGCTCACTTTGCCACTGGATTCAAGCTAGCCTGGCTGATGACGGCTGAATGGCCAGAAACCGGTCCCAGGATGCTTGTTTCCGGTCCAGGGAAGACATGGCTTGGCAGTTCGGGCTGGACTGTTCCCATGAGGCACAGGGTCAGACTGATTTGCATATGGCCATGTCTGAACTGGGGTGGTGGAGTGAGCTAAAGAATGATGATGGATTAAACCCAGATCAGTTGACTGGGGGTGAGTGTTTGATTAGCTCAAGCGCTCCGTCCATCATCCCCTTTGGTATCGCTTTGTTCGCCCTAAGTTGGCAGGGTATGCCCAGACATGGGTCCCTTGCTCACTTTGCCACTGGATTCAAGCTAGCCTGGCTGATGACGGCTGAATGGCCAGAAACCGGTCCCAGGATGCTTGTTTCCGGTCCAGGGAAGACATGGCTTGGCAGTTCGGGCTGGACTGTTCCCATGAGGCACAGGGTCAGACTGATTTGCATATGGCCATGTCTGAACTGGGGTGGTGGAGTGAGCTAAAGAATGATGATGGATTAAACCCAGATCAGTTGACTGGGGGTGAGTGTTTGATTAGCTCAAGCGCTCCGTCCATCATCCCCTTTGGTATCGCTTTGTTCGCCCTAAGTTGGCAGGGTATGCCCAGACGTGGGTCCCTTGCTCACTTTGCCACTGGATTCAAGCTAGCCTGGCTGATGACGGCTGAATGGCCAGAAACCGGTCCCAGGATGCTTGTTTCCGGTCCAGGGAAGACATGGCTTGGCAGTTCGGGCTGGACTGTTCCCATGAGGCACAGGGTCAGACTGATTTGCATATGGCCATGTCTGAACTGGGGTGGTGGAGTGAGCTAAAGAATGATGATGGATTAAACCCAGATCAGTTGACTGGGGGTGAGTGTTTGATTAGCTCAAGCGCTCCGTCCATCATCCCCTTTGGTATCGCTTTGTTCGCCCTAAGTTGGCAGGGTATGCCCAGACGTGGGTCCCTTGCTCACTTTGCCACTGGATTCAAGCTAGCCTGGCTGATGACGGCTGAATGGCCAGAAACCGGTCCCAGGATGCTTGTTTCCGGTCCAGGGAAGACATGGCTTGGCAGTTCGGGCTGGACTGTTCCCATGAGGCACAGGGTCAGACTGATTTGCATATGGCCATGTCTGAACTGGGGTGGTGGAGTGAGCTAAAGAATGATGATGGATTAAACCCAGATCAGTTGACTGGGGGTGAGTGTTTGATTAGCTCAAGCGCTCCGTCCATCATCCCCTTTGGTATCGCTTTGTTCGCCCTAAGTTGGCAGGGTATGCCCAGACGTGGGTCCCTTGCTCACTTTGCCACTGGATTCAAGCTAGCCTGGCTGATGACGGCTGAATGGCCAGAAACCGGTCCCAGGATGCTTGTTTCCGGTCCAGGGAAGACATGGCTTGGCAGTTCGGGCTGGACTGTTCCCATGAGGCACAGGGTCAGACTGATTTGCATATGGCCATGTCTGAACTGGGGTGGTGGAGTGAGCTAAAGAATGATGATGTATTAAACCCAGATCAGTTGACTGGGGGTGAGTGTTTGATTAGCTCAAGCGCTCCGTCCATCATCCCCTTTGGTATCCCTACAGGGGAATAAGGCAGGGAGTGCCCTGACAGGTTAGTGTGGGGAACTTTTTTTTGCAGTTTGTGGGCCTATTTTATATTTTGCTAGAGTGGTTTTACAGTTGATTTCCCAGATATCAAAACAAACATTACCTGCAGCAAGCACAAATCCATGCAATCTTCCATCATTTGCAAAACACCTATACAGCATGTCTTTACAAGTTCAAAACTCCTCCAATTTGCAAACATGGATCACTTTCTTTACCTAACTATTTCACTAACGGGACCACTTATTTTTGTGCCCTGGCTACTAACATTGAGGGACAGATGCAAATGTGCAACTTTGCGAAGTACTAGAATGATGCAACTTGCACATGTGCACGTACCCCATCTCCCGTTTTGATATTTTCTCTCTCGTGGACCCTTATTAGGATCTCTTGTCGTGCACTGGAGCGGCCTGGCATCAGCATAAAGTAAGCAGAGTGAGCTATTCGCTTAAGATCATTTTAGTGGCTGCTGTGGAGAAATATGTACCACCTGTAGTTTGCAGGTGTGAACCAAAGCAGCGCAGTCTCAGGCATTCATTTTTGGAGGTCAATAAAACGAGTGCCACTCAGTTAGATAATAAGCCTATTCAACAGAAGGTTGCTCTACAGGCACAGGGTAAAAGTAACAGAAAAAAAAGTTGAATTTGCGAATCACCTTAAATAACCTAAACGCCTCGGGTTCAAATGACACATGGTCTATCTCAGCTCCTCATCCTTTTGATTACAAAATCAATTGATGATTGTGAGACATTGGGTTGTTGGTTGAGGGGGTGTGTGGTAAAAGATTTTTAGGCAGCTGCCTTGTCTTGATTAAAGAAGGCAACATGCTATCTGGTCCATAGTTTCTGCTATCAGACACTCCACAGCAAAGGCAGACTGGTCTGGAGGGAATTCTGTTGATGGTGCGACCCGCTCCAGGCCTAGGAAGAAGGGTTGTAAGGCAGGGGCAGCTCTGACAGGCCTGTCAGCCTTTCAAAGGCGCATGCCTAGGGCTCTCCCTGGTGGATGGCTGACTCGAGCCCTGCCCCGCCAGCCTTTCTTCTGCATCGACCTTTTGCAAACTCACCACTTTTCCCTCCTGACTAGTCTTCTACCAATATGTGACTGACCCAGCACCAGCCACACCAACCTGTCAGAGGCACCATGTCACAAAGTGACTAGATTACCCTGCCGGCCACTCTCCCATCAAACGCCTGACTGACCCAGCACCATCCCTGCTAGAACATCAGAGGCACCATGTTACAGAATCTCGACATTTCCTTACACACACGTCCGCCTCTGCTACCCAGGCCGTGTGTTTTGCATTAAGATTTCATTGGTTACAAACTGCTTCAGTCAGCAAACCAGACAACAGTCATCATTTTTGCTGAAATGAAAAAAATACAGTCACCTTTATCCTGGGTCGCCGGCTCCTAATCTGCGGCTGACGGCTATCTCCGAAGTGGTTATACATTAAGCCGAGCAGCGGTGCCACAGCTCGGCCTGGTCACCATGCCCGGGCGGGCCGATAATGGCAGCCCCCTGTGCCTGGAGGCTGTCGCAGCGTTTCCATAGCAACCGGGCCCTAATTCAAAAAATGTGTGCTGCGCAGTCTGTGTTGGATCCATCAATCTCGGCGTCACAGGAGAGCGCGAGATATCCGGAAAATAAACTGTGCACGCATGACAAAGGACCCGACCCCCCCCACCACCCCCATCCTGACAGGAGCGTTTCAACACCCCCTCCATACGCTGCGCGAGCCTCTGCAGGAGGCTGATCTGGCGTAAAACAATGCAGCATTGCAGCTCTAGTGACCCATAATAACCTCCTGGCTTGAATGCTAGAGAGGCAGCTCAGCGGGTCAATGGGCCCACTTAGAAGAGGTTTGCGCAACCGGCATGAGAAAAATTCGAGACCCAAGGGCCGACTCACACTTTCATCGTTTTAATGTACATGAAATAAGCAAACGCCCGATCAGTTTTACCTCAAGTGTTTGATTTTGAATTTGTCTTACAAAATTAGGGGAAGGGTGTCTTTAATTACGATCGGTTTATTGGGCGAACATTTTTGTTTTTCTAATGAATCAGAAGCCATTTGACGAAAATATACAATATCAGAACAAAGACAACCAAAGATTTTTATAAAAGTCAAAGTGCACACGAGTAAGGGTACTGCGCTACAGATCGCTGTGGAGGAAGGGTCAGAGTCAAGGACAAAAAAATGAGTACAATAGTCTATTTTCTTAGCCTTTCACTTAAACAAATACAAAATATAACACAAACATCCTAAGTGAGAAATGAATGTATGTTAAACTAATCTGTGGCAATGTACTGGTCCAGTAGGAAAGCTTATTTGATTAATACGATCACTACAGAAGTGTGCGTGTAAAGAGATTCACATCTTTATCTTCACTTGCGCATAAGTGTATTTATAGTGCTAGGATGTCCCAACCTGCGCTAGAAAGCACAGTGAATATGCAAGTCAGAATTTTAACAACGCATTACACAAAAAGATGTGTTAAAGTCAAAACAAGTGCTGTCAAAATGTTTTTAGTAATAAGCAATCGGGCTGTACCAAATACAAACTTTGTTTTATAAGTTCCAATGGACGGATGCACTCAAGAAATGAGCTGTAACATCTACACAGTGCTCTAAAAAGAGTAACTCTATGGGTCACCAAGTGACTCCATCAATTAAAGCTCCTGCTGGCTCCTAAGCAGCCTTTAGAGCTGCTGATTGCTGAACCAATTGCACACATTTACATTTCTTTTAGGTAGCAGGCACCATGGAGAGATAGTGGGGGGGGAGGGGGGACTTGTCTGGTCCTTAGCTATCCGTCTCCCTCCTCTCCCTTGTCAGCACAGAAGAACCTCTCCTTTCCTTCCAGCCAGATACACCGCAAGGTGGACATTGGCTGTCCAGTAAGGCTTTTATTAACAAAAATTAGAGGAACTGATTTTTTTTTAATTAAAAAAAAAAAAAAAGCTTGGGAACCGTGGTTCATATAAATCCCACCCACTATACCCTCTGCTTGTTATGTACTAGTAAAACATTAGTGGCTGGTGAAAGCATGTATGTAGTACCACAAAAAAAAAATTCTACCCTAAACGCAAAAAGACAGAAATAGGGCTGCACAACATGTCAACTGAGATAACATTCCCGCATTTTAAATTAATGGTATGGGGGAGGCAAATGGTAAAACTATCAATTTCAGGTCACTGCCCACATCCTGGTATTACCCACGTCTTAAAACATACAACACCTTACGAGGTACTGTCCGGCAATAGAGACATTCATTTTACTGACGGAACAAAACAACGCGCCATTCTGGTGTGGTACAGATTATACGGCGAGGAGAACACTGTGAAGGAAAATGACAAGCCGACATGCACGTGACACTCCGGACTGCATTCCACTTCTAAATGAATACCCATGGTGGGCTGGGGCCTGCCCCATGACAGATGGATACTGTAAATCATGCAAAAAAGCACTTCTCTATTTTCATTTACAGCAATCTACACTGGGCTAGTTAAGGTTAGAGTTATTTTCGAAGAGCTCAGTGTCCTTCCCCAGCCACGTAAGATCACTTTGTGCCAAAATGTTCTGTTTCCCTCGAAATGGAAAGACTCTGGCAACAGCTTTTCAGTTCTCTAGGATCCAAGAACGAAATGCGGATCCGGGGGGTGGAGCCTTTCCTTCTCTTAGCGCTGGAAGCAGTGCAGGATGGAGGGGTCTACCAGCTCAGAAGGCGCACATAAGCTGGATGCAGAGAGTAAGGGGGCCCCTTTCCATGAAGAGAAGATGTGGGGCTCTGACGCATGGTGTCACCTCGAAGGGCCTAAGTGTATGTGCTCCAGCAGCAGGCAGGTTTACAAGGCACAGAGGGGCACGGGATGCCGCTGATCCCATGCACGGGGGGGTGAAACCACGAGACTAACAGAAAAAAATGCAGTGTAACCAGTGAGCCGACGGGCTGCAGCAGCCCTCCCTAAAGACAATCGACCTCAGTCCGCTCTGCATTCATGCAGGACACTGAGGGGCAGGGTGCTGGGAACAGGCGCCCTCGGAATGCCTGTGCGCCGTGGCTCTCTGCTTCACAGCCCTTGTGAAGACTTTTCTTATCTGCTTGTTAAATAAACAAGCAGATAAGAAAAGTCTTCACAACAGCCGTGAAGCACAAAAAGAAAAAAAAACGCTTGCCATCTGTTTTCATTCAGCCGCTTGTCTTTGCGTCTGGGCTGAGTGAAAACAGATGCGCTTGTCACGATGGGCGGCATCACAAAACTGCAAGGGCGTCAACAAAAGTGACAGCCAGCAAACCAAAAGCACATAAAAAACATTAATTACGACCAAAGCCAATTGGAAACGGTCGAGACACAGGGGCGTGGATTAAAGTTCCCCTTCTTGTACTGTTTACTAAAGCCCTCGCAGGGCGAGGAGCGCATGCACGCTCCAACTCCAGGCGAGACCTAAAAAGGAGGAAATCAGTATTTGTTGGGCTGAGCTTTAGATAGATACTTGGCCTACACTTCTGAATTAGACCAAGGTAGTTTTTGAGACAATGAAATAGTGTGAACGGAGGAGATGTTGATGATGTTGAGGTGTCTTGTTGCCAATACACTGATGGATGTTGATGATGTTGTCTGTAGTAACGAGGCAGACAAAGTGGATCCGATGAGAAGATTTATTGTAGGGAAGAAAGACAGCTTAAACAACCACCAACAGGAGCCAGCAGCAGAGCAACCGTTTTCACCAGCTCTGTGAACGCTCTCCCAACGTTCTCCTCATGACAGCCTCACATTCTCATATGACATACCTTACATTCTAATATGACATACATAAAAACACTACACACCTTCCCCCTTGAAAATAAAAAAAAACAAAAAAACTTATAACAAAGCATTAATAAAATATAGCAATACATTACAAAAGAAGTACTAATACTGAACAAAATCCTTAAATTTCATAGGTAAATGTTTAACTCGCGAACTTCTTCTCATAGTTTCAATATTATGTTCAACCATAGGTTGATTTGTACCAGTCACTACCAAATTGTCCATAACATCATTAGTAGTACAATTCTGTTCACAAAGATTCTTGCTCCTATTAGTATTGGACTCATTCCCAGACTGAGAATGCAGATTATCAAATGCCTCATGAGAACCAGCAAACCCATCGGATTCTTTCTCAGACTCAGCGAAAGGAAATACGGTCTCTCCCCAACATGTAATTTGCACACTGAAATGCGTCTGAAGTTCCATATTTTCCCACCTTCTACCATAGCAGCCTTACTGAAAACTTCAGTAACTCTCAACGGATCAGACCATTTAGACAATCTTTTGTTAAATTGCCCACCAAACTTGACACGCACCCAATCATCCACCTTTAACTTGGAGACATTAGATCTTTTTTAGGATTACTATTTACCATTTTCTCTTGATACTTCTTTACACGTTACCTGACTTTCGCTAAATCAAACCCAGTATCGTAAGAATTCTTCTCCTTTAACCACCAGGGCATAAGTTTGGACCCAGGTTTCCTGCCACGCAACATTTCAAAAGGAGATAATCCAGTAACAGAATTAGGTGACGTCCGATAAGTTAATAAAGTTGCTCGCCAAGCTTTTCTACATTGCAACCCACTCTTAACAGCCAACTGACAGGACTCCTTGACAACTCTGTTGAAACGTTCTACTTGACCATTGGCCTGGGGAAAATAATTCGAAACTCTTTTATGTAGAACGCCACAACTTATAAGAAACAATTCAAACTCCTTACTAGTAAATTGTGGACCATTATCAGAAATGAGTTCTTCAGGCAATCCTTCCTGACAAAAAACATCATCAGAAAAATCAATCACATGCTCAGACGTAACTCTCTCAACAATTTTCAACTCCGGCCATTTCGAAAAATAGTCAACAAGAACTAAAGCATACATCTCCTTGCCAGATTGATAACTAAAAGGACCTAAAATATCAACACCTAATTTCCTCCAAGGTCCCTGAGCATATTCGATGGGGGTAACATCGACAGTTAATGGCTTCACAGACTTGTCACTCTGGGTACAGGGAGAACATCAATACCAGGCCACCAGTAAAATTCTCTAATTCTCCTTTTAGTTGTAGACATTCCCATATGGCCCTCATGAGCTAACCTACAAATCAATTCTCTGAGATTCTGTGGCGGGACAATTTTGTCACCCCGAACAACCATGCCTTGTAAAAACATAAGTTCCTCCTTAATTTTAAAAAATGAAGCTAGCTCACCACTTAACTTTCTTTCTTCTGGCCAACCTTTGCGTAGAAATACTAAAACCTCCCTTAAAACACAATCCTCCTCCATAGCTTCCTTCCACCTTTCTTCGGAAATCACATTAGCTAAATGCTCTTCCCCTAGATTCTTGTTAACATCATCCATGGTGTAAGCTACACCACAATCATCTCTGTTCACAGATTCAGTAAAATTTTCCAACGGCAGACGTGACATACAGTCGGCATGAACATTCATACGACCAGGAACATATTCAACTTCACAACGGTACTCTTACAATTTGGCAGCAAGTCTTGCCAAACGAGCAGTTAGAGTTCTACCACCACCAGCTGACAACATATTAATTAAAGGCTTATGATCAGTTCTTAAAGAGAATTTTGTGCCCCACAAAAACTGACGAAAATGCTGAGTAGCCCAAGTACATGCTAATAACTCCTTCTCGATAGTAGAATAATTACATTCAGCATCATGAAGCATTCTGGAAGCATAAGATACTACATATTCACCACCTTTGTCTTTCTGCATGAGTACTGCTCCCAGTCCCACACTACTGGCATCTACACAAACAATACATTCCTTACCAACCACATAAGGTTTCAAAAATGGAGCACCAATAATTCTCTTCTTAAGAGTATCAAATGACAATTGTTGATCGTTCCCCCAAACAAACTTTGCATTTTTCTTTAACAACAGACGTAATGGGTGAACAATGGTAGAGTAATTTTGTACAAATTTGCCATAAAATTCAGTGAGACCTAAGAATGACAGTAATTGTTCTTTCGAGACAGGAGCATTAGCAATACTTTGTACATGGTTGAGTTTGGGTTTGATACCTTCGCTAGATATTTCATGACCTAAATACTCAACTTTGCTTTGCCTAAATTTACATTTGGAAAACTTCAAGGTAAGACCTTTTTCTTGTACATTTCTTAACACTACATCTAAATTCTTATCATGCTCCTCACATGTACCTCCAAAAATTAAAATATCATCTTGGAAGGCAATAGCTCCCTTACAATTTTCTAAAAGTTCTTTCATTAATCGCTGAAAAACAGAAGCAGCAATAGCCAAACCAAATGGCATACGTAAAAACTGAAACATGCCTTCCGGTGTAACAAAAGCAGTTAATCGTTTAGATTCATCATGCAATTCCACCTGGTGATAAGCACTTGCAAGATCATTAGTGGAAAAAACAGAAGCACCTGACAATGTAGAAATTAATTCATGGATGTTAGGCAGAGGATGTTTATCTAGTTCCTATAAGCTAAGGGTACATTTCTTACTTTGTGCCTGACAGGAATAGCTTCATCATTTAAAATGATCTTATGTTTGAAATTGGTGTATTTGCCTAATGTGTTGACAAACACTTTTGGATAGGTTTCCTTAATTCTGTTAACGAAGTTCTCATTGTCAACAGACACTACACTAACAGAAGGAGAAGCATTGGGATCTAATTTTATACCTAATTCTTGTTGATGCGGCCAACCTAGGATGGCTACCCCTTTGGTGGCAATATAAACCTTCCCTCTAGTTCTTCTTCCTTCAAATTCTATATCTGCCCACATGAAACCTTCAAGATCAATTTTGTGGCCAGAATACCCACCAGGTTGAATATCAGGCGGAAACAATTTCTTCGTACCCCAAAGATCATAGAACAATTTTTTCCCAATGATACTATACCAGGCACACGAGTCAACCATCATGTGAACCGGTTTGTCATCTACTCTTGCTATACAAGTGGGAAAGCTCTTGTGATTAGAATCACCAACACAAAGTACAGAATTTAATTCATAAGGAACTTCATCTTCCTCATAAGTGATGTAGTTAACTTTTTGAGAGGATCGACAAACATTTCCAAAATGCCCCTTTTTTTTTACATTTCACACAAACTTAGTCCCAAGCAGGACACCCTTTGAAATTACCAACGTGGTTGGTACTACCACACCTGTAGCAAACTATAGTGTTTCTTTTTACATAAGATTTGTTCTCAAATGCTTTCCTTTCGACATCTTTCTTAAAGGAAATTTTCGGACTGTTTTTAGGTCCCATTTGATTTCTAACTAAAGAAACTTCTGGTTCAATATTTTGCACTTTTGTATTTTGACCTCTAATTTCTGTGACAAATTTCTCAGACTGTTCGATACCTTTCGCAATATTAATGACTGCACCAAGAGAGGATTCAGTGCCCAACCATAGTCTTTCTTGTATTTTTTTGCTCTTGGTCTTCATCATTATTTGATCTCTAAGTACTTGTTCATAAGTGATGGTTTCGAATGCACAAGAACAGGCTAGAGAAAGTAAAGCAGATACATAATCCTCTATTGATTCTTCCTCCTTTTGGGCACGTGAATAGAATTTGAACCTTTCCATCACTACGTTAATCTTTTTCCCAAAACGAATTTTCATCTGTCTGGTGGCCTTCTCAAAAACATCCATATCACCAGCGCCTTCAATAGAAGGAATATTACTAAATTCTTTTAAACCTGCACCACCTAAACAATGTTTAAGTAAGGCTAATTTCCTTTTGGCAGAGCAATCTTCTTTTTCAAGAACATCCACATACGCTAGGAACATAGGAAACCAAAGCTCCCATTCAATATTAGGTTCACCTGCTATTTGTAGAAAATGTGGAGGTGCAGCGATATTAGCCATGTTAAATTGCACAAGCAACAACAAAATGCTGTATAACACAATATAGTAAACAGAAAGCAAAACAAGTGCAGAAAAAATATGTTACGCTGTAAAGAAATTTAGGAAAACTTAGATGGTTATATATGTAAAAATGCACTGCAGAATAAATTAATAATGAATGGTGTGTGCATCACCGTGATGCACAAACAGCTGAATACGGATGAAGAAAGGTGAGCGCATCACCGTGATGCAGCAGTAGCTGATTGTGACCAAACCCAAGAATGAGGGGTGTGCGCGTCACGTGATATAGTAGCTGGTGATCACAGAGGCGGAAAGGTGTGCGCATCACCGTAACGCGCAAACAGCTTGAACCACACTGTACATGGAAGTGCACAATTACTGCTGTGCGTATCAGCGAATTACACTTTAGCAGTGCGCAAGTAATCCGTGCATCGGCGAGACGTGGAAACAGCTGGGTATCACAATCAAAGCAACTTCTATTACCGGTTGCTAGGAGACAGTAAACCAGGAGAATCCGTGCCGCACACTTCCACAAAATGGCGGTACGCAACGTAATGACGTCAGGCAGACCAGGCAAGCGCGTAACTAAGGAGGCTTTACCACGCGCAGAGATAGTTGGAAGCAGTGGCGCATGGAACACTAGGCTCAGCGCGAGCCACCAACGGTCGGGGATGCCCAAACAACGTGGAAATCGCCAAAATGAAATGAAACAAGTCCTACTAGAGGTCGGAAGGCACTAGGAAACGAACCGATAACTTTCCAATGCACTGGGGCACCTTCACTTTAAGGACGGCAGTCTCTTCAGCACAACGAAGAGGAAACAAAGATACAGGTGAGTGCTGCCTTCTTCTTCCTTCTCCCGCTCGTCGCCAAATTCATGTAGTAACGAGGCAGACAAAGTGGATCCGATGAGAAGATTTATTGTAGGGAAGAAAGACAGCTTAAACAACCACCAACAGGAGCCAGAAGCAGAGCAACCGTTTTCACCGGCTCCGTGAACGCTCTCCCAACGTTCTCCTCATGACAGCCTTACATTCTCATATGACATATCTTACATTCTAATATGACATACATAAGAAAACTACATTGTCCATAAGCATTGGCTCCGAGGCATTTCACCTTGAGGTTGAACATGATGGGGAGAGGATGGATTCCCTGGGTTACTCTCCAGGGGACAAGAGGTTTCCAGAGTCTTCAGATCCCTCATCTTGACAAACTGGTTGCCATTGATGAGGTAAGAAAAAACTACTGCAGTACCGTTTCAGCGATTGATAAGTGTTTCCAGTGATAAAAGTTGTCGAGATGTTCCTAAGGACCAGGAGGCAGAGAATATTTTTAGCGCTGATGAGGAGGGACATCAGCTATTTTTAAGAGACATTGCCATTGTGCTGCAGTGTGGTATGAAGCAGGACTGGTAGTCCAGTGGAAGGTTATTTGTGGAAATTGCTCTAGCAGTTGAGTGGAAGCAGCTTTCGCAATGATTCTGGTGCTGAGAGGAGGTGGGTGATGGGGCCCCAGCTGGTGAGGTCCTCAGGGTACAGAGTGGGTTTGTTCAACAGGGGAGGACATGTCCTGCCTTGTTGGAGTTTTAAAAAGTATTTTACCTCTGTGAGGAGTTGACGATATAAAGAAGTAGCCATCTTCTTCAAGAGATGTCAGAAGTGATGGTAAAATATTGTATTTGCATAAGGTGGCCTTAAGAGAGTTCAGGATTTCATTGAGTTGAGGGTGGAAGAGGAGGTCAAAGGCAGTCCACTTGGGTTGGAGCAATAGGAGAATGGAGGCAAAGTGGGTGTCAGTTTTAAGTTGTTAATGCAGGAACTGATTTTGTCAATCTTATATGTGTGGTAATGATTGATGGTAGTGCACCTGTCACCAGATGGTCTGACAGCATATTAAAGTGGACAGATGCAGTGTCGGACAGCTCCGAAAAGTGTTTTGTTTCTGTTAGGCATTACTTTGTGGGCAGTCTTGTTAAAGGTGGCCTTCTTATTGGTGCTGAGCTGTGCACTTTGAGTTAGATGAATGCATCGAGATGATTGGTTTGCCTTCATTTCTTTGTGCATGGCACATGTGTTATTCATTTATTTAGCACTGGGCATTTCTATTAAAAATGTGTTATATAAGGTAATTTGCGTTACATAGCAAAGAAGAGATTATGGAATATATAAACTGATGATGGTGATTCATGTTTTGAACTTAGCAGCTGTTTTGCAATATAGAAACAGAATACAAATATAGAGAAAATAACAAACACCTAAAGTAGTGGGGCACCTAATAACAGTTTTGGCACAATGTGCACCATAAATTGTACTTTTGTTCCAGATTCATGAGATGCCATTTCAGGATACTTTGAACTCGGAGTGTTGGGAAGGCTCAGATCTCCGGTGGAAGAGAGTTACAATGCCGAGAGCCTAAAAGATAAAGAGACCGGAATCCGGATGCTACACACTTTGATCTGTGGATCACCAGCACATTCTGGTTGACAGAAATCAGAGTTATTTGGTGCTGAGAATTTAGGTATCGAGGCTGTTGTTTTCAGAGGTGCACCGAGTTCTGCAATGCTTTTCAATCTTGTGTTCCATACGTCAAGGAGTGTTTGATATGTAATGTGGCCTGGAGTTCTTCTAGGAGGGTGTCAATTGATAAGTGTTTGAGGGATTAGTAAATTTATTCTCCTATTTTGATGACCTTAATAGCAAAGCGGTCCATCCAATCTAGGGTACTGATGTTTTGCAGTGAACTGAGTTTGTGGCTGTCAGTATGAAGTCAAGGTTGTTGCTTTGGAGTTGGTGGGTTTAATGACATGCTGTGCGATGTTCAGAGTATCAGTATGCAGAGTCATTTGTTTAATGTCTTCTTACTTTAGTCTCTAGGAAGGATGAAGTTTCTGAGAAACGTTGGGTGGCTCTGATAGATGGATGCATGCAATTTCATCTGCAAAGTTCTTTTCAGGTCTAGAAGGGCTGCTGATCCCATTGGAGGGGAGACCGTCCGAAATACTGAGAAAGTGAAGGGCTCAAATGGCATGAGTGTAGCTGGGTCACTAAGAGTAAATATTTAAGTAGCATGTGTGAATTAAAGTAAGTCCTCATTCTGTCCTATTCATGTGGCCTATAGGAGATAGGGACAGCATGTACATGTGTGGAGGTGAGTGTGAGCTATGTTTCAATGTGTCTAGGTTGTGTTGTGTGACAATGTCAGCTACGTTTGGGGCATCGAGGACTGCAAAGGGTGCATTGATGAGCATGAGTAGGGGGGCTTGTTCTGTTGGTTGTTTGCAAGTGCTAGTGAGAGGCAAGTAGATGGCCTTGTTGGATTAGTAGCGTGGATGTGGTGTGTGTATTAACGTTTTCTGGGTGTGAGTGTGAGTGTGGGAAGTGTTTTAAAGTGGGAAGCATATGATGTAGATATTATGTAGATGGATTACCAGAGGGGCAAGGGTTCTGGCCCTAAGCCCTTCCTGGCCCACATAGTTCACAACCGTTGTCTACGTTTTTCATTTAGTGGAGACACCCAAGTTGTGGGGCGCCCAGGAGGGTTGCTGAAAATAATTCTGGGGAGTAGCTATTGACAGACCTGGAGGACAGGGCTAATATGTAAGGAGACTGGGAAAAGCTACCACGTTTTCAATTTGCTCTGTGTTCTATTTCCAAGGTTTCAGAGGCATTGATATGTGTGACATTTCGATGCCTTAAGTGTGACACTTTATCACATAAAGAAAAAAGCAGTGTTGTGTAATGTGATAAATGTTAGAAATTATCCACTTCTGTGACATGAAAATGGGATAGAAAAGGATAGCTGCAATTTTCCTTAAGAGTTATGCACTTGCCTGAATGTAAAGTGCTGTTGCCAGGACTGGTAAAAGGGGTTGGTTAATTAAGAAGCTGTAACTTTGAAGCTATGTCATGGACTTGTTATGTTATGTTATGTTACTGGGCACTTATAAAGCGCGCGGCTACTCCCAGGAGTGTCTCGGTGCTGAGAAAGGAAACCAATGACCACCCCTTCTAGTCTTTCACCTCACATACACACACTTTTACATTAACTGATTGTTTGGGGGGTTGTTTCTGTTATTAAATAAAGAAAGCCTGAGTAATGTTTCCCATTCACAGACAGAACGATGAATATCATATATTAGTATTTTATAAAATGTTTTTTCACAACCATTAGGAGCTGCAGATCAATCGGTTTCATTACTCCTGTTGATTATATTTTCTCATCATTGCAGATGAGATCCAAGAACTACTGTAAAATAGGGAGAGTCACTTGCGGTAAGGGCAATATGCTGTACTAAATGGTTGAACCAGCTAACACAAACGACTGCAGACAAATTTATTTTCAAATATTTTCATTGGATTATAGTTAGCCATACACTATGCGTTGACTCCAGGTGTTTACAAAAAAAATATTCATTCACTATTGCAATATACAGTACAACTACCAGTCGCATTTCATATTTCATAAAGTAGTAGTAACTTGTAACCAGTAAAACATTCAACAGCTGCTCGTTGTCCCATGCCCACGGCTCATGTCTATTTGGTAAGTATCGGAGGTGAGTGAACCTTGTGTCTGGCCCAGTGAAGTATGGTTAGGTTAGGTGAGGGGTCCTGTTCTCAGGCGCATTAAGGTCACCTCGGAGTGGGGGTGGAGGAATCTACTTATAATATTCATGAGGATTTGTCTACATTTGTTGTACTCTTGAGTGCTAGAATGATCTCTTCCCACGCTAGTCGATCATCCGTCTTCCTCTCAGCTTTTCAATGTGTAATGTGTCTCCTATTTCTGCCCTGAATTCCGATCTTTTACACCACTGCTCAGGATCAGAATCTCTTTCTGCTCTCCAGTTCTGCGCAATGGAACATTTGGCAATCACTA
This sequence comes from Calotriton arnoldi, assembly GCA_963921515.1. Lineage (NCBI taxonomy): Eukaryota > Metazoa > Chordata > Amphibia > Caudata > Salamandridae > Calotriton > Calotriton arnoldi. Next base: position 402,201 of record CAWUFW010012496.1, on the reverse strand, counting down.
GGGCCAGATCTATACACTTGTCGCCCAGTTTCTTTCCTTTCTTACTGGGCCTTAAACCCAACAGGCACATTTCTGACTTTAAAAAAGCTGAACTGTCTGCTGTTTGCTTCAGTACTGCTATAGGTCTCTCCCAAAAATGTCCTTATCCAGGAGCAGGCCCACAACATACAATAAAAGAATGCTTCCAGCACACTGCATCTAGGGCATTGTGGGGTACATGTTAGCTAATTGCTTGGCCGTTAAATATGTTCTATGGAAAATGTTAAATCACTGCAGTTGCAGCTGGCATTCCTTGACACTTCCCTAGGATTCTTGGAAAGACTTTTCAGCCAACAATGCCTAACCACACTTATTAATTGGAGCATATTTTTACACGCTTTATTAGGCGCCAACAGAAGGGCCATAACACTCATACTTGTGAACCCAGCAGTCACTAATCCTACTTCAGGTGTAAGCGAAGTCTACTAACAAGCTAGCCATCCACTACAGCTGGGCTGCCATGTCATATAGCTCATCGTTTGGGACACTCTACAGTCCTTTCTATCATGAGTGCTGGAGTGTCTTCAGTGCTACTCAGTCTCTACCGTTTCCCCATATAAATGATCATGTCATAGTCGGTGAATTTGGGTCTTGGATATGGGTATGTCAAACAGGAAATTAACAAAATAATGCAGAGCTGGCAGGGGGTTAGGGGTTGGAATGACCACCATTTTCCGGCAATGCCACAGATCCCATTACTGTACGCGGCAATCCTTTCCAGAAGGTTATACCTGGACTGAGCGATTTAATTGTTCTGCCCACATTACCCAATACCATGTATTTAGCTGAGTGGTAAACATGTGCCCCCAGATACTTAAATGTCCTCGGCTCCCAGCAGGAGGAGGAGGCTCCAATCCGTGCAGGTGGTCATTTTTGCGCCGGTCTGGCCATGAACAGACATGATTTTTCCCAATTAACAATAAGGCTGGAAAACTATGTAAATTCTGAAAGGATGAATACCACACGGTCTAGTCTTAAGTTTACATCTTGCAAATACATAAGGATGTATCCATGTATAGTGATATAGTATATGTCACTCTTGACGTCACTATACACATTCCACCCATCGCCCTCAGTTTGTTTGCGACTGACTGACAATGACTCACTGCAGAGAAAGATGCCCATATTTAGGTCCCAAGTTAGAAGCCCTGTGTGTGTGCCTCTGCTGTTTATATTGCCCACGGAAATAAGTTCTATGCAACAAGGTTAATATATGTAATCAACACTTTCAGACCTTAGTGTGGCAGAACTATATGAAAGATGAGGTTACAATGTATTTTTATAGCTGGGAATGGAAATGATGCCAGATGAAGAATGTCTTTGGAAAGGAAAGGGATGTGAGGACGGGCTTCAGTACCAAGAGTGATGCTGTTCATTCAATTTCTAGTGACAGATTTACTTCAAGCAAACCAGTGACGTGTGATGTTACTCTAAGGTGTAAGAAGCATGGATCCTTGTCTCCAGATAGTAGGGAAATAGGACTTCGCTCTTCCTGTCCATGTGTAACTTCCAAATGCACTGTTTTCAAGTACTCATTTTCAAGCAGCAACAAGACTAAATAGCTGCAAGGAGCCATATCATGTGCAACACCTTGCAACAGTACTGGCTTTTTAGCCAGCAACGGAGCAATTTACACTGTGGGACTTTTCGGTCTGCATTTTAACTCTTTGACAAAAAAGCTAGGACTTGCTGAAAGTGACACCTTGACTATGCCACATACATCTTGCCAGAACTGAGGGGCACGCAGCAGTGAACACTATTGCCTAAGCATAATTTAATATACATGAAAACATTGCTAAATCAGCAATCGTAATGCTTTGTAGACAACAGCTTTATAGTCTATGCTGTTGGCCTTGTGTGATGAATAGAAGAGAAACTTTAGTTATAACAAATATCTGTTGTGTTACTGCACTGTGACCATTCCCCTTAATGACTACAACGCTGTCACAGTAGGGAGGAAGCAGTACTAACTCTAGTCAGATTGGGGGCGGAGCTAGCTCGCAGTGAAGATGGCCGCCTAGGCGAGTAGCTCCGAGCGACCGTTACACTATCCTGCAATTATCCGTCAGCTGAAACGAGCTGCGGGCTCTACTGGCGCTGTTTGAGGAGCCGGGAGAGCTCAGGCACACAAAGACCTGACTCCGACACTGGTTGCTGCTCTGACGGGGACGATGGGAGCCTTGATCGGCGCGGGGCGGACCCAGGCCGAAATCACCGGACTTGCGTAAAGCATCGAGGCGGCCCAGAGACGACCTACGCCCGACACCTGGCTGGACGACCCGCGGTCGCGCTGGAAGTGGCGCGCCGACGGTGGGAGTGCCCGCACCAAGAATCCTACTGGTAACGGCGGTGGTGTGGGATACAGGACAGTAGGCCAGTGCCCCGCCTGATCTGGGTCGCGAGGAAGCGGCAGTAGGAGATCGGGCAGTGGCGGCGCACCGCCTGGAGGCGAGGGCGGGCTCCGGCACAGCGAACATTGACACTGGTAGGAACGCCTGGGGGAACTTGGACGTGCATCAGCGCTTGGGAACGGGCTTGTTGGTGGAGGGCGGGGCCCCCCCCCCCCTGTAACCTGCATCGCTGGGACGATTGCGGTGACAACGAAGCCCGCCATTTCCAAGAGCGTGGGTGGAGAGCGCAGGTGGGGGGCCCTGACTGCTATTGCTACTGCATTTGGAACACGCATGGCGGCCGTCTGCTGATGTCCGGCGGCCCCTGGAGGTGCGCGGCGCGCTGTGTGACATCTCTAAACCCCCGAGTGGTACTCTACGCTGCGGTGTGATTGAGCCCCACCACGCTGCCCAAGGAGGGAGGTAGAGTGTGAGACTGTGGCTCTTGGGACGAACTCCGGTGGCTGCGGCGCGATCTCACCCCCCTGTAGGATCTACTGAGTGCGGCCTGCTGCTGGGACTTTTGCGGAGGGCTTGGACCGTGTTGGGCCCGTGGCCAAGCTTGGGGAGATTTGAGCGGTGACTCTGCTGAAGGCTGGATAACAAGCCCGGGGGGGCAACTCTAACACTTCAACGCTCCGCTGGCACATATTGGTGGGGACGGGTTGGCCGCTACATAACGACAGAAGTCTTGCTTTCCTATACTACTGACCCAGGGCCTAGCCCGACTGCCATCTTGCTTCCCGGGAGACATTGCGCCACCTCCTGCGGGGTACCTGTGACGGGCCTACTCCGCTCCTACTGGTTGCTACTGCAGGGCTGTGTGAAGACAGCGGCGGCAGTTACGCACACCTGAGTTCCGTTCTGGTTCCTGCCAGGGGCAGTGATACCCCTTCCGCAACAATGGGCAAAGTGGATAAATCGCAACCGAAGCTGACATTTGACCAGCGTAAATCCAAGGGTCGTGACGCTAATGAGGAGGAAGCCACACAGGACACACCCCAGGATGAAGTAGATGGCGATATCCGCACCATGCTCGCTGCGATGGAAAGGGGTCTGCAGAGCAGCCTTTCGGTCCTGGGCACCAAGATAGACTCTCTTTCCTATCCCATGGATAGAATGTCCGAGCGGCTGGACAAACATGCGGAACGCCTAGATATGTCAGAGCGTCGGGTTACTGAAGTCGAGGAGGCCCAAACAATGCTAGACACTGAGCACAAACAACTGGGGAAAGTGCTGCAAGTTCTCCAAGATAAGACCAAGGACTTGGAGGCGAGGTGTCGGCGCAGTAATCTCAGAATCACTGGCCTGCCGGAATCAACCCAGACCGGCAACATGGAGAAGTTTGTTGAGAAACTGCTAGTTACACTGCTCGGCGACGACACCTTCTCCCCCATGTTTGTTGTCGAACGGGCGCACCGGTCCTTGGGCCCCCGCCCCGCCCCTGGCAGTGCTCCGAGGCCGGTCATAGCGAAACTACTTAACTATCTGGACAGGGATGCAGAGCTGAGGGTCGCTAGAATCAAGCAACCGCTCCAATACGAGGGCTCCACTATTTCCCTGTTCCCGGACTTCACGCTTAAAGTACAAGATGCACGCCGGCAGTTTGCTCCCTTGAAGAAGCAGCTCCGTAAGCAAAACCTGGACTATGCTATGTTGTACCCGGCTCGGCTCCGGGTCAACCGACAGGGACAGTCACGCATTTTTGTTGACCCTAAGGCCTTGCAGAAGGCCCTAAAAGACTGGGCTAAGGAAAAGAGATACAGCCCGGAGAGAGACTCCTGTGAGGGGGCTACAGGTGGTGTCCTTGACGAGCAGGACTGAACTTCTACACTCCATTTCCACGGTTAAGCAAGTTGCTCAGGGGGATGGTGCTGAGCGGTCACTTAGTGCTGTTCACGGGGATTGTAATTTGTGGTGATTTCAATGTTCCTAGCCACACTACAGCTTCAGTTTAGTGTCTATGATGGGGCTCACGGCCAGAGCGCAGCTAGTTATGACGATCATAATGTTAGACGACCCCAGTTAAAGTCTGATATGTGAGCACTAACGAGATCGGAGATCTTTATATGCATAGGAGTACATACAGCTAGGCGTGTGTCTAGGAATGTGTCTCTTCTTTTTTTTTTAGACGTTTCATTGTAACTGACGGTGCGAGGAGCTGAGACCTGATTGGGGTTATATTCCCGCAAGTCTCCTATATTTTTTTTTATTTTACTAAGCGTGTTACCTCTGCCCGCGTGTGTTACCCACACTTGGGGAACTGTGTTTGGGGGGTTGGGAAGGGGGTTTCTCTTGGTTGATTCTACAATGTTTTTTTTTAGTTTATTATCTACTGAGAGAGTATGGGGGGGATCCTTGTTATTCTGCCGTCCGGGCATGGTTGGGGTCTGCCTGGCGTGGGAGGGGGGGAGTTGCAATGGGTGGGGTATGGTTTGTTGTGGGTGGTGGGAGGGGGGTACTGAGACTCATATTGCTGGTCTCTGCAGTCTGCAGACAAGACGTATCGGTGTTTTGCACGCATTTTGAACAATCGACACATATGCAACAATACTGGAATGTCGACCACCCCCATGGCAGGTGAGGGATATTTTAATAAAGCTGCTGGACCTGACACTGTTAGAGCATTAACTTGGAACGTACGTGGCCTCAATGACCACAGAAAGGCACGTAAGGTTCTGAGATACCTGGATAGGCATGACGTAGATATTGCACTTTTGCAGGAAACACACCTCCCACTTAATAGCCCTATTCTGCGCACCAGAGGACTTCTGGGCAACATTCATGCGTCAGGGTTTACTACACACGCAAGAGGCGTTTTGACATGGGTGAATCCCAAAAAAGCGTTTAAATTGGAGCCTTTGCTGTCAGACTCGGAGGGCAGGTTCACGATTACTAGATGCAGAGGGAGAGGACTGGAGCTCCTGCTGATCAATGTCTATGGCCCAAATTATGATACCCCGGATTTTTATAAACATCTCGAAGATATGGTGGGCCTGCAAGTGGGTGGACGAACTTTATGGGGAGGTGATTTTAACTTTGTTCGAGACCCCAGGTTGGATAGGTCTGCGGGGCCGGAGAGACGCATATCGGCGTCGGCATTAACTATGGAAAGCGCATTACTACGCTTTGATCTGTTGGATGTTTGGCGACAACAACACCCGACACAAGGGGGATATACACACTACTCTGCATACTATGATATACATACTAGAATTGACTACTGGTTTGTAACTCGACAACTTTACACAAATGTTAGTGCTTGTGAGATTCTCCCCCGCACCTTCTCGGACCATTCCCCACTTCTATTGCTGTTAGAGGCTCCGAGAACTCGCATACCCCCCTTCACTTGGAGGTTTCCGCCCTACTCCTTACTAGACACCGTATTTAAGGAAGAAATGACTGACGCCATAGAAGTATTCTTAGAAAAGAATGTGGGCTCTGTAGATTCCATCCAGATGGTCTGGGACGCATTCAAAGTGTATATCCGAGGCATAGCCATCTCTAAACACGCGGGCGTCCTTAAATCGATACGGACTCGACTTGCATCTCTAGAACACAAATTGGCAACATTGGAGCAGGCTATGTTAGCACGGCCCTCTGATGGGATCACACAAGCAATTAAACAAACACTGGAAGAGTATTATGCTGAGGCAGACTTGGAGATTAAGCACTTGGGAAAATACGCTACTGCTCGGGTTTATGGGGAGGCGGAGCGCCCTGGGACGATGCTTGCGCAATTGCTTCGACAGCGCAGAAATAGATCTGCTGTCTCGGAACTCACGACTACCGACGGTGATCCTTTGATTAATGAGTCGGAGGTTGCGGAGCAATTCCGACGGTATTACTCAGAGTTGTATGCCACGCGGGGTGGTTGTGGAGAGGAGCAAATACTGGACTATCTGACCCATATCAAGTTACCATGGTTAACCGACACCCACCGCGAATTCTTGATGCGACCGATTGAGCGGGACGAAATATTACTAGCACTATCTAATATGGGCACAGGGCGTACACCGGGCGGGGATGGCCTTACGGTAGCCTTTTATAAGACGTTCATTGAGTTGCTGTTGCCGCAATTACTCATGCTATATGAGGATATGTGTGCCACTGGTACGATGCCACCCTCGATGAGAGAAGCAATTATAGTTGCTATCCTCAAACCGGGGAAACCCCCAGATAATTGCGCATCGTATAGCCCCCTTTCTTTGATGAATGTTGACACAAAGATTTTTGCGAAGATACTTGCAAATAGACTAGTCCCTCTAGTGACTACATTAGTAGCGCCAGAACAAGCCGGCTTTGTCCCGGGCCGGAATTTGACATATAATTTACGGACGGTATTCGCCGCCTTGCAACATACTAGACCGGAGATCCCGGCCATAGCGATCTTTTTTGATATGGAGAAGGCTTTCGACTCTGTTGAATGGCCTTTTCTGAGACAGGTTCTTACTAGAATGGGTGTTGGGAGGATTTTCCTACAGCTCCTCGGGGTATTGTATTACTCCCCCACAGCTCGTATCAAAATAGGGGACTTAGTCACAAATCCTATCCCGATTTCTAGGGGAACTAGACAGGGCTTCCCCCTGTCCCCCATTCTGTATGCCTTGGCTGCTGAACCCCTAGCCTGTGTGCTTCGTGAGTACCACTGCCATAGGGGGGTACAGTTCCCCGGTCATGGGCTAATAGTTTCTACCTACGCGGACGATACTTTACTTTATGTTCGCCACCCGAATGATAACCTCTCTCCCGTACTGTGTGAGGTTATACTCTTTGGTTCCATGTCGGGCATAAATGTTAACTGGAATAAATCCATTATGTTCCCTCTAACTCCGGCCACTCCTCCCCTGGAACCTGATTACCCACTGCAATGGTCTACTGAAGCGGTGAGGTATTTAGGAGTTAAGATACATACAGACTCCGAGGTAGTGTTTAGGGAGAATTACGGCGTGGCAGTTCACAAGCTAGAGGATGATATTACTAGATGGGTTCGGCTCCCACTGTCCCTATTGGGCAGAGTGTCCCTTATGAAAATGGTAGTATTGCCAAGCTTTCTTTTCCTCTTCACAAATATCCCCATGGTGCTACCACAGGTCTTCTTTCGTAAACTCAGGTCCCTCCTGATCCGTCTTGCATGGGCGGGGAAACAAGCCCGCGTCAGCTGGCGGACACTTACTCTCCCGTACTCCATGGGGGGGTTGGGCGCGCCTGATATGGAGTTATATTACAGAGCAGCACAGAGCGCACAGGCATATCAATGGATCCACGGTCCAGCTGACACGCCACATATCCGTATCGAAACAGTGGTAGCTGCCCCACAACCCCTACCAGCTTTGTTGTTTTCGCCACCGGATAGGCGCACTGGTATTCTAGACTCCCTGAACACGGTGAGACATGCTTGGTTCTCCTTACTACAACTGCAGGCTGGTGCGATTCTATACTCCCCGGTCGCTAAACTGGACTGGTGTGAGTGGCTCCCGCCATGTATGGATACAGGAGTTGTGAGAGCTCTTAGAATGCTCGGAATACAACACATTGGTGACCTGTTTGCGGATGGGGTGGCCAAGAGCTGGGGGGCTATGGTTGAGCAGGACACACCGTCCACCCCGCTTACACAATTCCAGTTTCACAGAGTCAGACATGCACTGGCTGAGCTACTGGGGGATGATATGGCTGAACCCCCCGAACTGACAGCTTTGACCGCCCTTATCCAATCCCAGACGCCACGGAAAATGATAACTAAAATTTACCACAGTTCAATGTCACATCGACAGCATAGTTACTCCAAAGCGAGATTGGCCTGGCAACGGGACTTACACAGTGACATTACTGATGAAATATGGACATATTGCTGTATGAACACTAAACGCATTTCACTTAATGGGAGACATAGATTAATACATTTTAAGTTCCTGAATAGGGTTTATTACACCCCGGCGCAATTGCACAGATATGGCTTGAGTGAGGACTCCATCTGTGCCAGGTGCAGTGCCCTCACTGCTGACTTCTTTCATTTAGCCTGGACGTGCCCTGGGATAGCCAATTTTTGGGCACAGGTCTTTGAGGAACTGAACCAAGTCACGGAATTGTCACTAACTCCGGATCCCCTGCTAGCCCTACTTGGGTACTCTAAGACTCTTCCCAAAATGTCACGGAGGTTGATAGATATGGGCCTGCTATTAGCTAAAAGATGTGTGGCCATATGTTGGTTACGTGGACCCCTCCCTACAATAACGCATTGGTCACAAGACATGTTATATTGTAGCACCCAGACTGAATATTATAGCGAGTTTTTACCCCCACGAAATCGACCGAAAAACTTCTGGGCGCTGTACAAAACATTTGTTGAGACCAGAGGTACGAATGGGGTGCGAAGCAGAATGGGGGTGTTGGAGCCTGTTAATGCTACAGAATAGTACTACAGGAATGCTCTTCGTAGCCTAGATTGTATATACATCATGCTGCAATGTTGACGGTGTTTTGATTCCAGTGAGCGACAGAAAATTGATACCTATATTGTAAATGTCAAGGGAATAGTATAAATATCTTATTGCCGTATGTCATAGACAGTGTATTGATGGACGTTGCACTTATGTATAAACAGCCGTATTGTATGAGTCTTGTGCTATGTTCTGAAAATTTCAATAAAATGATTAATAAACAAATAAAAAAAACTCTAGGCAGGTTCATCGCTAAAAGATGCCTCTACCAGTAGAGGCTCGATTGAACGGAGGGTTTGTTTATACACCCACTGCATTAATCACACCCCCTCCATTCATCACTCTCAGCCACCTTTCCCCCAGAAGGATACTCTGTCACAGAACTTAGAAACATTTTGTTAAGAAAAAGAATTGTGAGGCCTGGTCCATGATGAAATTATTCTAAATAATACTTATATTCTCCCTACATAGTGGTACACACAAACCATGACACTCAGTGAAATGTATTATGTACTGTGAAAATAATCAGAGTGCTGTTTGACGGCCGGGCTACACCTTTCAGATCTTTACATTACCTTCCTGCACATGCAGAGTGACTCCCTCTTCTCAATGAGTCAATTTCATTTCCTCACTAGTCTGCTGCCCTTCAGCTTCGCAGGAAAGAAGCCTGAAAGAATGCACCCTTCTCCCTATCCCAGTGCTAAACGTGTGTACTTTCATAATTTGACTTTCACTAGTTGCAACCTATCAAAGTGTAGAGTAGAGGAAGTCTCATCCTGGAATAGTGACTCAAAAGGAGGCAACCTGACTGTCACAGACAGCGGTTAAATGCAGAGTCTGCTCAGCACAGCTTGTTTCATCAGCGCATCAGGCACACCACTGCCGCTCACAGTGCTCAGTCAGAAGATAGCGGTTTTCTATGAAAATTCACTTCAATGTAGTAATTAAGGGAAATCACCATATGTGCGTTAGCATAACCCCTAATGAGTGACACATGGCAGGGATGGGCTTGCAGGCTAGAATACCAGATGAGGCATCTTATGTGCAAGAGTGTGTGAATATGAGACATTTGAAGGAAAAATGCAATCTATCATTATGATTCTAGTAGGCTGGAATGTTAGTGATTAATCTGTACAGCAGAGTCTATCAGAGGATAAGTTGGGCTGGATCTTCTGGTGGACGGTGCGCTTACTTTGAGAATGCTGCACAGACTCTTCCTGGCACTTGGAGCCTTCTTTGGAGTAGCAGCATCAACCCTTATCTTACAATTGGGTACGGCTGAATGTTACGTTATAATCTGATGCCTTAGAGTCAATTTTCAAGAAGGTTAATTAAATAGGAGGCCTTAAAAATATAGGATTTCATAAGCACCCCCCAGTCACTTTGTATGCGCCTAAAATTATAATTTCTTCCAGTCCAAGTCAATGCACTTTGCTGCTAAGCCCACACTTGTGTGCACCTCCATACAGGGTAGTTTGTCAAGCACGGTCAGTATTACTCAATGCTAAAGTAGGAGGCCCTATATCCAGGCTGCACACAGTGCACAGTCACCCTTAGAATCTACTACTAAAGAAGATGTGTGTCAGAGGTTCCACACGAGCTAAAGACACACTCAAAATTCAAATGAGCTCACATCTACGTGAAAGGTGGCTTAACCAATTTAGTGAGCAGAATAGTTTTTTACAGATCAGTAAAACAGTTCTCTATATTGAGAGACTGAACACAACTCAAAGTAGTTTTTGACCACCTTGGCTGGGCAGAATGTAAAGGAGAGAAAGAGACAGATAATTTAGAGTAGACGTAAAGTGACCCAAGAACAAGCAACTTTGCAGTTTTTGCCCTATGCCTGTTCAAGGGTAAGGAAATAAAGTGTGAAGAACAATGTCAAAACAAGGAGAACTTGCTATTATAAACAGGCCTGGGCACAGAAAAGAAAAGACACAAGACAACTACTGATTATGTAGTGGCTAATGATGATCAGTCTGGTGGGTTGGCTTGATTTTGGGCAGTAAAATCATGTTTGCAGACAATATCAAGAGAGACATGTATAAAAATCTTTAAAGGATCATTCTTTAAAAATGCAAAACCAAATTGGGGCCCATTCATGCAGAGGATATTTACTCTGCTATTATGAAATTAAAAAATTCATACACCAGTCTGATGATACATGGAGTGACTGTTGCCACCACTGGCCAGAATACAGTAGGTGCTCTGATCACTACCACTTGCAACTATAAACTATCAACTACAAACGATGGAAGTGCAGAGTCACAAACCAACCATGCTGGCTACTGTCATTGCACCACCAGAAGACGATCGTCCAAAAAAGGGATACCTAGATGGACATATAAGAAAAGCTTGGGACAGTAATAGCTAGTTTTCTCATTCACTGAGGTCCTAATCTTCCAAGTTCCGAAATGATGACCTCAAGTGGTGAAGATCCCAAAGCTGTCAGGATGGAGAAATCCCAACATGTGGAACGCTGGAAAAATCTGCACCAACTCCAGTGCCAAATTCATTAACCAGGAATATCACCTGAACATTTTGAAAATTCAGAACTAACAACTACAAAAGGACATCAAATCCTCACTCAAAGAGGGAAACTATGGTAGATAGGTAAAAAAAAAAAGACTAAGCAACTTACTATGGTGAACTGCATACTTCAGTGTAACCTCCTAAGTAAGATGGCTGTGCCCAGACAGGAGTCCTGTGCTCACAGTGACAATGGAACAAACTACACCTGATTGAAGAGCCCAAACCAGGGTTGTTTGTGTTCTGCTTCAGGGAGGACTTGGTCTGGCTTGGCAGTTAAGGCTGCAGTGCTCCTATTGGAACAGGGTCAAGACTACTTTGCATATGTTTAGGTCCAAACTCAGATGGTATGGTGTGCAAAATAATTACCAGTGTCTGATCTTAATTCCAACATTTCATCCATCACTTTTGGGTATTCTTTTCCTGGGTAAAGATAGACTCAGGGCACGGTTTAGAGTTAGGCTTAGAGTGAAGGGTTTGTTTAGTAAAGGGTTAGATTTTGGCTCCAGTTTAGACCTTACCCTAGAGAAAGAGTAAGCTATAGGGTTAGAATCAGGGAATCCGTGCACCTGTGATCTACTTATCGGAATGTTTCTCTTTCTACAGCACTTTATCCCTTCTGCTCGCTTATTGAGGTAAATAAACAGTGCTTAATATGGATATGTATAGTGCAGCTTCTCACTATCTCAGAACACATGTTTACTAATGACAAGTGCAGATATTCTCTCACTGGAAGTACAACACCACTGCAGAGAAGAGCTGGTACTCTTCAGTTCAAATTAGCAAATTGCAGATACTCAGTTCCTGATAGAGTAGCTAGCTACCCATTTACACACTGTAAATAAACAGTGATTTCCAGTCGTATTGCTTCTTATGTAAGGTAGTCCACTTTCAACTAGATAAGAACAGGCTGCACTGGATTGTGGTGCACATGGTGTAACACTCGTGTTATGAGATCTTATGTCGAATTCCTCTGGTCAGCCTGGCGACATAATGAAGACAAGACTGTAGAGAAGCAATGGAATTCTTCGGTTGGCCAACCATGGTTCAGCTCAATCATCAAGTTTAGATAATGAAACTGTATGAAAGATGGCAGTAAACCTGATATGGGCAGAAGCCTTTTTATATCCTGCAATGACTAAAGATGGAGTTTTGATGCGCAAACTGTTCTGAGCATAAATATATGTACATATGAATCTGTCCTTAATAGATATATGCATAGACTTGACGAAAATATACTCTTTCAGTACATTGAAGGTCCCATTCTTGAACTAAAAATGTCCTGAACAGGATATAATTGCTACTTTCATCATGAAGAAAGGGAAGTATGTGGACTCTTGGAAGAGATTTAGGAGAGGGGACTATTGGTAGTGTCACACAAATATCTATACATATACATGGTATGTTTAAATAGTGTATTCTTCTTATGTATAATGTGAGGTTTTTTGGAATACAAAGACCAGTTGCAGAGGATCTTTTTCCTGCCTGACAAGTCGTTTTTTAGGTCTAACTAGCGACACCTTTAGCTGTCTTGCAGAGCTTACACTGTGAAAACACATACATTCTCTCTCTCTCTCTCCTGCTCTCGCTTTCTCCCTCTCTGGGTCAACAGGGCATGCTCCTTCTAACACAGGTTGTTGTAATGTCATTCACATGTTAACCGCCCCATATTACTACTACTGATAGTCATAAATATTGTCACTGATGGATAAAGTACTGACATTGCATTGGCTAGTGGTTCAAAGACGTTTCTTACACTCCACTGCACAAAGATAGCGTGCAGTAAGGAGGCAATGCTATGGTATGAGCCAGGGGCCTTAACATGAATTTTGTAAATAGAAATATACACTCATTTTTCAAGAACTGCCGCTGTCTACAGCGCAGGCACTAATTTGATTACTTTGTGAGTTAGTGTATGCTCTACTGAAAGCACAGCTCAGAAAATTTGAGTAGCACTTGTTGCTCTGGGCTTCCTAGCTGCAGCGTCCAGAATTCATGCAGTAACTCACATGTTTCAGAATTGTCTTGCAGGTGTTTACAGGCACACCGTGATGCTTTAGCAAAGGGTTGCCAATTCTAAATTGGACTTCTCCAGAGAATAAAGTTCATAATTCCTCTAAAGGGATCAAAACAACAGTTCAATCATTAGCCCTGTTCAGACTCACAACTGGCTAGAATAGCCAAAGTCCATGTGGCCTGTCTAAGAGAAGCCCTCAAGGCCACAGATCGGATGGTATCCTTCTCCTGAAGATTTGATCACACTCTAGCTGATCACTCTAAATTGGCTTCCCGGAAAGGCTAGAGGTTTATTCAAGTTGGCCTGTGTAGTACACAAGGTCTTGAATGGAGGGGCGGCAAATTATTTGGCTCATAGAGGTGCCATCTCAGCGGAAAAGGGCAGTCTCTCTCCGGCTCACAACGCCATCCTAAAAAAAAAATCACATGCAATAGAACAATACTTTTTAGGGAGCGCACCCAAAGTCTGGAACTCCATTCTGCCTTTCTGCCTCTTAAGAACCAACCCCTTTTATGTCATTCCTGATATGATACATTGATAATCATTCACCAAAAGGAAGAATTGCTGTGGAAGATCTGTCAATATTGAGAGCACTATTCCAGGATTTAATTTTAACAGATTCATTCCTCTGTTCCCTATTATTAACCACTATTACTCAAAACCACCTATTTTTTACATTCCTAAAACCTTTGCATTTTTAATCAGCTCTGATGCCCTGGCAGGTCTGTTTCACGCTATATAAAACTGAAAAGAAGGATACCTTGGAGAAATGACTCTGTAAAGAAGAGACAGCAAAGAGGACAGTTTCGAAGTCTTAACAAACTTCAAAATGCAGTTGATGAATGAATAATATCCCTCTTAAGATCAGTCTAATGTAAAGTGAACTGAAGGGAATTTACACAACATACCTGAGTTAGAATGGGCAGTAGTACAATTTCCACATCAATTATGCTCTCTGTCCAAGCAGTCTTACAACATTAATGCACTTTCTAACTGCAGTTTCCTGTAGAGAAGTCTCTGCTATAGCATAACTATAGATAACAAAAATAACTTAAAAGTACACCATAAACACTTTAAAGGGAAAACAAAGATTGGATCACTTATCCACATGTCATTTTCCAAAATAAGGTATTCAACCTTTTTACTGGTCTCACTGGTGTATTCAACGCTTAAGACAGTGGCGGATGAGGGGCGTAGCCTGGGAGCTGATCGTGGAGGCCACGCTCTCAAAAAGAGCTCCGCACTGCCACGAACATCCTCCACCGAATCCAGTGCCGTTTCCCGGGGCTCTCCACCTTGGATTGAGCCCCGGGACGTGGCAACATCAACCTTGTACCCCCTTTGGGGGACAGCGCTGACAAGCGGGGCCTCCATGCATGCTGGGGCCTGGAGGTGAGGAAGTGTGACACTGGTGACCTGGGAATGACTTGAGTATGCCGTGGGCCCACGCATCGAGGTGGGCATCACTGCTGGGCCATGAGACTGAACTTCTGTAGCAGGGACCGAGGCCTGCAGCTAGGACTGAGAGGGCTGTGGGGGCTTTTGGACTGCCTTTTGCCCCTTCATCCTCCTCTCTTGGGACTCGTGCATCTCATACCAGCCCAGAGCTTGACCTGATGCCTGATTGTCATGGCGTGGGGGGGTGAAAGCCCACCTTCAGCATAGAGTACATCTGGGCATAGTCGACCACCGGTGTGGTGCCTCCCACCCCTTCCGCCCCGGGTCGAGCTGCGGTTGGCGGGGATGTGGGGGGCCTCCTGTGATCGGCAACAGCATTGTGTTGCTGGCCCATGGTGAGGACACAACGACTGCGCTGGCACCTGGGCTGAGCAGAGGCATACTGCCCTGGATGCTTGACGCAGGGTGCCATTGAAGGTGACCCAGGCAGAGGTTGTGACAGGACGACACCCCTGTGGGCCCCCAGGCCTGGTGTTGCTGGGTGAGTGTTCCCTGGGGGCTGTCCATCGCACTACAGAAGATAAAACGCACAGGGGGTGACACGGTCCATTCAGGGACAGATGTGAGTCACACTCCTAAGTCCACCCCCGCAGACCAACTCATATCATTGCATGGGACAATCCCTCAGCCTCTCCGTGGGCCAGCAGAAAATTGACAAATTCACCAAAATGAACACGGCATCAGACGAGGCCAGCATAGTGGGGGGTGGGAAGGGGGGGATATTTGCCCAGAGGGCCACCAGATGGCCTTTATCCTCCAGGCCATTCAAGACCTCAAGTTGACAATGGAGGCAAGATGGGGAGCTGAAAGTAGACTTATCCTTGATGAGACAGGACCTAAGAAACACGGCTGACAAAGTAACGGAAGTGGAAAGCATAGTCGCTGAAACCAAAGACACTATTCAGTCCCATGAGTCTCGACTGGTTGAGCTGCAGAAACTAGTCAGTCAACTTGAAGCCCGAGTGGAGAAGGCCAAGGGAAGTTCCTGGCACAATAACTTACATACTGTGGGTTTCCCGGAGGGGACCACCCCGACCGCATTCATCTCGAATTGGTTGAAAAGCTGGGTGCCAACAGGTCTCCCCCAGCTTCATAGTCAAGAGGACCCACAGGGCACTTCTCGCTAAACCTCCCTTGGGCTCCCCACCCCGTCCTTTCATCGCCTGTGTCCTCAACTATGCAGACTGAGATGCCATCGTCCGAGCGGCACGCTCCCTGGGCAACCTGACATTCCAGTCCTTTGCGGTGATGATCTTACCAGACTGTACACTTAAGGTCTAGCAGCAATGATGATCCTTCTTGGAAGTGAAACAAAAGGTGGGGGCCTTGAACAATCGTTACATGCTCCTATTCCCGGTCCAACTGAAGGTCATATATCAAGACAAATCCCAATGTTTTGACAGTCCTGAGTCTGCATGGGACTGGGCGGAGAAGCAACTCAACTTGAGGAGCCGGGGGATGCCTGTGATGGGGGTTTTTTTTTGGGGGGGGGGAGAGAGAACTCCAAGAGACTGGTACTCTGCCCCCTGGCGCAAGAATCTACATCGGGAATGCAGGGCACAATCTCATGTGCTCTAGCGGGATGGCTGCCTTCACAGCTTGAAATGCTGGCTACATGGGACGTAGAGGCACTTGACTTCCTGCTGGCCTCCCAAGAACCCCCGGCCTGATTTGCCCAGACAAGACGCTGGGAGGCACGAATATGCTGACATTGAGACTAAGGGCCTCATTCCGATGTCGGTCGGAAAGCATTCCGACTGACTTCTTGTCGGAATCGGTTCCGACCGACTCGGAATCGGAGAGTCCAAACGACCGATTACAATGTTTCCGAACACCGTTCGACAACACAGGCTCCCATTAAAATAAGAAGGGGTGGTTGCGGAAAACCTTGCACTCTATGGCAGGCACCCCATGGTGCCTGTCAAACTGTGCATGGTTGTAAAGAGGGGTCCCATGGGTACCCTCACGGGCTCCAATCGGAGGCCTCCGAGTGAAGGGGGGCCTGCTACGGGCCCCCAAAGTCAGTTTACGATAGCCGTTTCGTGTCGGACAGACCGATTCAGAAAGGCTGTCCGAATCCGACATCGTAATACTTCGGTCAGAAATGCGAGCCATAGACCTGTACGATTCGGCTCCGAATGTCGGTCGGAACCGAGTCGGAAAGACCAA
Source organism: Calotriton arnoldi (assembly GCA_963921515.1). NCBI lineage: Eukaryota > Metazoa > Chordata > Amphibia > Caudata > Salamandridae > Calotriton > Calotriton arnoldi. The sequence continues at coordinate 385,156 of CAWUFW010012496.1, read as the reverse complement.
ACGGTTACCTTCTATCATAATCGGTCGGTCGGAAATGTTTCCGAGTCAGTCGGAAACATGGGTTCCGACACGGGTTAGGAAAATTCGAACGCCGGAGCCTTTCTGACCAACATTATAATGAGGCCCTAAGTGGCGGTGCTAGCGTATGGTTGGCAGCCCATGCCGTGATTTGATTTTTTCTTTGTTATTTTTGCTGTTTTTGTTTGGGTATGTTTTGGGGGGTGATGGGGATCGCTGGGGTGGGGGAGGCACACATCTTAGTTTAGACCAGTTGCCTTTGGTCCCTAGTTGCACAACAGGTACTTCTTGCTGGCGAAGTATAGGGGGGGTGGTAGGTAAGGGTGAGGTAGGGGTTTCTGTAGGTTGTTTTTCTTTTTACCGTTAGCCTAGCCACGCCACATTCTTACTTACTGCTCTTGTTTACACTGCCCACACACATCAGCACTCACAATGCAGCAATTAACATGACCACTCCTTTAGCCCGATGATTAACACACAGTCTTACATCCACTTGGGAAAACTCATCGTGCTCTCCTGGAATGTCAATGGCATGTTGGATAAGATCAAGAGAGAGGCGGTCATGAAAGTGGCAAACAAGTATGGCCCAGACACATTATTGTTGCAGGAAACACACCTAGTAGGCAACAATGTCCTCTTTTTGGCATGCAGGGGGTTCTCGCAGGTGCTCCACGTGGGATACCAACGTGGCTCGAGGGAAGTAGCCATCTTAGTAAGGTTCCACGTTCCCTTTGTGGCATCAAAGTTGTGGCTTGATAAACTGGGGCAGAACGGGGCTGTGACTGTGTCCTTGCAGAGCTCTCAATTGTCCTTAATGTGCATCTACGCTCCCCCTTGATCTTAGAGTTTAGAGTAACACTTAGCCGGCTCTTAATGGAGCTTCCGGCAGCCCCCATAGTCCTGGGAGGGCCCTTAATGACGTCCATGATCTTGGTTTAGATCGTACATCAACAGCGGTGAGGCAGCCAACCACTATAGCTACCTTCATGCGTAACATGTCTCTCTCCTGGATGTCTGGCGAGCACACCACCTAGTTGAACAATGCAATACTTTCTTCTTTGATCCTCATTTTTTTTTTGTAAACAGATTTTATTGAGTTTGACAAAAGGTGCATGGGGTCATTATGTCACAACCCTGTCATTCAACAAACTTACAATCAGCCAACTTGGGACACAAGTAAGGCAGCAAGTATCATACAGATTATCGGTCAGATCAGTATGTTCGGTTATCTCGGCATTCTCTCGCAGTTCTACACGTAGACTTGTTTTCAGTCCCAGCTGTAAACTCCCTTCCCACAACTACCCCCTCCCTTGCCTCCCCCCAGGCGTGTCACCTACATCCAGGTCGCTAAAGTACAGTAGACCAGTACCCCAGGCGGGGCGTCGACTTTGACTGGGGTATCACCATAGGGGATCACATCCCATCCAGGCAGCATAATGCCATCTCCGGTAGCGAGTCTCCAGGCTTCAAGATTCCTTCAACTGCCTGCAGCCTAGCCTATGTCTGCCGGGGGATCACCTATAGAGCCTTCTTCCTCAGTGCCCTCGGTGGATTTAAGCGCTACAACTAACGCTTCCCAAGCTCTCGCCGCTTCTTAGGCCCTCTCACTCCCTGTTCTTTTTGCTATCTGCAGCCTGATCACACCTTCACATTCGGCCCACTTAAGGAGTTCTGCTTTCCACCTTGCTATGCTTGGGCCCTGCTTCGCTTTCCAATGCATGGTGATATCTCTTTTGCCCAGTAGTAGACCCATATCTAAGAACTTATTCGTGATTTTATTCTTGGATGTGTGAGGGAACCAGTGTAAAATGCAGTATTTCTGGGTCGGCTCTACTTCTCTGTCAGTGAGATCAGTCAGAAATGTCGTTACCTCCCCCCAGTAGCTGTCCAGGAACGGGCAGTCCCAAAACATATGTTTAAAATCTGCGCCTTCTGTATTGCAGCGCGGGCAAGCCGCTGTTTGAGTTGGGAAATACTTATTGAGCTTTTCCGGGGTGAGGTATGCCCTGTGTAGGATATAAAAATGCACTAAACTGGAATCTGGTATTCCGGGTGCTCTTACAGGCTCTCTCTACCAATTCCCCCCAGGTCTTCTCCGGGATAGCCTCCTCAAGGTCAGCTTCCCACTTGAGTCTCAGTTCAGTCAGGGGGAGTAGCGTTTCCTGCGTCATGCGCCTGTACAAGCACGTCACTGCTTTGAATGTACCTGCTGCCATGACCACGTACTGGCAACCCAGTGACGTTTTTGGCTCGGTGAGTACCCCTCCCCAGTGTTTCCGAATAGCCGCAGTGAGGGCTGTATACAGCAGAAAATCCCCCCCAGGCAAGTCATAGCGGGCTTGTAGGTCATTAAACGGGATCATGGCCCCCTCCTCGTATAGGTCTCCTATGCTAGCCAACCCTTGTTCCGCCCAGAACTCCAGCCTCTGCCAGTTACCTCCGTGCGGCAAGGCCGTACACATAAGTAGCGGGATTTCCGGCGCGTAAGGGCGTCTAAGTTTAGCTCTCGCAGGTATCTGTTCCAGCACCGTCGTGCCGTGTCGAGCTCCATGGCGAGGGTTGTGGTTCTGACAAGAAGCCGCAAGATGATGTGGGATAACAGTTTTAAGGACCCAAATTCTTCTCTCCGCTCTTCTTCTCCCCTGACACTGTTCGCTACCCATTGCGTGAGCCATTGAAACTGCGCCGCCAGATAATAGGTCTCATAGTCAGGTACCGCTAGTCCACCCTCCGCTCTTGGCCGCATAAGGATAGCAAGCGCCACTCTACGTCTGCCAGTACCTCATAGGAACCCCGTGATCATCGATCGGAGCTGGACAAAGTACTTTGTCGGGATCCAAACCGGTAAGGTCCCGAAGTAGTATAATAACCTCGGGAGAGTGACCATTTTAAGCAGGGCCACACGGCCAGCCACAGATAGCGGCAAGGAGCCCCAGAAGTCGAAGTTACTTTTTGCTCCCCTGATGGCCTTCCCTATATTACCCTCTAGGATGCCTTCCTGAGTGTGGTATATTTGCGTGCCCAGGTATGGCAGGCACCTGTCTTCCCAAGTTACCCTCTCTGTTTCTTCTGGGCCTATTCTGTCCCCTCTTGCAGGAAACAGGCAAGACTTTGCCCAGTTCACTTTCAACCCTGCAACTCTGCTGAGGGCCTGTAGTAGGTTTTTCGCTCCCACCAGCGCCTCTCCCGGATCAGCTAGAAAGAGCAAAAGGTCATCGGCGTACAGTGCGATGTGATGAATCTGCCCATGTACATTGAGCCCCTGATAAGCCCGCCCTGCTCTGGTCCACGCTGCCAGCGGCTCCATCGCCAGGGCAAACAGCAGGGGGGAAAGGGGGCACCCCGACGCGTTCCCCTTCCCACGTTTCAGGCGTCCGAAATTAACCCAGCAGTTTTAACTCTGGCAGTGGAGTCGGAATACAGGAGAGCCATCCATCCCACGAAATCATCACCCAACCCCAATTTCCGCATCACATGGAACAAATAAGGCCATTCCAGGCTGTCAAATGCTTTTTCTATATCAACGGCGAAGATCTTCGCCACGGCTACACTATAAGAGTCAGCCTCTAGGACCCGCAGAAGGCGCCAAATGTTAAGCGCTGTGTTTCTGGTGGGGATAAACCCGGACTGATCTTTATGTATCAGGGCAGTCATATGGGGGGGCAAGCGAGTAGCCAAAATCCTACTCAGTATTTTGTAGTCAAATTTAAGCATAGATAACAGGCGATATGCCGTTTTATCCCATGGCAGCTTCCCCGGCTTGAGTAACGGTATGATGATCGCCTCTTTAGTAGACACAGGTAGGTGGCCAACCCGTTTTGTGTCATTATATAACTGTACCAGCCTGGGAGCCAACAAATCAATGTATGCTAGGTAGAATTCAATTGGCAAGCCATCTGTGCCTGGAGTTTTATTTCGAGCCATGCTCTTAATAGCCCCCCTTATTTCGCCAAGCTCGATTTCCCGCCCTAGTGTATCTGCGCTGTCCTCACCGAGGGCTGGTAGTTCCACGTCACACGTGAACTCATGCAGATCCTCCTCCGTTGGAGTCAGCTTACTCTGGTATAGGTCTGTGTAATAGGCTAAGAACAAGTCATTGATGCCCTGCTGACATTACCTCGCTGCCCCATTCTGGTCCCTAAGTTCCAAGATCACTGTACCTCTCCTGGGAGGGTTAGCCAACCAAGCCAGAAGAGCTCCCGACTTGTCCCTTTCCGAGTGAGCTCGGGTGATGTATTTTCTGTAGTCAAAGCACCGAAGGCGCTCGACTTGCACTGCCACTGCCTCTCTAGCCTCCAAAGGCTCCTCCTGCTTGTCCGGGTTCTCAGGCCTATCTTTTTCCAGGTCCCGCAGCCGTTGGTCATCCCTCGCTATGTCCTGAAGGAGCACCTTCCGTACGCCCATCATCTCTGATATACAGCGCCCTCTAATTACTGCTTTGCAGGCGTCCCATTCCACTAAGGAGGATGCTGCAGTGTTAGCATTATCCTGGAAGTAGTTAGCAATAGCTGTACCTATCGCTTCATGAAATACTTGATCTTCTAAAGCCTCGGGTCGCAAGCGCCAAGTGGGGATCTTGGGTCGCGCGCGGGACCATTGTAAACTTACTCGCTCAGGATTGTGGTCAGATAGCGTCCTAGTGAGGTATTCACTGCTGCAAACCCCTTCATGTACATCAGGGGAGCACAATATGGCACCCAGTCTGACATGCAGTTCATGTAGGGCTGAGAAAAAGGAGTAATCCCGGGTCGCAGGGTGTTGTGCCCTCCAGGAGTCTATCAAGCCCCATTTCTGTTGCCAGCTACAGCGCATCTCTGCCAGTTTGTGTGCAGGTGCATCAGGGAGTGGGGGATGGGAACGATCAAGGTGGATATCCGATGTATAGTTAAAGTCACCCCCCAGTAATACAGAACCTGTGAGGACAGTCGCCAGTTTCCTAGAAAGGTGCGAAAAAAAGGCTGGCTGGTCCGAATTAGGCGCGTATATACTACCCAGTACTAGGTCCCTGCCATCCAGTCTCCCTGAAACTACCACATACCTGCCTTCTGGGTCGATAATCTGTTTCGTACACTGAAAGGGTACACCCGGCCTTACCCATATTAGGACCCCTCGTGCAAACGCGGATTAAGTGGTGTAGTACGCTTGACCCCTCCAGCGACGCTGCAATGCCGAGCCTTCTTTCGCTATTATGTGGGTTTCTTGAAGCAATGCGATCTGAATACCTCTGCGAACCAAATATGAGTGTATTTTATGACGTCGTACCATTGAGTGCATCCCCCTCACGTCCCACGAAATGCATTTTAAACCTAGTGGGGATCCCATTGTCTTAGGAATTTCCTGCACTCATTAAAAAAAAAACCCTCCCGTGACACGCCTGGCCCCCCTTAACATTCCCCAACCTAAAGAAAACCCCCAACTCCCCCTCCCCAGGACAGGTACCGGAGAACTAGTTCCCATCCAAACACTGCTGAAGCATACAAACATCCAATGGCAGTTGTAGGGGTGAACAACCTACAGTCGCGGACCCAAATTCCCCGCACCGCCGCCTCCCCAGTAAATGAACCAGACAGTAACCCCCAGCCCAGTTAGTTGCGGCCCGTAACACAGTATGACAAACAGCCGGGTCTTTGAGAGCTCTTCTAGGTACAGGTATACGTCTTGCCTCTGAAATCTTCAGCGCCTACCGCTGCATTATGTTCATCACATGAGATTGTCTGCAGTTTGGGGTGTAACCCTAGGCAAGTCCGTTCCCGAGCTGTCATTGTCGCTGTGATCTGGTGACGTTTCTGACCTTCCAGTGTGCAGCCCTCTCCTGCTCGAAGAAGGGCTGGGACTTTTTTGACTGTGTGGCGCCACGGCCTGCAATGCTTTGCGGCGTTCCAGACTAAGTTCTCTGGGCGACGGGGCGTTAGATCCAGTTTTATTGCTGCGAGGGCTCCGTTGCGGAGAGTTCGGAGCAGAAGCACGATGAGTCATTGGTCTGCGCGTTTCAAGCCACTCCCACGCCTCTTGTGGCGTGAGGAAGAAGCGAGTTCCCGTGGGGTCTGCCACTCAAAGTCGTGCTCTTTGATCCTCATAAGGCCTACTCCCGACTTGACTATCTTCTAGTCCCAAAGGAAGAGAGCCATAGAGTTCTGAATGCCCGAATCCTGGCACAAGGCTTGTCGGATCACTCGCCTGTGCAAATCATGTTTGCATGGGGGCCTCAGGGGACTGCAGTAGGATGGCGCCTAAGCCGTTGGTGCCTGCAAGATGAGGACTTTCGCAAGGCCTGTGGCCAAATGGGAGAAAGAAACCTCAAGGAAAATAAAGGGTTGTGGAATCCCCAGGTGTTTCATGGGAGGCCTTGAAGGCCACCGTGCAAGGGAACATCATCAGCTACAATAAGGGTCAGAAACAACGGTCTCAACAAAAAATCTTATTTAGAATCTCGCATTTGAAATTTGGGACAACAGTTTCTCGCTGAAGTGGCGGACACGTCCCTAAAAGACTCTCTGCACGCCCAAACACTCTTACGCCAGGAAAGTACGCAAAAGTCTCAGACTGCATGGTTGGCTTTGTGCAGTCGGTTATACCAGTGGGGTGATAAGGCTAGCAAGATCCTTCATTCGCTTTGCACGCCCCATAACGCCAACGCCTCTACATCTTATATTGATGCAGACAATGGTCTGAGCGTCATAGGCAGCACGGACATCGCACATCCTATTACCAGCAACTGTAAGGTGCCCATCTTGATGGAAGACCTTTAGCACTTCATAGCAGACCTCCCGGCGACCAAGCTGGGCAGGACAGATAGGGAAATGCTGGAGGCATACATCACCACAGAGGAACTGGGAGCAGCCCTGGCACAGCTTCGGTTTGGCAGAGCACTCAGACTCAACGGATTCCCAGCATCATTCTGGAAACAATTGTGTCCTCTGGTAGGCCTGTTGTCGCTGCTAACCTTCCAAGAGGTTCTGAAGAAAAGCCAATTACCAAGGAATCTTCGGGCTGTGGACATAGTGGTGCTCCCAAAGCTAGTCCATGCTGGCACACTTTGTGTGGAATATCGCCCAATCTCTTTGCTAAATACCAAGGTAAAGAACTGGGCTAAAGTGCTGGTCAGTAGGCTTTTGGGAGTGGTCGAGAAATTGATCCACTCTGTCCAGTCCAGGTTCATGCTCCGCAGAGCTACCAGGCACAATATTAGACGAGTGCACAATGCCATTGAGATGAGTGCCAGGCTACCTGGGCACCAGACCTTACTTAAGGTTGACTTCCAAAAAGCATTCCACTCAGTAAATTGGGAGTATCTTTTCACATTATTGGTGTATCTACAATTCGGCATCAAATTCATAAGCTACTATTATATACTCAACTCCAAGCTAGGGTACGGTTAGGAGACGTCATCTCCCCCTGCTTCCTCACTGAGAGAGGCACCCGGCAGGGGTGCCTACTTTCCACATTGCTTTTTGCGCTAGCAATAGGGCCCCATGTCACATGGGTGAGGGTAGATGCCTTGTTCCGCGACTTCCAGGGTCACCGATGGTGAGCAATAGAATCTCACTGTATGCCGATGACGTTCTGCTCTTCCTAGACGACCTCTCCAGCTCTGAGGCATGCGCGCTGCAAATCTTAGACATTTTCGGGTCCTACTCGGGCCTCCGAATTAATAAAGACAAGTCGTCTATATATCCTATTACACACCATGCAGCGTCAGTGCGTTGGCCACGGAACAACAAGTACTGCCACAGGGGTTTAAATACCTCGGGCGTACATCATGGAAGACAGGACCCGGACATATGACTGTAACCTCTGCCCTCAAGCAGAGAGATTAGCTGGGGATGTTAGATTCTGGAAATCTTTTCTACTGCCTCTGCAAGGCCATTCAGCAATTTTCAAGATGGTATCCCTGCGGAGATTAATACATCAACTTCGGAATTTCCCAGTCTCTGTATCGAAAACATTTTTTGTGAGGGCTAATGCACTGCTACGGTGACTCCTGTAATATGACAGAGAACCTCGGATTGCCCTTATGAAATGTTGCAGACCTACATTCGAGGGAGGCCTTGCCGCCCCAGACTTAACGTTATACTATAGAGCGGCGCTGGTGCTCAACGACTGGTGGTTTGAGGGATTCGGCCTATATGGTGGAATGATGGGTCGTAGGCCACCACTGCCTTCCACACTTGCTGTATGGCGGCGCAGGGCCGAGCAATATGTTAGGCCCCACATGAGTGGTGCTGGCCACATGGAAGGAAATCATAAAGATTACGGGATGGGATGGCAGGCTGATGCTAGAGACCCCACTGTGGAAAGGGACTAGACTGCCCCACGCGGTGGCGCTCCGTGGGTTTGCCAAATGGGAAGCTATTGGCATCACGACACTGGGGGACGTCCTTAAGAAAGGGTCCCTTAAGACCGATTCAGAACTGCAAACGGAGCACCGAATCCATTGTTCCCAGTTCTTTTGTTACCATCAGCTACGTCATGCACTCACCCCATATCTAACCACAGACACTGAAATACCGGCCTATTCACCTTTGGATGCGAAGAATCTGTTGACTAACATTATTGCACACAAATTATTCGCTATATATTGGATACTGCTACACCACAGACAGACCCCATGGAGGCAGTGCGAGAGGCTTGGTCAAGAGACTTGTTCAGCAGGAAGACAAGGACTGGAGGGAGGCACTCGCAGCTCCGAGGGAGGCCGTGATAGCCGCACAATTCCGCCTCATCCAACTCAAAATACTAATGTCACGATTCACTCCCTACATTCTCATGCCCACCACCAGGGGGCTGAATTGTGGGGCTTTCCAGTGTTCTAATATGCTTCCAGACACTCCCCTGCATGCATATCCTGACTTCCAGGCATTTGGACACCATTTGGGAATTGACATCCATTCCCCATCCATGCCGGGTTTTGTGGAAGCCAGTCTGCTCATGCTGCAAACTACATTACCTATAATCCCCTGCTCACTGCTTTGTCTCCACTCCTGCAGGCCAAGGATGAGTGGAGGAATTCAGCTCACCTGTGGCTGGCTGCTGCTAGTCTGCTCACACCTGATGCATGTGATTACTGTGAGCTCTTTTAAGCCTCAGCTCCCTTCAGTCCAGTGTAGCTGTTATCCGGTGAGACCAGTCCTTGTTCCTGAGCTTTTGCTATTCCTTGATTCCTGAGCTATAGCCATTCCTTGTGCCTGAATTAGCACTGCCTGCAGTGCTACCTTGTTTCCTGAGCTATAGTTAGTCTTTGTTCCTGGGCTTCAGCTATTTCTTGTTCCTGATTTGCACTGCTTGCAGTTGTCTCTTGACTCCATGTTTCCTGAGCTGTAGCTATTTCCTGTTTCCTTAAACTAGCACTGCCTGCAGTGCTACCTTGACTCCTGAGCTTTAGTAATTCTCTGCTGCTGAACTAGCACTGCCTGCAGTGCTACCTTGACTCCTGAAGCTTTAGTAATTCTCTGTTCCTGAACCAGCACTGCCTGCAGTGCTGCCTTGACTCCTGAGCTTTAGTAATTCTCTGTTCCTGAACCAGCACTGCCTGCAGTGCTGCCTTGACTCCTGAGCTTTAGTAATTCTCTGTTCCTGAACCAGCACTGCCTGCAGTGCTACCTTGACTCCTGAGCTTTTGCTCAATTCTTGTTCCTGCCCCAGCACTGCCTTCTATGCTACTTTGTTTTCTTGATTCCTGAACCTGCACTATTCTAGTATACCCTTGTAGTCTCCCCTTCTGTACATCCTTTTCCAGTTCCTGCCTTTCTTCCCATTTCCTTGGTTCCAGTTCCAGTTTGCTGTCTTTCTATTCTGCTGTCTTGCTTCTGTTACCTTGTATGTTTGTTACCTGCTTTCTGCCAAGTGTGCCCTGTGTTTTCCTTCCTTTCCTGTTAAGCACTCCTCCTTGCTAGCTCCTTGTCTATTGTGCTTGTGTTTAGTTCTACCCCTTTGCTGTTACTGCCTTGCGTGTTCTTGTTTGATCGCCAGGATCCATGGGCACAGCTTAATACCTAGGTGGTGTTTCTTGTTCACTGTGAGTATTGTCTTTGAGTTACAGTTATAACATCACCATAGGTATAAGCTCCACAGACCTTGCCTTTGCATACATATCCTATATGTGGGTATTTTCAGTCAGTATCTGTAACAGCAATTGTGGGTGAGGAACTTACTGAGCTTCAGTCTTACCGTGTGGAGCTCCTGAGTGCTTTACCCCACATTCCCTTTATTGTTAATGTTGTATTATATATGTCTTGCACGTTCGTCCTGGGTGTAGTTAGTCTGAATGCTAAATCACCTCTGAGGGCCTGTCCTTTCTGAGTCTTACCTCTCTTATTCTCTTATACAGAGCTTCCTCTTTGGATTCCCTTTCTCCTTTGACTCGCTGTGTGATCTTGGGCAGCTCTGTACATGGTATTCTGCCTACTTTATCTTCCCTGGCACCAGTCGTTGCTAGAGTCCCTGACACATGCCAGTGTCCCGGACTGAGTCCTGACAACTACACCGTACATACCTTACCGTGGCACGACTCTCACATATGGGTCTAAATAGTTCTGGGCACTGCTTATGCTACAACGATGACAATGGAGACTTAGTGCACACCTTTTGGGGCTGCCCGGCACTGTCACACTTTTGGGAGGGGGTGCTGGGACTCTGGGAACTGTGTTGGGATGGAGGGTCCTCAGGGAGCCGGAGCTGGTCCTGCTGCATGTCGCAGACGACGTGGGGGGCAGCAGACACCAAAAGGCGTTTCTTTGGCTGGGCCTGATTGTGGCCAAAAGAGATACCGCAAGGGCATGGAAGAGTGCAGATGCCCCATCTAGAGAGGGTTGGGCTAAGGGCATGGATTTCTGTATAGGCCTGAAGCACCTGATCTAGCAGGCTAGAGGTTTCCCCAGAAATATGTTAAAATGTGGAAATGGAACCCTGCCTGCCCAGGCCTTTGCTCATCGACAGAGTTACGCTCCTTTGAGCTCATCACACGTTGAGCTTTGGGAGGGGGTGTACGGACTCTTCGGCTTACGGCGGTCCCTTGATCTGCTGTTGCCAATTAGAATAAGGTTTCTGACCTATAGGACATGGGTAAGCCGCTACAGGTGGGTGTGTGGTATAACAATGCAGATGAGGTTTTATCTCCTGTAATCTGTACTATAGGCTTGGCTTTTGTTTTGCTATGTTTCATGCAAAATCTAATAAAAAGTTGTTATTGAAAAAAAAGAAGATAGTGGCGGATGTTTGCCAATGGTTCGAAATCTTTACCTGGAACCTCCTGATTGCTAACGCTAGAAATGCGCTTCTGCATTTATGCCTAAGAGCATCGAGTAAAGGAGTTGCGAAGCAAGAAATAAAATTAGCAGGCATATATTTCAAGTAGAAATTCAATGCACTTTAAAGTGGTGCTAATTACAGGGTTGCATTTAAGGCGCCATTAGAAGTTTAAAGAGCCTGGGCCTTCAGCAGGCTTAAAAAGATTAAAGCGTCTCGCTAATAAAGTAAGATGGGAATTTTCATTTTCTGATTAGCTTTCAAAAAGATGCGCATGTAATATTTGACCTTTCATTTCTCATTCAAGTGATTTTCCAGGAGAAGCCTATTGAGTTGCAATATGTCTTCCAGCACAGCGAACAGTATTCAGATAAATTACAGGAGCTGGCAGACGGTCGTGCCAAATGAGGCCACATGAAAACTATCATCTGCTTAAATATTAAACAAACACGAGGGGCGTTAAGTCGGCTTTCAGCAAAGCGCCCCCGCTGCATGAACGAGTGGAATTTCCTTCGTAAGTGTTCCTAGATATTACTGGTACTTGCCAATGTATACATGCCTATATGGTGCACGTCACAGAGGAGTGAGATCCTGGCCAGAAAACTCTAGAGGAATATTTGGGAATACTTCACTACCGAAAAGAAATGGAATAGAGTAAGTAAGTCGTTTTATGATATCGACTTTAGAAGCACGCCTCGCAGGACTCTTTCAGCCCTAGCCTAGCAAGTCTAAAGACATTCGTACATTCGAATATATTTTAGGAAACTTAAAAAAGAAAGAAGACACTAATCCTTAAATCGTATTGGAAGGTTAACATCTATTTTTCACATTTGAGGCACTGCTGCTTATTTCTTTACTTCGCCAAAATGGTTTCTAAATAATATATTCATGTAATTTATGTTCACAATTTGATGATGTCTGAAAGTCGTGAGGTGTAAAAATCCGCCAATCTACACCGACAAACATCCGCCACAGTGAAAGGGAAGTGGGTTTTCCTCTTGAGAAAATAGTTAAAATATTGGGCCAAAATACTGCATTTTACTTAACAATTTTTTTAATAAAAATTTTCATTGACATTTCTGATAGGACAATCAAATAACAGCTGCATTGGGCCCTAACACAAGCGAGGAAATTGTTCCCTCCCCTCCCCTCTCCATTGGGGACTTACCAATCCCTCAGAACACCCACTACACAGCAACATCCTTTTACATATTCTGCAGATGCCATTCCTACCATCCCTGCACTGCAGTTGTCAAAGACATAACCTTCAGAAGGGAGTGGGGTAGACAGCCAATTCCTTTTCAAGATTTTTTAATGTGTTAAATAATAGAAATGTGTGTTGTAATAATAGGTCAAGGAATGGGTATGTGCTGTTCATTTCAGTATAATGGAATATATATTTCACTTTGACTTTGCCCCATCCCTAATGGATTGCATTATTTGGTTATATCTTCAGGTGTCTGAAGTATGACATTCTGCTCTGGCCCTAAATGTCTTTTAGAAGTAAACCTGACTCGGTATTGATTCCTTCCCCAGCTCTGCTGGTCTTTAAGCATATCCTGGCCTGCCAGGCTGGGCCTCAGCCCTACTTACATTTCAGCAAAATAATTTACACCAACCTTCCTAGCACCAGTCACTATTTCGTACAATTCCATTACGGGTACCAGGATCTTTTTTTAAGCGTTTAGAGAGTATAATTGGCAGTTTTATTTGGGGATACAGGTGGGCCAGAAGGGCCCTAAGCTTCATAAAGCTGACTTACCATCAGTCACCTCTCCAATCACTTGTTATCTTTATACCTGTCTTTGACCCTAGACAGCGCTCTGTTGCCTTCTGGCTAGGTTCACGGTATAGAAATACAATATGCACACATATGTCGCCTTCTGGCTAGGTTCACAGTATAGAAATACTATATACATACATAAATTATCTCTGGAAAGCAAATCGTTTATTTAACTTGACCACTGAAATTCTACCTTGCAATGGTGAGTGGTATATTATGTTATTAAAGGCATGCAATCATCTTCAGAATCCTGAAATCTTTTTGTTGTGGAGCCAGGGATGGCATCGTCTGTTTCAGTACAAGCAATCATTTGAATATGGCATTTTGAAAAACTGAGTGTCATTGCAAGGAGTGACCCTATTTTCAATGCTGCAAACTAAAAGTCTGCTTGTGTTTTGGGTCATGATTTCTAATGTCCAAGCAACTTTTGGGCAGTAAGGTGTTTGAGTCAGCTGACATCTGTGGTTAAGCGTGTCAACTTGGGTGCGGTGAGCCATTTTGTATATGTGGTTGTATGGACATTATTCTTCCAGGTCTTGTTACGTACAGTGGTTACGGGACAATGTGAAGGACGGCCCACGGACTAGAAATTGCTTGAGGTTAGGGTGCTCCCATGATTAATATTCCTAAAATGTCACATGGCCTAAATCTTTCCAGTGCCACCACCTGGGATAGGTATGTGCCAAACGACAAGTGATTTGTTTTGTCTTTATTGAGAATTTGACAAAAATAATATTGATAGCATTGAGTGCAAACATCAGTTACTGACTACACCAGTACTAAAAATGCTAGTTGTCCACTGTAAAGCTGTCATGGAATACACTGTACTACAATTACGTACTGCATCACAATTTCCATGTATACATATATGTGTGGTATTAAGGACAGGCACTGTATTTATAACCTTTGCGAAAAATAACTAACAGTTAACATGTGGAAGAGATAACCTCGCGACCTTGAGTTACTGCAGTGTAGTGCAAGGGCAAGAAGGCGGCGCGGAGGAAAGGGCAGGGGACCGCAGGGGGAGCAAACAAGATATTCGGCAATGCAGGCATGGAGGGTTGCAAGGGGGAGGGTGAGGGAAGGCATGCCCCAGTGTAAAGGCCCGGCAGGGCAGGTACATGTGCTCCCCCATTCGCTGCGCGCCACCGGTGTCCTGTGCCTGGTCATGAGTGAGCACCCGCTTAACTTGCTTCAACTACCTCTAGATATCTCTGCGAGTTGGGAGGGTTGGGTACGAACGGTTGTCCTGCCACAGCCCCTTGTGACACCTCCTGTTCCGCTATGATGCCAGTGCACAGGTCGGAAAGCCACAACTTGATGGGTGGTGGTACCGCCGATTTCCAGCTCATTGCTATCCTATGCTTGGCCACCAGTGCTAGGTCTAAAAATGTGTTAGTGGGCTTAAGTTTTGCTGTACGGTAAGTGATCCCCAAAAGAAAATGTAAACCATCTGTATGCACTGTGTTGCCCAAAGCTTCAGAAAGTACTGCTCCTATCGCTGTCCAGTAAGGAGTCAAGTGAGGGCATGACCATACCATATGACGAAAATTTGAACCGACAATTGAGTTTTGCCTGTCAACCTGCCCTCCCATCCCCATGCCATTAGGGTATCATTCCACAACTGGAAAACCACTCAGTTGATGTACGAGGGGTAAGCTCTTAGATACAGGTAGTGGAGGGGTGTGTTTTTATTTACTGCCCACAGTTAATTTCTATATATTGGGTCTACCTCAGGCCCAAACAGGCACTCATTGATAACAAACCTTTCGGAGGCTTGATAATAAGAAAGGATGTCTGCCATCCCAAGTCTTCCGTCAAAAGTGGATTTGTTGCACCTGGTCATAGCTTCCTGGGAACACTTTTATTCTAGATAAAGGAGCGCAATAGTGAGGTCAGCTGTCGGAAAAAGCACATAGGACATTTCAATGGGTAATTTTGTGTGATGCAGAGTAGTTTGGGCAGGACAACTATTTTGAACAAGGCTACCCTTTCCATCAGTGACAGTAGTAACGGTCTCCAAAGTGCTAGATCCCATTTTAGCATATCGAGCATTGGGGCCATGTTGCCAGAACAAACCTCTGTTTCGGACTTTGCTATGAACATCCCAAAGTAGGGGAATCCGTTTACCGCCAGTATCAAGGCAGAGCTCCCCATCCATTTACTAGCCATTTTGGGTTTCATACCAAAAATATCCTGAACTTTACCCATTCCAATTAAAGTCAGTGGAGCTCAGATATAATGAGGGTGATTGATCTAAGTAAAGAAATATGCGACCTACTACCCCAGGGGCCCAGTGGAAGCCCTTAATTTGTTCATCAGATCCACAGCAAGTGCAAATAGCAGGGGATTCAGGGGAGAACCCGTCACATACTCCTGATGATTTTAAAGGGCTTCAAGAGTGTACCGTTGAAGCGTACTTTCATAGTCAGCGTATCATTTAGGTGGTGGACATAGCCAATGAAGTACTGATCCAGGTTCATCCGGACAGGATACTGAACAGGTATTCTGAGACTACGTTATTCACAATATATGGATGTAATCACCAATGGGACACTAACTTTGTCTTCCAGAGCAGTGCACAGGCACCAAATATTTTGTCGCATCCAACATCCCAGCATAAAACACTTTGGTCTTCGTGAACTAGAGCTTTAATTACCTTGATTAGCCAGACTGTCAAAACAATGACTAGATTTTCAACAGTCTCGGGTTTCAGCAAAACTCAAAAGACCCCACACATGCTACTGACCATTCACTAGACCTAGTTCTTAACTACAATGTAACACACCCTGTAACTTCTCCATTACACACATATATTCGAGTCAGATGGTATCCTTATTAAATTTTCAATAGCCAGGCAACTTAAAAATTCAAAATGTAGCACTTTGGTGCAGTCCACATCTATCTGGCAAGAAACGTTAAACAAATTACTTCAACAGCATTGCTAGCAGCTTATTTAGCTTCGTCCATGCACCTTGACATTCATTATTAATAATGCCAAAAGCAGGGTAAATCAATTTCCCTCAAATGTTCTTGTGCTCTAGACACCATATCTACATTAAAAAAGAAATGTGTTTGCCCACACAAAACCACACCATCACCGGTACAACTCTCAACTAGCAATATTGAAGCAAAAGGGAAAACAACTAAAGTGCTGTTGGCACAGAGTGTTAGAGAACAGTGACGAATTGAACTGTATGCACCACTATGAACATTATGAGTGAGAGTTTAGTCACACCAAGGTCACTGAATTCAAAGGAGGAAAAACTAGCGACTTAATTGATCTATTCAAGATCTATAAAGAATAACACTTACAAGGAACAGGTTGGACAAGAGATCAGCTCCCTCACAAATATTCTGCAATGAGTGGAGTACTTCCCTCTAAAATCACAGATACCCAGAGAGGTAAAACGTCACAGAACGGTTCCAACCATGTGCCTTTACCTAGGGCACCCAAAAAGGCACCCAATAAGATCACTCACAATTTCTCGACACTTGAGTTTTCATTTGCACAGAAAGTAGTGAAGAGAGCGAAAAATCTTAAACCCTCTGGCACCAGCAACAATCATCATCTGCCGATTAAGAACAAAAACTGTGTTGAAATAATGGCCGAAGATAACGCCTGCATTACAAATGCCTCTCTACATAGGGGAACATATCCAAAAGCTCTGAAAACAGCACTAGCACTGTCCCTTTAACAAAAAACTAAGCTTGCCTCAGCTAATGCTGCTAATTATCAACCTATCTCAACACTTTCTTTCCTGCCAGCTAAAGTAGTTGAGGCAGAGGTATACTAACAGCTACAAGCATTCTGAGAAAGGCAATTTCCTAGATGATATGTAATCCGGTTTCTATTAGTTTTGAGCCACAAAAAGTGCAATTATAGATATATGTGCACAGGTTTTTGTGTAGCTGGGGCATCTAAAACAAACATCTGTGCACATATCTCCATATTGGTCAAGTTAGGGTTTCGTAGCCTAGGAAAACAATCCAAATAGCATCTGACTACTTGCTATGGTACAGACATGTGCCTGTACCCCAAGAACTAGCCAAACACGGTTTGCATTTTTATATAGCCTAATAAAAAATATAAAACACATATGGTTTCAAACTGGGCACAGAACTGTGCGTTTGTGCCCCGGAAAAGAGTCAGACACTGTCTGGATATTTTCTTAGGTTAAAAAACATTTCCAAACTCTGTCTGGTCATTTGTCTCACGATGCTTCTCTTAAATAAAGAAGCATTGTAAAACAAATGAGCTGTGTGAAACTGAATTAAGAAGTGAAGATTCGAAGGAGAGAGGCTAAGAACAATTCTTCACCATCCCCTCCAAATCCCCACCTCCAGGTTGATTTTTTTCTGGGGGGGGCTGCTTTCTCTCCCAAGTCTTTCCCTCGCTACAACAGAAACAAGCATTGGCATAGCCAATAGGTCTCGCTTTTGGGACCTTATGTGTTTAGCCAGAACTTTTGGCTATGTTGTAGAGCATTGTGGCTGCTGTGCATCATGCTGAAAAGTTATAATAAAAAGTGTTAAGCATTTTTGTTACTTTTATACAAACCAAGACGACATTATATACAACTGAACAACCTGATTAAAAATGATTTTAACATAAAAAATGTCTTCTAGTTTTTTGTAGTTGCACTGCTGGCAACCTCTTCCTGCCTGTTCTCATGCTTGTTTGTTATAATTGTATTTGTTATGGGGGAACGGGACATACATAACGGAGGAGTGGAGGTTGGAAAACAGTAATTTAATTAGAACACTAGCAGTGGACGGACACTAGGGGAGAATCAACAGATGCCAGATTCCGGGGGCAGACTGACGTGATGCTTAGGTGATGTTTAGATGATGCTTAGGTGTGTGTAATTATGTGGCACTGAGTGGTAATATGTGGAGTGTATTTATGTTGCATTGAATATAGTAATTGTGACGTGTGATTATGTGGTACTGAGTGGTATTATGTGGAGTGTATTTATGTTGCATTGAGTTGAGTGTAATTACATGGTGTGTAATTATGTGGTACTAAGTGGTATTATGTGGAGTGTATTTATATTGCATTGAGTAGAGTGTAATTATGTGGCGTGTTATTACGTGGCACTGAGTGGTATTATGTGGAGTGTATGTTGCATTCAGTAGAGTATAATTATGTGGCGTGTAATTATGTGGCACTGAGTGGTATTATGTGGCGTGTATTTATGTTACATTGAGTAGAGTGTAATGTGGTGTGTAATTATGTGGTACTGAGTGGTATGTGGAGTGTATTCATGTTGCATTGAGTAGAGTGTAATTATGTGGCGTGTAATTATGTGGCACAGTGGTATTATGTGGAGTGTATTTATGTTGCATTGAATAGAGTGTAATTATGTGACGTGTAATTATGTGGTACTGAGTGGTATGTTGATTGTATTTATGTTGCATTGAGTAGAGTGTAAATATGTGGCGTGTAATTATGTGGCACTGAGTGGTATTATATGGAGTGTATTTGTGTTGCATTGAGTAGAGTGTAATTATGTGGCACTAAGTGGTATTATGTGGAGTGTATTTATGTTGCATTGAGTAGAGTGTAATTATGTGGCTTGTAATTATGTGGTCCTTAGTGGTATGTGGGGTGTATTTATGTTGCATTGAGTAGATAGTAATTATATGGCGTGTAACTATGTCACACTGAGTGGTATTATGTGGAGTGTATTTATGTTGCATTGAGTAGAGTGTAATTATGTGGCGTGTAATTATGTGGCACAGTGTTATTATGTGGAGTGTATTTATGTTGCATTGAATAGAGTGTAATTATGTGATGTGTAATTATGTGATGTGTAATTATGTGGTACTGACTGGTATTATGTTGAGTGTATTTAGGTTGCATTGAGTAGAGTGTAATCATGTGGTGTGCAATTATGTGGCACTGAGATGCAGTGGTCATGATGAGTGATGCTGTTGTTGCGCTGAGTGATGCTGTGGTTGGGCTGAGTGATGCTGTGGTTACGCTGAGTGATGCTGTGGTTACGCTGAGTGATGCTGTGGTCTGCTGAGTGATGCTGTGGTGCTGTTGAGTGATGCTGTGGTGCTGTTGAGTGATGCTGTGGTGCTGTTGAGTGATGCTGTTGTGGTGCTGGGTGATGCTGTGGTGGCCCCGAGTGATGCTTTCTGGCATTGTGGTGGCGCAGAGTGATGCTGTGTTAGTGCTCAGTGATGCTGTGTTGGCGCCGAGTGATGCTGTGGTGGCGGCGAGTGATGCTGTCGTGGCGACGAGTGATGCTGTGGTGGCGACGAGTGATGCTGTGGTGGCGACGAGTGATGCTGTGGTGATGCTGTTGTGGCGCTGGGTGATGCTGTGGTGGCGCTGGGTGATGCTGTGGTGGCGCTAAGTGATGCTGTGGTAGCGCTGAGTGATGCCGTGGTGGCGCTGAGTGATGCCGTGGTGGCGCTGAGTGATGCCGTGGTGGCGCTGAGTGATGTTGTGGTGCTGCTGAGTGATGTTGTGGTGCTGCTGAGTGATGCTGTGGTCGCTGAGTGATGCTGTGGTTGCGCTGAGTGATGCTGTGGTGCTGCTGAGTGATGCTGTGGTGCTGCTGAGTGATGCTGTGGTGGCCCTGAGTGATGCTGTGGTGCTGCTGAGTGATGCTGTGGTTGCGCCGAGTGATGCTGTGGTTGCGCCGAGTGATGCTGTGGTTGCGCCGAGTGATGCTGTGGTTGCGCCGAGTGATGCTGTGGTGCTGGTGAGTGATTCTGTGGGTGCGCTGAGTGATGCTGTGGTTGCGCTGAGTGATGCTGTGGTTGCGCTGAGTGATGCTGTGGTTGCGCTGAGTGATGCTGTGGTTATGCTGAGTGATGCTGTGGTTGCGCTGAGTGATGCTGTGGTTGCGCTGAGTGATGCTGTGGTTGCACTGAGTGATGCTGTGGTTACGCTGGGTGATGCTGTTGTGGCGCTGGGTGATGCTGTGGTGACGCTGAGTGATGCTGTGGTGACGCTGAGTGATGCTGTGGTGGTGCTGAGTGATGCTGTGGTGCTGCTGAGTGATGCTGTGGTGGCGCTGAGTGATGCTGTGGTCATGCTGTTGTGGCGCTGGGTGATGCTGTGGTGGCGCTGAGTGATGCTGTGGTGGCGCTGAGTGATGCTGTGGTAGCGCTGAGTGATGCTGTGGTGGCGCTGAGTGATGCTGTGGTGGCGCTGAGTGATGCTGTGGTGGCCCTGAGTGATGCTGTGGTTGCGCCGAGTGATGCTGTGGTTGCGCCGAGTGATGCTGTGGTTGCGCCGAGTGATGCTGTGGTTGCGCCGAGTGATGCTGTGGTGCTGGTGAGTGATTCTGTGGGTGCGCTGAGTGATGCTGTGGTTGCGCTGAGTGATGCTGTGGTTGCGCTGAGTGATGCTGTGGTTGCGCTGAGTGATGCTGTGGTTACGCTGAGTGATGCTGTGGTTACGCTGAGTGATTCTGTGGTTGCGCCGAGTGATGCTGTGGTGCTGCTGAGTGATGCTGTGGTGCTGCTGAGTGATGCTGTGGTGGCGCTGAGTGATGCTGTGGTGCTGCCGAGTGATGCTGTGGTGCTGCCGAGTGATGCTGTGGTGCTGCCGAGTGATGCTGTGGTGCTGCCGAGTGATGCTGTGGTGCTGCCGAGTGATGCTGTGGTTGCGCTGAGTGATGCTGTGGTTACGCTGAGTGATGCTGTGGTTACGCTGAGTGATTCTGTGGTTGCGCCGAGTGATGCTGTGGTGCTGCTGAGTGATGCTGTGGTGCTGCTGAGTGATGCTGTGGTGGCGCTGAGTGATGCTGTGGTGGCGCTGAGTGATGCTGTGGTGCGCTGAGTGATGCTGTGGTTGCGCTGAGTGATGCTGTGGTTGCGCTGAGTGATGCTGTGGTTGCGCTGAGTGATGCTGTGGTTGCGCTGAGTGATGCTGTGGTGCGCTGAGTGATGCTGTGGTTGCGCCGAGTGATGCTGTGGTTGCGCCGAGTGATTCTGTGGTTGCGCCGAGTGATGCTGTGGTGCTGCTGAGTGATGCTGTGGTGCTGCTGAGTGATGCTGTGGTGGCGCTGAGTGATGCTGTGGTGGCGCTGAGTGATGCTGTGGTGCGCTGAGTGATGCTGTGGTGCGCTGAGTGATGCTGTGGTGATGCTGTTGTGGCGCTGGGTGATGCTGTGGTGGCGCTGAGTGATGCTGTTGTGGCGCTGGGTGATGCTGTTGTGGCGCTGGGTGATGCTGTGGTTGCGCTGAGTGATGCTGTGGTGGTGCTGAGTGATGCTGTGGTGCTGCTGAGTGATGCTGTGGTGGCGCTGAGTGATGCTGTGGTGCGCTGAGTGATGCTGTGGTCATGCTGTTGTGGCGCTGGGTGATGCTGTGGTGGCGCTGAGTGATGCTGTGGTGGCGCTGAGTGATGCTGTGGTGGCGCTGAGTGATGCTGTGGTGGCGCTGAGTGATGCTGTGGTGGCGCTGAGTGATGCTGTGGTGGCCCTGAGTGATGCTGTGGTGCTGCTGAGTGATGCTGTGGTTGCGCCGAGTGATGCTGTGGTTGCGCCGAGTGATGCTGTGGTTGCGCCGAGTGATGCTGTGGTTGCGCCGAGTGATGCTGTGGTGCTGGTGAGTGATTCTGTGGGTGCGCTGAGTGATGCTGTGGTTGCGCTGAGTGATGCTGTGGTTGCGCTGAGTGATGCTGTGGTTGCGCTGAGTGATGCTGTGGTTGCGCTGAGTGATGCTGTGGTTGCGCTGAGTGATGCTGTGGTTCCGCTGAGTGATGCTGTGGTTGCACTGAGTGATGCTGTGGTTACGCTGGGTGATGCTGTTGTGGCGCTGGGTGATGCTGTGGTGGCGCTGAGTGATGCTGTGGTGGCGCTGAGTGATGCTGTGGTGCTGCTGAGTGATGCTGTGGTGGCGCTGAGTGATGCTGTGGTGCGCTGAGTGATGCTGTGGTCATGCTGTTGTGGCGCTGGGTGATGCTGTGGTGGCGCTGAGTGATGCTGTGGTGGCGCTGAGTGATGCTGTGGTAGCGCTGAGTGATGCTGTGGTGGCGCTGAGTGATGCTGTGGTGGCCCTGACTGATGCTGTGGTGCTGCTGAGTGATGCTGTGGTTGCGCCGAGTGATGCTGTGGTTGCGCCGAGTGATGCTGTGGTTGCGCCGAGTGATGCTGTGGTTGCGCCGAGTGATGCTGTGGTGCTGGTGAGTGATTCTGTGGGTGCGCTGAGTGATGCTGTGGTTGCGCTGAGTGATGCTGTGGTTGCGCTGAGTGATGCTGTGGTTGCGCTGAGTGATGCTGTGGTTATGCTGAGTGATGCTGTGGTTGCGCTGAGTGATGCTGTGGTTGCGCTGAGTGATGCTGTGGTTGCACTGAGTGATGCTGTGGTTACGCTGGGTGATGCTGTTGTGGCGCTGGGTGATGCTGTGGTGACGCTGAGTGATGCTGTGGTGGTGCTGAGTGATGCTGTGGTGCTGCTGAGTGATGCTGTGGTGGCGCTGAGTGATGCTGTGGTGCGCTGAGTGATGCTGTGGTCATGCTGTTGTGGCGCTGGGTGATGCTGTGGTGGCGCTGAGTGATGCTGTGGTGGCGCTGAGTGATGCTGTGGTAGCGCTGAGTGATGCTGTGGTGGCGCTGAGTGATGCTGTGGTGGCGCTGAGTGATGCTGTGGTGGCGCTGAGTGATGCTGTGGTGGCGCTGAGTGATGCTGTGGTTGCGCCGAGTGATGCTGTGGTTGCGCCGAGTGATGCTGTGGTTGCGCCGAGTGATGCTGTGGTTGCGCCGAGTGATGCTGTGGTGCTGGTGAGTGATTCTGTGGGTGCGCTGAGTGATGCTGTGGTTGCGCTGAGTGATGCTGTGGTGCTGTGGTTGCGCTGAGTGATGCTGTGGTTGCGCTGAGTGATGCTGTGGTTGCGCTGAGTGATGCTGTGGTTGCGCTGAGTGATGCTGTGGTTGCGCTGAGTGATGCTGTGGTTGCGCTGAGTGATGCTGTGGTTGCGCTGAGTGATGCTGTGGTTGCGCTGAGTGATGCTGTGGTTACGCTGAGTGATGCTGTGGTTACGCTGAGTGATGCTGTTGTTGCGCTGAGTGGATGCTGTGGTGCGCTAAGTGATCCCCACCATGTCGTTTGCATACAGAGAGGCAGTATAGCATTATAAACAGCTAGAAACTGAAGGAGGGCTGCTTGCATTTTATAGTACACTATGCTATGTGGACGCTATATTAAAATATAAGGAGATAACCCTGTTTGAATTTATCAACCTTTCACTCAAGCTATCTACAATTAAGATACTTTACTTCAAACCATTTTTTATGGATGGCTTCTAGTCAGGGTCTCAAATTTCCATTCAGTGTTTCCGAGTCCGGACACGTTTGTTATTAAGTGACATGCTCTGAAAACAACGAACCCCCAAGAGAAATTGCGGTACTACTACTCTTACACGAACGAAAACTGAACAAAAACACGCACGGAGATTAACAGAATTGCACTCCCTATTTTTCTGTTTGTATTGTTAAATAACGTAAAACAGCAAAACAATTAGCATAAATGTAACTGAGCTTTCACTCAAAGCTCTCACGGAAGGAGGCATGCAATGTGCGTGTCTGCATATTAGGCTACCCCCGGGCATTGACAAAAAGTGTTTGAAACCCAAACTTGCAAGACTTAATGGGAGAGAAGCTGGGAGGAGGGAGAGAGGCAGAGAGGGGAACAGGAGGAGGGACTGGGGAGAGAGGGTGCTGCGTATACCGAGGGCGGGCGGGTCCAGCAGAGACTGCAGAGAGACTGGCGGAGGGAGGGCAGTGGAAGTGAGAGAGAAGAGGCAGGGCTGTAAATAATTAGTATGTGTAGTAACATATACAGCTGTCGACTTTGGAACTGTGTTAGAGTCTTAGCGTCGGCTCTCCCCCTACTTACAAAAACACTCCACTGCTGGCACTGTTTGGCTTTTCAATTAGTCCTTCACATATCGTATGCCCACCGTCCTGTAAGCCCCAAATCCACTGCAATTTAAAAAAAATATATATATAACGGTGGAGTGTTTCATTATGTTTTTGGGCGAGTTAACAAAAAATCCCCAACTTTAAGAGTTTGGAAAAGTTGAGAAAGTATGTGGCGTAACTGTCTATAAATAGCGGGTGGGGGGTTTAAGGCAAAAACTGTCTGCATGTTTGCACTTCATGCAGGATTATGTTTTTATCCAGTTTTAAATAGCACAGACTCGACACGAAGGTATTGGAGCCCTTTCATAAGCACCAGTTACGTTACACAAGGATGTATTTTTACTTGCCAAGAAACACAAGATATTACACCCACTCTCAAACTCGAACCTGATTGCCCAGACAGACGCACTGAAGTGGCAAAGAAACCACCCCCTCCGACCACTTGACATGGGCGCAGTAGCATGGATTTGGGGGGGAAAAAACCACCAACCCTGATGCATTGTGCTAATTTACCAACCCCGAAGCAAAGCAAAATGAGTAGAGTACAAATATTTAAATTAAAAAAATACACAGAACACCAAAGTATAATAAGAAAATTCAGGCAAATCTGTGACGCCTGGTGTAGTCTCCATTCTCAAACACTAAGATTTAGCCTGAGGCAATGTTTATAGCAACCACGAGGTTCAAAAAAAAAAAGCAAGCACCATTTGTTTCCAATTACCGCCAACGTGATAATTGGAAACAGATGGGGTTAAAGCTCGCTCCCGCGGACCCTAGGCCATCGACCAAACAAGGCGGGACAATCACCCACCTTGCACCAATTGCGTGCTGTGTTTTTAAAAAAGACACATGCACAGGCCAATTGCGGGCTAAGAAAAAAAAAGCACACGCACGAGCGTGTGTTCAGAGCTCAAAAGCCCTTACTTAATGCCTCGCAGAGCAGCGCATGCGCGCTGGCTCAGGCGAGACCTAAAAAGTGGATCAAGTAGACGAGCATGCTAGGGAGGAGCTGGGGGCAGTAATAGCTGCCATTAGCCCCTACTTTAGCCCCGCCCACCAGATCGCTCTTTAGATGGACTTAGGAGGGGCTAGGGAATCCCGTCCTGCTCCATCCAATGTGTATGAGTGACATCAGAACTGAGCACCATGCCGCCTCATTCAGGAGTTTGCCTTTTCTCAGAAGAGATTGGGCCTGGCAAACTCCCACAAACTAACCCCAACACCAGGTGGATTTTGTTTGCTTGGTGGGGTTGGAATAGAAAAAGCAGCTGGCATGCGCTGCCAAATATTAACATATATATATGTCATCAGGG
Organism: Calotriton arnoldi; assembly: GCA_963921515.1. Taxonomy (NCBI): domain Eukaryota; kingdom Metazoa; phylum Chordata; class Amphibia; order Caudata; family Salamandridae; genus Calotriton; species Calotriton arnoldi. Next base: position 359,909 of record CAWUFW010012496.1, on the reverse strand, counting down.
CGACCTAGCTACACATTTTCAGGACCTATATGCATTAATAGGACAGTGAAGGGGTTAAACAGGGGAAAGAATATGTTCGATTAAGCGAAAATCCAAATTTGCCTTCTTAACTTAACTGGCCAGTGGGCCTTGGTACAGAACCTTTTCTGGACAGATAATCTAGGAGTATTGTTTGATGCTACGCTATTTTTAACTCCACAAGCGCATGAGGTGGTCAAGCTTGTAAACGATTATTTGTAAACTCAATCTAAAGTTTGTTCTCTCTTGAGTGTAAGCTGTTAGGCCAAACAACAGTTCTAGTTAAGGTTCCGTACTGAATGTTGGCTTACTGGATGCTGCCAAAGAAAGGCATTTCCAAACTACAAAACCTGCAAAACAGAATGCTGCTTATTATTTTCTATCTGACAAAATGAGACAACTTTTGAGCAAGGATAAATGAACTTTAGTGGTTTACAACTAATACACTGCTTCATACATCAGCCTTCATTTAGTTTGTTAAACTATAAAGTGCCCAAATATCTTCGGAGACCTTTGTGCACTGTCACCCAGCTACACTCTACCACTCCGGTAATGAGCAAAGCCTGCCAAACCCTATATGCTGCCTCAACAAATCTTGGGCAAAAATGTTGGGACGTTGTAGGAGCCATACTGTGGAATGCCCTACCTAAAAAACTCAAAATGGGCACATTTTAAAGAGAGGCTTAAGCAGCACCCCCTTTTACTTACGAGATGGGCCTATCGTCTCAAGTTCCTTAACTCTATTGTGACCCATCTGTTTGAAGACTTTATTTTTCTTGCAATAGTTTGCTTCATGTTTTGCTTTGTTGCTTTTATGTTTATTTTGCGCGTCATTTCTGTGTTCTATAGTTGTCCGGTGCCTTGAAGCTACATTTTTCCTGGCATTTGTTGTGCAGTATAAATATAAATAAATAATAATCACTCTTGTGTTCCCACTTGGCACCATCTCTTGGGCTCCCTTCTGTACTTCAGGCACATAAGCTTCAGAAATCACCACCAGCCATACTTGTTGCCACTAGAGACAGTATCACAGTCCTCTGCTTCCTCTGTGCTAGTTTTACTACAGCAGTAGATGCTGAAGTCAGTGCACACCTTATCAGTAGTTTTTTAAGATTAACAGGTTCAATTTTGCTTTCTGCGGATGACATGCTTTTCTAGCTGAGGGCGCCCAGGGAGTCGCCCTGCTTGCTCTTACAGCATTTGGATGCCTTTGGGGACATATCAGAATTGCGTATCAATATGAATAAGTCTTTGATTTTGTATTTTGGCCAACTGTCGACACAGGACCTCACGGTGTTGCCGGGTTTGCCTCTGGGAAACTGACAGCTTTCGATATCTCGGAGTAATGGTGATGCACACGATGCAGAAACGGAACCAATGCAATATTAACCGTGTGACAGAGGGCTTGACTGGGTCAGTGCAATTGTGGAACACGCTCCCCTTGTCCCTTATGGGACGTGTGGCGGTGGCGAAAATGGTGTTCTTACCACGCTGTCTTTGCACTCTGCAATACTCACTAGACACACTACTCAGGTCAGTCTTTAAGTGTTTACACTCTTATTAATGACATTGGTGCGGGCAGGAGGTCGGAGCAGGGTTGCACATGGGATCCTTCACCTAACTTTGGAGCATGAAGGGTTAGCGTTGCCCAATATGGAACTGTATTATCTGGCTTCTCAGCTGCAACACACATCACACTGGCTGTCCGATGGTGACAACTGGGAAAAATACTTACTTGCCGACAACACACAGGTGGGGACGCTCTCACAATTGCTCCATGGATGGCGGAGGGGCGCCCCAACAATGCCATACCTAATTAAGCATATGTCATCTCGCTGGGCGCTTGCAGTGAAGCTCGTGATCAAGCGGGCCCCTTTCACACGAGAGTTTATGTTTTGGGACCTTCCGACGTTACGAATGTTTTCAGCCCCAGTGGATGTCAGTGCCTGGAGAGACGGGGGGTGTTTGACACTAGATGACCTCTATCCCAATGACAAATTCATTACCTTTGAAGCTGCACAGGAGACCTTTAGGGTGGGTCCGGGACAGTTTCTGTTTTATGCAAGCACAGTAGACATAGTGCGGGATGTCTGGCCCACGTATCCGGAAGTCCTGCCCTCCTCTGAACTGTTTAGGACGATACTGGAATTTGGTAAAGGCAGACATTTAGATTCTCATATATATATATAGAGCAATGATTTCAGAACAGCCAATGCCCACGTTTCGAGCCAGAGAGGTGTGGAAGGGGGAGCTTGGCGCCCCACTGGAGGACACACAATGGAAAGATATTTGCGCACTAGTTAAACAGGGGTCGTGCTACGCACGGTTCAATTTAGTCCATTTTAATCAATTGCACCGCACATATGTCACTCCGGTATTTCTGCAACGGATAGATCCCACAAAAACAGATGGGTGACACCAGTGTCAGGGCAGACCTGCCACCTTCCTTCACTTAGCTTGGCACTGCCCCCCGGTGCATGGTTATTGGGAATTTGTGGTTCAGAGATTGCAGTCCACTGAGAGTGTAAGGGTAGACTACGACCCGGATAACTGTCTCTTGGGGACTGTCAAGAAACACAAGGGCAGGAAATTGGAATGGAAATTAATGCAATTGGCACTCCTGCTGGTTACGCGGCGTGTGACTATCTCATAGATGAGGCCCAAGGACCAAGGGAACAGTGCTGGATTAAAGATGTTACAGAATGGGAGGTTGCCAAAGATGTGCGGCTCCGGCAGTGTAGGAGAGATGACCATGCAGGAGAGGACTTGCAAACGTGGCTGGGGACACTTGATAGTTTTAGGGATATCAACAGGGTCACAGGAGGATGTACAGGACTCAGAGTTAAGAATTACTGGCAGCCATGCCAGGTGAGGTTGTCACACAGGGGAGAAGGATTAACAGGTAATGATTTCTAGGGCAAATTCCTGCATACATTGGTCCCTTTTTGTTGAAATAACGCCACTTTATGACATGTCTGAGATATTGACTCCGCCCTCCAGAATTGTTTCTAAGTACACCCCCTGTAATGTACTAATCTAATTAAATAAATAAAATCTTTGAAAAAAAATAAAGATTAACAGGTTAACTATCATTCTTGATCTCATCGCCTCACACCATATAGAGCTCCTGAAAAGGCGGGGTGCCAGAGCCCCATCCTAAGGTGACTTATTCTATGTCGGGCAAATTCCAATACACCTGATAAGTTTTTAACTACAATATATTTTACAGGAAAATTACAAAACAATTTCAACAACGTAGTTCTAGTTATATTTTTATTACAAACTGCCTCATCCTCCCTAGACATTGTCAGGTCAGTCCCTAATGTGATAAACATCTGAGAGTGCAAATTAAAGTACACAAATTAAGGAAATGTGGGTAAAGGAAATGTGGGTATGCACATTGTATTTCCAAGTCACACACGTTAACGTAGTATCTTTCTATTGCCACAAACCATATTCATGAAAAAATTATCCTTCTAATTATGGCTGTTCCTTCAACAGGGGCAAGGTAATGATGCCAGTTACATGATAAAGTGCTTAACAGAAATCTTTCTAAGATGAGTAAATTTATGAAGGGGAAGCAAAAAAAAGAAAAATAACTTTACAGATAATTGGGTCACGATAGATTTTTTCTCGTAGTTGAATTTTCAATATTTAAACAGTAGCAGTTCAGCATAAAATGTGTCCTTTGTCTTTGTATAAAGATTCTTTGTTCTGTGCTATCAATAAAAAAAACTTACCACTGACCTTGCTCCTAGAAGGTCGAACTGCTGGCTTTTGTTTGAAACACCAGAGCGCCTTTCCTCAGAAGAAATGCTCCATATACATGCCGCCAGCAATAAAAAGGAATACACCATTGCTCCAACCCTTCATTAGTCAGGATCTTGGCAAGAGCAAGGATGCGAGTATACTGCCTCTGCATGAGAAGCTGGTTTCAAAGGTAACCTTGCCAAGGGCTATGCTCTGTCTTGGCAAAAAGAAGTAAACTTTCAGCTTTTCACCAATCATTTCACGCGCCATGAAAACAGGTGGCATGCTGAAATGGAACCTAGATGGGGGGGGGGGAGGGTAGGGGGGCAGAGAAGCGTGGCAGGATAAAATCCTCTAAAACTAAGCTACTGAAGTAAAAATAATAATAAATAAAAAACAACTAACGGACAAGACAGCCCGAGGGTCTACAAAATGCAAATCATGCCAACTAGTTAAGGGATTAAATGCACTTTTGCAAAAATGACCAGGGAGATTATAATCATTAATTAAAATCATGTAAATAATGTTGTGAAAGAACACTCCTTTTATCTCTTCCGTTTCAAACGACCCAACAGCAAAAAAGGTTCGGTCTCGGGAGAGTCTCTCTAATTAAAACGAAAAATTGCATGATTAATAAGTAAGAGGGGATCATACTCGCATCCACTCAGCAAAAGTTAAAAACTGCAACACATTAGGCATCGAAGGGTGCAATGTGGGAGAGAATCGGTTTATCCTGCATCAGTCAGACAGGCAGAACCTTTTTGTTTTTGTTTTGCAGTTTTATATATTGCCAACCTGGCCCAAAGGCATCAGAGCGTTTTAAACGAGCACTAGATTATTTTACAAAAGGTCAGATTTTTAACTAAAAATGTTTGGCTCAGGGAGATTTGCCCAGAGTCACAGGATGTTGAGCCGACGGCGGCACTTGAACCGGATTCCCCAGTTCCAAAGTCGGCAGCTTTGGCCGTTAGAGCATATCTCTGCCAGATAACCCTTCCAGAAGCGCCCAATGCACAAACAGGTGTCTAATATGGAGTATCATCAATTACAACCTAGAAAAAACGCACCACAATTCACAATGGTAGGCATCAATAAAAATCAGTAATATTTGTGACATCTACATGATGTGTGCATCAAAGTGCCAGAGAGGCAAGGGGCGCTGTGTTGAGGAACACCTCAGTGGAACATCACAGATGTGCCGTGATGAAGCCCCGATATACTATTGAGGGAAAACCCACTTGTAATATTCACCACCATCATCTTTTAAGCTGAACCAACTATTATAAGTGCAATGTCAAAAGGCCAGTACATCACTGGTTCACCACACAATCTTTTGGTATCTAGCACAAATCCCTATAGGAAAATGTCTGCTTTAATAAAAAATGTCATGGACTGCTGTTCCAACCAATCTAATGATACTAGTGACATTAATGACTCAAAGGAAACACTGCTTCTTTTGTTTTGTCTGAAGAGGTTTCCTAAGTGACTGGATAAAAGTCAAATTTCCAGACTACTCTTGCGAAATCTCCCTCATCGAGTCCTATCACGCACACCACAGTAATATCAAAATCAACTACACTGCTGTCATGTGTTTTCTGTACACCTCGTGCCACATCCATACTCCTTTCATACTTGCCTCCAGGCATCTTTGCAACTCGAAATTCATCTCTTGCGAATCACACTCCAATGTGTGATCACAAATTTGGCCAATAGTAGTGTAAGTCTCATGCTACCCCCAAGGAGATATAGGTATAGGTCCTGCCAGTGAAGCCTGTGTGCCTATGGAATTTCAATTCTACGGCCGGAAACTACACAAGATACTGGAAAGACGTTCACCTGGAAGAAAACCAGTGGACTAGTAACAAAAAAATACACTTCTGCTGCCAGCTCCTGTTAAATGCCTTCCCTGTGCCTACGGGAATACCAACTGTGTTGCCCGCCTTCCCTCCCTCCGAGATGCATCCAGCTAACAACTGGAAAACAAGTGTTATGATGTGGCCAGCGCAAAGCATGTCATGCCCTTTTTTTTTCTAACTTTGTCGCACTGCATTGCAACTTGGTTAAAAATGTGGGCAAAGGCAACGGATCAATCACATGGGCGAGACTGATTGTCTTTGCCAATGTTTGTTTTTTACCAAGTCACAACTTGACAAACAAACCAATGAGAAGCTCTATGACTGGAACTTGTTTATTTTCTTTTTTTAATCTCCTCACCAGGCCCACAAAGGTTTTTGAAGAAACAGTACAGAAGAAATGAGAGAGGCAAAGTCACAAGACCGAAAAAATTGAATTTATTTATAACATTTAAAGAAGCAATTATTTAAGTGAAAGCACTCAATTCAGTCTGCGATGGAAGAATCCAAGATATTGTTGCTTTATATTTGTTGCTCTCCCAATACTACATGTTTGGTCACATCTCATAAATTCTAAAGATTACGATATCTTCAAAACCTAACATCCAACTGCAAGAAGCCCACTTCCAGCTGTGCAAGGGGGTAATATTGCTTAAATTACTAAGCAGTGAGAGACAAATACGTAAACCAAAAGATGCATAAAACATGAACATGTGTAAAATGTAATGGATGGATTAGAAAAACTTTATTTGCTTTAAATTCTTATAACATTTTGTGAGAAAGTGGATTATTCGTTGGAGAGGATGAGAGTCCTCAGCAAGTAATAACAGTGGTGGCTGGTGACATTTGAAAGTGGTGAGGCGTAAACTTTCTGTCGGAGTGCACCCCGCGAGCAAGCCCGAACATGTTAAGGAGGGTTCTGGGGGGTTCTCCCCCCGAGAAAATTTTGAAAAAAAAGAGTGGGTAAACGGTGCATTTTTAAGCAAATTTGAGAAGCAAGAAGGTTAATAAAGCAATTGTGAAAGTGCAGTTATTACATTAATAAAGGGTGTCTGTGGAGCGGCTCAAAGCGGCGTCAAGGGTCGTCACGAGAGAAAACTGGAGATATGTGCGCCAATTTCAATAACAGCAGATTAAAGTGAGCTGTATACTGGACACGAGAGGTTGGGGTGGTGGTAGAGAGGCGTTTCTATAGGTACTACTTAGTATATGGGACACCTGTGGCAAAATGCTGGGACTAGCATACTGGAGATAACTATTTGGCATATAGTGCATTTGTAGCAAAATTCTGATGTGGCCATATTGGAGGAAATACTTGGCATAAGGGTGGACAACCAAGGTATTTGGGAGGTTGGGAGCTGGAAACAATGACAAAAGGCTGGCCCTGACATACGGTAATTTTTTACTTATGTGTCACTTATACTGTCTAGATGGCAGCAATGGCAAAATTACGGCACTGACATATTTTAGGTAATTCTTGGCATAAGGGAGCATCAATGGCATGTAGAGGGACCCATGACAAATTTGGGGCATGTATTACTCCCCAACTATTTCAAAGATCACCAGCCCCCACTGTCCAATATTAAACTGCAAGGAAACAAAAGAGCAAATTACAATGATGTTCACAGTTAAAACAGCCACTCTAAAGAAACAACAAAAATAGGGAGCATGGATACTCACCTTGAGATTAACCCTAGAGCACGCAAACATTCTACCCACACTGGAAAAGAAATTGGGATGCCACAGAAATAAGCAATTGAACATCAAAAAGGAAAGCAGCAGCACTGCCAGAGTCTAACTAGCACCAAAATAAGTCCTATCTCAGTTGGACAGTTCTACTGTGTAGGTTGAAAGAGATACGAGTTCTAGCCGAAACATTCTGGTTAGAAGCAGTCTGATGCAACATCTTGGCTTGATAACTCTTTAGAGTCTCCCAAGATTGACTCACCACCTTCGAGTGATGCACTGGAGGTTCAGAACATCGATGTTTGTGAATGCCCAACACTGAATACGGTGAGAGCCACCCTCCTGGCACTACCCAACCAACCATTAAGCCACTCCGATGTTGCAGTTAACTTTTGGACTCAAGCTGTCCCAATCTGCTCTCTAAAGCAGTTGAACAATATTCCATGCCTTCTGAGACCCGCCCTGCTCCCCTCTGCAATCACAGGTGTCACTTCACCTCTGGGTTTCGTTTCATTGCGTCCCGCATGCAGCCAAATAGATCGATCTAGGATGTTCCTTTTTCTGCGGCTCAAAATGACTGTACACGTACAGTGAGGATGTACAGTAAGGCTGGCACGGGGAAGAGAAAAGGGAACTCGACGGCGTGCGCTCCAAGTTCTTATATTTCTTAAATAAGGCTTTAGGGCTGTGCGGGGCTCGTTTTAACCCCGTTTTGAAGGAAGGAAGGGCCGGAAGGAACATCCGTAACAGTGTTCTCTAATCTAGAGTAACACAGTTTGCTATAAAAAAAAAATACTTTTATGTGTACAAATCAAGCAAATGAGCACATTAAAATGCACCCACTTCCTGCTGCGAAAGATCCCCATTTAGAGAGGCTACCATAAGTTACTTTTATGTATCATCAGCGCTTTATGTTTCTGCGATGGTATTTGACTACTGGTCATTATTTGTCTTATTTAAAAAAAGAAAAATAATAAAGAATTGAGATACAAAAAAAAGAGAGAGGCTATCGGATGGAGCCTATGCCAGCGTGAATGATAATTCTGCACGTACTGGTGGCTTTTGTAGGCTCAGGAAAAATTAAGAGTTTTATAAGATTTTAGTCCAATAAAGCACACCCCAAGCAGCCCGGGAGAGAAATGCGCACTATAAGTGCAGAGTTTTCCCAACATGTTAAACTAAAGGCACTTATTATATGGACATAAAAACTAAAAAAGGGAGATCAGGCGAGCTTTTTGTGACTAATAGAGTGATTCTAACCTCTAAATGTGTAAACAAACCTCTGTAAACAATGGCTAAATCTGATATATGACTGCCTTCTTCGAAAGCCAGGCACCCTTCAATCCGAACTTCAAGCAAAGTTGTATTACATGTGTTGCCTCAAACTTGCTTCTGTGGCGAAAGACAGGCACCGGGGCACGAGGCTGGTGCCCTCACGGCTCTCAGAAGAAATACTGTAAGTGTACTTTCTATTAGCACTGCTTGGTGGGGCCCGGAAGGGTGGGGGGGGGGGTGGAGTGGAATGGGGGGGGGGCGCTAAAACTAGGCCTGGGCGGTAAATTCCGTCCTGCTCGCGGAATTTGCAGAATTTGGGTAATTTCGTGTTCTGCGGAGAACGCGGAATTGCCAAAAATTCCGCGATCCGCGGCTTCGCGGAATTTTTTGCTTGTTCGCGCTTTCAAAGTGCGTGTTCGCGAGATATTTCCCGCCGAGCACGCAAACAGCATTTGCGAACAGGAAAAAAGCATCGCGAACGGGCGGAACAAGCAATTCCGCGTGTTTGCGGAACTTTTGCGTGCTCGCGGAGATTTTTTACCGTTTCGCGGAGCTTTGCGTAGCGAGACTACGTAAATTCCGCCCACCCCTAGCTAAAACTCTTCGGCAAGTTTTCCTCGTTTATCCACGTGTAACGTAAAGAGGAGATACGCTTTCATTTTAACTCTCGCGCGTAAAGAAACAAGTACATCTCATATTTTGAATATTAGGTTTATTTATCGTTTGACCGGTTTTCATCCCGCTGTTCTATGAAAATCAGTACAAATATGTCTTTAAAGAGATGTATTGATCCCGTACTAGATTGACTGCATCAGAAAAAAACAAAGATTAAAAATAAATACGTTTTTTAAAATGTATACATTGACTTATTTCGTGCTGAGCAGACGTTTGCACACTGGAAACCTGCAAATACCACTTGTATTGTGAGAGTTGTAGCAGAGTCTGTAGAGTTGCATTTCACGTAGGTGCAGTGAGGTTACTGAAACAAAAACGAAGTGTTGCAAAAATATCCTAAAGGTTGCAACATATATTTTAGTTCTGCACCTACTAAAGCATGAACTTCTGAGTTGTGCATATGGATAATAAAGTTGTGCATGCACACGGGAATGGCGTGCGCACTTATAAAGAAGTTGTGTGAACACCGACGAAAGTCGTGAATGGACATTTGAGTTGCGTACACAGATAAGAGAGTGCATGCATTAACGGTTTCCTAATTTATAATGGTGTAGCATATCTATACAGATTTGTAGGTACTTAAGTTGTGCTCACGCGTAATTAAGTTATATATTCTAATAATTAATACGTTGAAACATAAGGCCTAAAAGTTGTGTATACAAGTTGTAAAGCTGCACATACACACCGCGAAGTTATGCTTTTCCCGCCTACAGATCATGTCCAAAGTACTGTGCATAATGAAAAGCCTAGTTCTCCTTAAATGTCGACTGTTTCAAGAGGCACACTTTTTGGTCATGACATGTAGAAAAAAACAAATCAACTTTTACAGAGCGCGACCAATAGGGTTGAGACGACACCGAGAACTAACTACACGTAGCAAGTACTCTAAATGGCTTTGTTTTCTGGGACGTGGTATGGCACCTTTCATGTCAGGTTTTATTTGTGTACCACCACAACTCCAAGCACAGCAGCCCAAACACACTGTTGTCAGAGTAACTGTTGTGTAAGGTCGGTGTTAATGTTAGCAAAACACAGTCGTGGCTCGCAATAGGGAGGGGGGGGGGTTACCGCAGGGGGGGGGACGTAAAAATAAAATGAAAACCTACCTGACCGGGTCCGTGCTGCCTCTGCTCCTGGGCCGGGACCCGCCCGCCTCTGCTGCTCCTGAACAGGAACAGGCATGCTCCCTCCCCTTCTGTAAGCCAATCACAACGCTGCAATGGCAGCGTTGTGAGTGGTGGGGAGTCCCGGACGGCGCCCAGCCGGGCACCAGTAGGGACGCCATTTTCTCTATGTAGGCTGCATGCAGCCTACATAGGGAAAATGTGGAGTGCGCATGATTGCTTTGGTCGGCCCCAGGGCCGACCAAACAGTCAGGGCACTCAGAGTGGTGCAAGCCACTCCTCCCCGACTCACCCGCCCCCAACCAGGCATACCCTCCCACCCGCCCCCAACCAGGCATACCCCTGCCTTCTGCTTTCTCGCAGCGCGAGAAGCAGGAAATAAAATGGTATTTAAAATACCATTTTATTTTCTGCTTCTCGCACTGCGAGAAAGTAGTGGGGCGGCGCTTCAACGCCCTAATGGAGCGGCCGCCACTGAGTAATAATATCACAATTCTGTAACAGTTCCAGTTAGGTCTCAATCATTTAAACCTGAGCTCAATCCTTGGTAGCTGTAGCACAGAGCAGACAGGCTTAACTTAGGAGAAATGTGTAAAGCAATTTATCAGTATCAAAACACAATAAAAATCCCAATCCTACTCCAATTTATAAAAAAAAAAAGAGTACACTGTAATGATCAAATAAATACTAAAACTACAAAAATCTGATGTAGGGAACTGGAGATATGATTTTCTGAAGATTTAAGTCAAAATAGCACTTAAAAGCTTAAAGCATCAATTGCGGATATCTGGTCGTGCTAGACCAGGTCCAAGTCAAATGTTAATTACATTTGTCCCAGTGTAAAGTTTACCTTCCGACTTAGAAGAGTTTCAGTAGAAAAGTCCTCGTTGACGGGTCGTCGGCGGGTCAGGTTGTAGGCTGGATGTGAAGGAGAGCTTGTCAACGGCGGCCTGGTAAAGCATGGGTCCACGGTAGGAGCCTCAGCTCTGGCGGGAAACTTGGTACAGTTGTCGACAACTGTGGGAAAGCTCCAAGCGAGTAAAGTCCTGAATCTATGCCCAGGAAGGTCTTGTCGGCGGTCAGATGCGGTTCGATGTCGACCACGGTGAAGTCTATGTTCTGATTTATAAACTTTTCTGAAGTCAAAATCCTTCAAGTGTGTAAAACCTGCATGTTGAGTCCGACTGGCGACTCTTCCGCTATGGTGTTGGTCCAGGTCTCCGCTGGGTTTCTGGAGGAAAATGTTTCTAAGTGTCCAGTTTTGCAGGCTATAGGGTCAGAGGATTATACTCTAACACGAGGCAAGGGTCCAGGACCTTGTGGGGTTAGGACTCACTCTTATACAAGCCACCATCAGGGTCCAGGACAAACCCAGTTGGGACTGATGAGCAGGGCGCTTGGAAAAAGTTGTCCAACTTTTTGTCCTGGGTTCCAATGGGAGCAGGTCCAGTCCTTGGGGTCTCTTTCCACAGATTCAACAGCAGGTGCAGTCTTTCTTCTGTCTTCCACAGGTCTGGATGTGTCCTGAAGAAAGTATCCAGGTGTGCCAGACTTATGCCTGGCACTAGCTTGTGCGTGGGGGAGGCTACCTGACCGATAGGGGAAATGCTCCCAGGGACAACCCTACACACTTTGACATCATTTACTGTGGGTTTGGTCCTATACAATCAAACAGTGAACTGCTCTGCCAAAATCCTGCATGCCTGAGCCTTTCTTCCCCTGGGAAGAGCTCTGGCAGGGCACACCCCTGAGGTGTGTATAGGGAAATGAGAAGCTCCCCGTGCAAACCAGTAGTTTGGAAACAGGTTTTTTCTCTCACTGGGACTAGTGCCATCTGGAATACCAGGACAATGGAAATGCCAAGCCTAGCTGTGGGTTAGATCTGTCTGTGATAGGGGATGCCCATTTGAAGCTTGTGCAGTTGGTGGTCACATCCCCCAGGCCATCCCGTCAGGAGGAGGTCACACCTTCTCCCACCCAACGTCCTTTTATTCACTTTCCTGGGAGCATTCACACCACCTTGCAGGGTGCCAGGAGGCTGAAGATAACAGTTGGGAATTAACATTGAAAAGGCTATTAGATGCTTTAAGCAGAAAAAAATAGTGACTTTCTAAAGTCACTATTTCTCAAAAAGAAAAACGCGATTGTAGCATTAAGTTGGATTTTGTTTAACTATAAATATCAGTGTTTGAAGTATTTGTCAAGCTATTGCCAATCTGAAGTTAGCTTTATTAAGTGTAATAATGTAACCCATTGTTTTCTAAGGCACAGCCAACCTTGCTACAGTGAAAAACAGGTGTGGGGCCCTTTTCAGTGTAAGAACATGTAAAAACATTAAATACATATGTCCTAATTTTGCATACTAGGTACCCTGCCTTTGGGCTGGTCTAAGGCCAAATTTAGGCAAATATAGGGGTGACTTACAAGTACTGAAAAGGAAGGTTTAGGCCAGGCAAAAGGTTTAATTTGGCAAGTTGAACTGGCAAATGTTTTAAAACTGCGTACCCAGACTACAGGGTCAGTCCTGGAGATATGCTTTGAATTGTCACTTTAATGGTGGCACAATATGTACCGCAGTCCACTAGTGACATATAACTTATAGGCCCTGGATACACTTTGGTACCATAAACTAAGGACATGTAGATAAGATGAATATCTCAGTCAGGAGGGTAGCCAATTTGACATGTTTTAGGGGTAACAGCACATCCACTGGCCACTGGACAGCAGTGTCCCAAAGTGCACAGTCAGGAAACTGCAACAAAGTCTAGTATAAAAATGGGGTGGCCAGATAAAGGCCTACATATATCATAGAAGCCATGAAAAATATTCAGCAACTAAAAAACGAATTCAGGGTTGGTTGCTAAAAGATGCAATAAATATTTCAAAAGAATTTACAGGGTGATTCTCAACATTTACTCAGGGTCCTCAGCCCTCAATGACAGATCTTTATTATTTTGTGAACAGCAAATGTGCTACAGTTCTTCCCACTGAACATTTAATGTCCTACAGCAAACATTTTGGCAGTGAGATCGAAGACTAATTCGTCTTTCTTGTTTTGAATTAAAAAATAACCATTGTAATATGTTACCATGACAAGCACATTTCTTAATTATCCTAATAAAATTTCATTTTGAAAATTAACTGTATAGTAGTGTCTATTCATTTCATCCTAGAGAGAGGTGTAAATATGTAATGCCTATAGGCTTGCAATCATGCACAGAAAATTGTCCTTTTCTGACAGAAACCTTATTTCTTACATTCCACTTCTTTAGAAATTACTTGTAATATTGTGAGATTTTGATTTCAGAGCCTTCTCAACAAGACCTTGTCTGTGTTTTCTTACACACAGTACACCATAACAATTCAATTCTACCATGCAGCGCTAAGTTACAGCATATCTGGAGTAAATGCTTAATAGGTAGGAAATTAAATGTCATCTCTTCCTTTTTACTCCGAGGCTGAATTGAACAGTGGTACTCTAGCCTTCTTCACTGCTCTTCAATTTGCAAGAAAGGGACTTCTTTCTATAAGTGCCACACTGCCTCCTCAAACAAGTGCTGGTAGCTGAGGAGTCCAGATGAACAGAGGTAGAGAGACGGTGTGAGGAGGAAACTCTTGCAATGCAGTGTTTGTCTGCTCCAAATCTAGGCCCCATGGTACAGTAAGAATGAAATACATTAGCACAAATTGGTCAAGTGCTGCGCTGGAGCTACATCATACGGTGAACATGAAGTATATTTCCAACTGTGAGCCAAGCTACATTTTAGGTGGTTCTTTACAGGAGTTATAAAACAACAATTGCAGGAATTAAAAAATGCAGACAGTAAGTGCAAGGTACAGATTTGCAGAAACAGACCAGGATGGAGTTTCTGCCCAATCTGGTGGATTGTGGTCATTCAGCTGACCACTGTTGACCATTGTTCCAACTACATTTTTCAAATAGGACAAGACTTTTCAACCTGAGCTCCTACAACATTGATTCGAGGCTGGCAGACGATTTAAGTTCCATTTTACAGTTCCTTATCCTAATCTTTGTTCTAGCGCCAGGACGCTCTGTTCCAGGGTGCCATGCACTTTACAAATTTCCTATTCATTCAGTCATTCAATCTCCATGGAATCTGCAAAATAAAAATCGATCAAGGAAGTTTTTCATTGCACCCAATAACAAAATACTTTCCCCAGCAAGGATCTGCTCTATGTTAGCCAAACCTTTTTCAGTCCAACTCAGAATCAGACTTATTTAGATTCAGCTTTGAAACAATATTTACTTTTAAATATGCTAGCGTCACAAAACATCTAGATCCAAACAAAACTTTATTCACAGAGGAAAATCTTCAAGTCCTTTCTGGCAGCATTAACGGCATAAGTTAGGCGTAGTAACTTCTATTCATTCTATTTTGTTGTATTATTTCAGAAACATGTGGACAAAATTTCTGGATAGTCAGGATACTTTTTTTGTCAAAATGTGTTTATTGAAACATTTATCACAAAGTACAAACAGTATACAACGTATACATCACACCACCCGTATCATGTAAATCAGGGGGCCTAGATGCCGTTCTTCAAGTAGCTAAGATAGAAAGCACATTTGCTAATGACCTCGGCAGTGTGGCCCCTCAACAGGCAAACTCGGGAGGCGACATATCATAACTAAAAGTAGAAAAGTACACCTAGTATCTCCCCTGAGACACCAGGCCCAGTCTATCAAACAACGCCTACATTAAGTAAGCAACATCGTGTGATGCGTAACTAGCATCTAGTAAAACCACATTGGAAGCCTTCTGTGAACAATGTCTAATGTACTTCAGAGCCTGGAACGTAAGGCTAACAAAATAGTAAAGTACAAACGCATAAGAAACAAAGCTGGCACAAAAAAAAAAAAAACCCTGAAGAAAAGAAAAGGGGGGGGAGGAGGGGGAAAGAAAAATATAATATTCTAACCACGGTGGTACCCAGCAAAATTAGTGGAGCTGTGTTGTTGGCCGTAGAGGGGGACGGAGGCCCGGCCAGGGCGGGAGCACCCCACGGCCAGCGCAGGATGCCATCAACACCCAGTCCAGCTCATCTGCGATGCCCGTCTTTGGGTGGGCAGAGAGAACCTAGATCAGGAAGAGATGGAGAGCTCGCAACCTAGGGTTACAGGCAAATAGGGGAAGTCCCTCTGAGAGGTAGCTGACTAGGGGAGTCCAGATGTAATCAAATCCCTTTCATGAATCTTCAGCTATGTCGGTCAGGCGCTCCATTGCTAACGCCCTCCACAATCTAGCGTGCCATTGAGTGAGCGAGGGGGCCTCAGGCTTCTTCCATGCCCCTGCTACAGCCATCTTCGCTGCCCCCAAGCAGAGCCAAAGAATAGACCTGTCTGCATGGGTTTGGTATTTAAGCAGGGGGTCTCGGAGTCCTAGCAGGATATGCTCTATGGAGTCCCCAATCGGGTAGCCGAGAATAATTTTAATCTGAGAGAGGATTTCCTTCCAAAAGGTTTTAATGACTGGGCATTCCCACCAGATATGTTTAAAGTCTCCCAGCAGACCACAACCACGCCAACACCGATCAGAAGTGTCTGGGAAAATAGCGTGCAGCTTATGGGGATGCAGGTACCAGTCATAGAGCGTTTTGTAATGGGCTTCCCTGAGGTGCATGGATCTATTAAATCTCGCTATGTCTCTATATAGGGATTCCCATTGCTTGTCCGAGGGTGGGGTCTGGAGCATATCTCCCCAAACCACCTGGTGGCGCTGGGTGCGGCGTGGTGCTAATGTGAGTAGGAGATTATAGAGGAAAGAAATACAGCCTTTGCCTGTAGTGCCCGTCTGAACAAATTTCTCTATTGGAAGGTAAGCCCTAGTTGCGGCTTGCCGGATCAGTGGCTGTTGGACCCAGTGAATTAGTTGAGTGTAATGGTATCGCTCAGTGGCCGGAAGGTGGAAATGGTTCATGCAGTCGTGAAAAGAGCGTAGCTTAGTGCCTTGAAAGAGGTCTGAAATCATGAGACAATCCCCTTTGTACCATAAGTCGAAGGGCCCCTCATGAAGAGCTGGCGGAAAGTCCTGTGAAAAGTGGATGGGGGTATAAGGGGACGGGAAGGTGGTCAGTGAAAGAGTTTTAGTTACCGTGTCCCATACGCGGAGGGTGGTGGAGGTCGGCACACTCAGGTAGGCGTTAAGAGGCCTATCGGCTCTGCGGCGCCATGGTAAGTCCCAGATCGTCCTACCCGTCACCTGTCTGTCAATGTGGAGCCACAACTTGTCTGACTCTCGTAGGGACCATTCGCTCAGTACCCTCAGTTGGGCCGCCCTATAATAGGTGAGGAAATCTGGTAGAGCTAGGCCTCCCTTCAGACGTGGTCTGGTCAATAAGTGATAGGGGAGTCGTGCACGCTTACCTTGCCAAATGAATTTAAGCAATAGGGTTTTTAATTCAGGAAAGAGTGCATTATCCGGGTGGATGGGGAGGCCCTGGAAGAGGTAGAGAAGACGCGGCAGGATGTTCATTTTAATTGCGTTGATTCGGCCAATCCATGAGATGTAGGCTGTGCTCCATTTTTTACAGTCAGCACGTAGATGTTGCAGAAGGGATGGGTAGTTGGCCTTGTAGAGGTCAGTGAGGTTGGGAGTGATTTGGATCCCCAAATATGTAATGGCCTTGCGCGCCCATTGGAAGGGGGCTGTCTCCTCCAGAGTCTTTTGCTCATCGTGAGGAAGGGTGAGATTCAGGATAAATGACTTAGTTAGATTAACTTTGAAGCCGGACACCGCTTCAAATTGTTCCAGTTCCTGGTTAAGAGCGGGGAGGGAAGACAGTCGGATTAGTAATAGGTAAGAGGACGTCGTCTGCAAATAAGGCTATCTTGTGTTCATCCGATCCAAAGCGGATTCCTGTGATTGTTTGATTGGCACGAATCCGGGCTGCCAGTGGTTCAATACTCAGGGCAAAAAGGAGCGGGGAAAGAGGGCACCCTTGCCTGATCCCCCGCGCTAAATTAAAAAACCGCGAGGCCACCCCATTCACCACCACACGGGACCTAGAGGCGCTAAAGTTGGCTTGAACCATAGCAACAAAGGCGTCGCAAAAACGGAATCGGCGCAGAGAAAGCTCCAGTCAACGCGATCAAAAGCCTTCTCTGCGTCGAGCGATAGGAGCACTGCAGGTATCTTCTTCTTTTGGGCTTTATCGATTAGGTGAAAGATGCGTCTCAGATTATCATGTGTCTGCTGCCCCTTGATAAACCCTGATTGGTCGAGATGAATAAGGTCAGGAAGATATGTCTCGAGCCGGGTAGCTAGGATCTTAGAGTATAATTTGGCGTCCAGGTTAAGCAGGGCTATGGGTCGATATGATGAGCACTTCTGGGGGTCTTTCCCGGGCTTCGGGATGATGGAAATTAAAGCTTCGCCCATGGACGGGGTCACAGCTTGCCGGCTAGCGACATCATTGAAGAGCGTGGTTAGGTGGGGGCCCAAGTCTGTTGCGAAAGTACGGTAGAATTGGGCGGTAAAGCCGTCAGGCCCTGGTGCCTTGTGACGTTTGAGGGAGTCAATTGCGGCCTGTACCTCTTCTAGGGTGATACGTCCACCAAGCTTTTCATTGGCGGAGTCAGGGAGCTGGGGGAGGGCAAGGGGAGCTAAGTATTGCGATTGTCTGGACTCGCTATGGGGGTCAGCTCGGAATAGTTTTTGATAAAAATCGTAGAATGCCTGAGCCTTCTCTTCCTCATTGGTGTGACTTGTACCATCTTCGTCCAAAATCTGCTTTACATAGTCTTTCTCTTGTCTGACCCGTAATTGTTTAGCTAGAAGAGAGCCCACCTTGTCCTTCCCTTCATATCCTCCGGCCTGGAGACGGAGGATTGTTTTCTCTGCCCTATTCGTGTATATTGCGTTAAGTTTCCCTTTGATGGCCGTAACCTTCCTCAAGGATGGGGCTGAGGGAGTGGTCTTGTGTTGTCCCTCTGCTGCTACCAGGTCCCTTTCTAGATCTAAACGTTCTTTAGTTTGAAGCCTCCGGAGGGAGGAAGCCAGGGAGATGCAGTGACCCCTAATATGCGCTTTAAACGCGTCCCAATTAGTCGCTAGGGATGTGTCGGTTGGGTCATTGAGTAGAAAGAAGTCTTTGATCGCCTTGCGAAGGTCATCACGGTGAAGACGATCTCTACCTAAGAACTCTGGGAAGTACCATCTCACGAGCTTAGAACGTGGGGCTGGCCAGTCTAAAAGGCAGGTCAGAGGGGCGTGGTCGGAGACAGTGATAGGGAGAATGTCAGAGGCCGTGACCGCATGGGTGAGTGATTGACTGAGAAAAATGTGGTCAACGCGGGAATATGATTTGTGGACATGAGAAAAGAAGGAGAAGTCCTTCGTGGTCGGATGAAGGTGGCGCCAGATGTCTATCAATCCCCCTTGTTGTAGCTTGTGTTTGAGCGGCTGGGGAAACGTACCCCCCCCATGACGTTGCGTATGAGTTGAGTCTAGAAAGGAATCCCAAATAAGGTTAAAATCTCCCATGAGGATGATGTATCCCACTGCAAACCCTAGTAAGGAGTCTAGAAAGGAGGAGAGAAAATCAGTTTGCCCTGTGTTGGGCGCGTATACTGAGGCTAATGTACATGGTCTGCCCATCAGTGATCCCTTAACCATGAGAAATCTACCCTCCTTATCCTTCTGCGTGGCCTCATGGACAAAATGCGCAGAGGGATGGAAGATAAGGGCCACCCCATTCTGTTTCTTGGCATTAGTGGTTTGAAAGATCTGGGGATAGCGCCTGTGCTGAAGTCTACCTTCTTCCCCCTGCTTGATATGGGTCTCCTGAATGGCCACCACCACCGGCCCCTGGTCCCCTATATATTTCCAGAACCTGTGTCGTTTATTGGGGGAGTTGAGGCCCCTAACATTCCACGGTACAAGCTTAACCCCCATTCTCACTTTGGAAGATAGTCCCGCTGAGGTAAGAGCCTCCCCACACCCCCATCAGTCCCCTCCCGCCCCTGATGTATCCATCCTTGGGTAGAGCACCTAAAAGAGAAAAAACAAATTCAGTAGAAGACAAAAAATGGGGAACAATCGTCGCAGACGTCGTGGTCTGCATTGTTGGGTGTCCTTAGGGGTAGGACCAGTCCTGCACCAAATAGTCCGCCACGTATAGGAGATGACCCCCGTTGCAGAGTCTTGTAAACTGAGAGAAGTACAAGGGGTCTTCATTAGACCATCGCGCGATCTGTAATGGGCCCCGTAGTGGGTCTCCTCTTGAGGAGGAGGAGGGAGAGTCCCTTCGTCTGTTGAGGAGTGGGGTGCGCCCGGCGGGTACAATGGATCAGAGGCTGGAAGGGGATCATGGAGTCTTTTTGCCAGTGGCCGGAACCGTCTGCCATTCCCCATGGGTCTTCTTGCTTCTCATTTGCCCCTCGGCGGCGCCTGGTGGGGTTGGGCTTTCCCGGGGTGATGCAGTGGCGAGGCCAAGTAGCGTCGCGGCGCCCTCCACCTCGGTGAAATGATGCTGTTTGTTATTGAAAGTAAAGGCGAGACCAAAGGGGTACGTCCACCGATATCGAACTTGCTTGTCTCGTAAAGCGGTGGTAACAAGACGAAACTGTTGGCGGCGCATCAGCGTAGCCTGGGCTAGGTCTTGAAACAGCGTGCATGACCCACCTTGGTAGACAATTGTGTCCCGTCCTCGGGCTCTGCGGAGCACCAGCTCTTTTGTTTTGAAAGAGGCAAACTTGGTCAACACGTCTCGGGGTCGTTGGTGTTTCCCTTGTGGAGCCGGGCCAACTCTGTGGACACGTTCCAGTTGGATCGGCGGGCCATCGCTTCCTACAATGGTGGTGAAGAGACCGACTATGTATTGCTCGAGATCCGCTCCTTCTCGTCCTTCCTCCAGGCCGCGTACCCTGATGTTCTCCCGTCGAGAGCGGTTCTCCAAATCCTCGCATTTGAGGAGCGCAGAGTTCAGTTGTGCGGTGAGGGCTTCGGCGCTTTCTTCCAGTGGTTGGAGTCGACCCTCAAGAGACTGACATTTGGCCTCCAGGTCGAGGGTGCGGGTCCCCACGGAATCCACGTCGGTGCGTAGGTCGCAAATTTTTGAGGCCATATCAGACTTGAAGGCGTCAAGGGAGGCGTTGATGTCAGCTCTAAGATCGTCTCGCAATTCTCTTTTAAAGTCCCTGAGCGTGGCCAGAAGTTCATCCCGAGTGAGCGCCATCGTCCCCTCAGTCTGGGTGGGCTCGAGTTGCTGTCCGTTGCTCGCACCAGCGGTGCCAAAGTACCCCGAGACCTTGTTGGCCTGTGTTTTCTTGGGCGGCATATAGGCGAGTCACCGGACCAGGCCTCCGCTTGGCGCGCCGGCACACTCCCTTCACTCGCGGTCGTGGAATCCGGATTCGCCGTTCGCTGGGTATGTCGTAGGATCCGGGCGACCGCCCTTCCGTCAGATAAGCCCCCTCACTGCCTTTAGGTAGCGACTCGCGGGAGCCCGTGGGCTCTTATGTGGGCCCCAGGTAGGTTCTGATGCTGGGAATGGTAGAACTCAGGCGGCCATCTTGAGGTCAGGCAGGCCCAGTTCCTAGCTTCACCTTTGTAAACTGCCACTCCCGTTGTGCAAGGGGCCCTTCTAAGCCGCGCGGGAATAGGAGGCACTTGTGCAGCAAATTGGGGGCCCCCCGGCGCGTACTCTCGCCCCAGTTCCTCACCTCATGCCACCGTGGTTGCCGAGATCACAGGGAGGTGCGTGGTGCCAACAGGAGACCGCACTCAGGACACCACCGGCGCTGGTCCGTAGGAAGATGCGGTGACTTCTTTAGTGGGCTCCGCGTATCAGGATCCCTGCGGCGAGCCGCCCACCATTTCACGATCGCCGCCGTGCTCCCCCTGGCCTCTCCTCAGCAACACTCGTTTCCCAGCCGTTGGTCCGTCGCATCAGCGGAGTTGTAAAAGGACCGGAGAGCATCCCTTTGTTGCCGGGCATGCCCCGGTGTCAGCATAGCATTATTTGCGTCGGGAACACGTTAATGGTGGGGCCCGGCCGCCATGTTGCGCCATTGGCCGCGCTCCGCCTCGAACATGCAAGTGGGGCTAAATCCCCTATGGGGCACCACTAAACCTCAAAGACCTCAGGCGAGTGGTCCCCCGTCATTCCGTGTGCCAATGCTGCGACATAGGTAAGCAGCAGACGCCGATGGAGGCAGTAACGTGAGCGGCGGTGCAGGAGCCAAGCAGGATCACGTCCTCGCGGCCATCGATGGCTGGCCACGCCCCCAGGATACTTTTTTAAGAAACATTACGTACATTGTTCTGTTTTGTCTTTCATTTATTTGCACACGTAACATAGGTTGTTTGTAGCAGTGCAAGAAATAATTCTTTATGCTTTGGCAATGATAAACAGAGCACATCTAGGGTATTAGAGTTGAGACCACATACACAGGTTTGAGCCTTCCTGCAACATGAACTGCACAGGAGCCTGACAGCAGCGTCTCAAGATGGTTGCACTCTAGGGAGGTTCTGCCACCAGGTACACTATCCTGTCTGTGCCACTCTCAAAAACGCCCCTCATCGCTCCATCTATACTAACCTAGATGCATCAATACTAATATAGGCATGAACTGCAGAAGTTAGGCCCAGTCCTGCCAAATCAGAACCACAGAAACAAACTTTGGTCCTATAAAACCTCTGCAGTACATTTGGGCTCGAATAATTTCAAATTTGAAAAAAAAAGTTGTTTTATTCCTGATTTCTTTACTAGATTTTTCTCAAATCCTCTGTGGTACTCAAGTATTACATTGTTAGGTTTTAATTAACTTGATTTGGACCTTTACATTCTTTACAAATATTTTTGAAATATTGGTCTTTACATCCCCCTAGTAGCTCTCTAAGAGGACAATTTAAGATCAGCCCATGAAATTAAATAGTGAGACAAGATATTTTAAGGAGAGCTTGGGTTTGGCCAAGTGAAGCCTTACCGGCAAGGATGTTGCAGATCTTGGCCACAGCACGTCTTTATTAATTTCCACTTTAACCATGCCAGGAGGATTTATTACTTTACAATAACAATAACCTTTTAAATATTTTGCTTCACCTCTGGCTTTTTCCGTAATGGTACTGGCCTCATATAATGATACTTAATCGATCACAACCATGTGACTACAGACTGAGAACAGATTTCTGTGATGTGTGCTTAACTCCGTGAGGTGGCTTTACCTCCTGCACTTCCATAAGCTACATTCTGTGGTGACTTACTAACTGAGTTACAGTAATGGTTCAATTCAATTCCATAAGAGAAGACGGAGCTAACAATAACGCCCTCATTCAGGACTTAAAAGAGGAACTATATTTGATGAGGAGAATCAATTCCCTTTGCTATAGTGGTTGACCGTCTCTGGGGCAAGTCTTTCTTGAGGTGTAAAGGGGATTCCTAGTTCTGTATTAAAACCTAGTTACAATCCTGGACTGCAAATAATCATGTGAAGAGTACACGAGGAACAGGACAATTCTCTTCTTTGTCACAGTAATGCTGTAAGTGTGGGGGCTGCCAAGGGAAAGACGATATTGGTGTAAGCGTGTCCTTGCTTCTCAGTCGTAGAAGCTTTGCTACACTCATCACTAATCAAGGGTTTGCGTCGATAAAACACATTGAGATACACTATTTCAGCATAGTAGGTCCCGTTAGCTTAAGTTGTTCTGCCACTGCTCTGCAGGGTATAGCTTGGAAGCCCTGATCTGACTACCAGAGGAGCCTCAGGGGCAAGGAGCTGGGGATGACATCCTTAGAACACAAATGGCAGAATTTACAACATTACCTCTATTTACTTAGTATTGCTGAGTTGTAAGTAGAATAAAAGGATAGCAATGTTAGTACTTTTCCATTCTACAACAGATCTATAACATTTCATGACAATGGATTCTGCTGTCTCGTAACTATGTTCCCAAAAACATTTTCCTATTAAATGTGTTAATTATGAAGAGTAAAATAAACATATAATTGAATCATGGCCAAACTGTTTTATATCTTCTTTAGGAAGGATTTGTTGGGTTTTATTTTCACACCCCACTAACGAAAATAGCAAAACAGTGTATCAGGATCAGTTTACCTTGTTTGGTGCATTGCACTTCAGAATAATGTAGAATGTGTAGATTATAAAATGTAACACATTCAAACAGTGTAAAGTTTGCTTTACACTCTTTCGCTTATCAATAGTGCACTAAAACCAGTGCTTAATTTGAGTCAGTGGTTGCTGGTGGGAGCCACCGGCACTTATTTTTCTGCTTCAGATATTTACTGAGTGCAAGAGAAGGACAAACACACAAATGGGAAAGACAGAGGAAGAAAAAGATATAGCAAACCTTGGGCCCACACCAAATACACAAAACGGATGAGTTCCGTACGGTAGTCACTATTAATTCATATAGTAACATGGACAATAAGGTATTGTTTCATATGAATAATGCAAACATCCAAATATTTATGACGTCAGCAGAGATCTTTTATTTGCAGATCTTGTTCGCTGTTCACGTAGCTACGCACGTCCCCCATCCTTAAGACTTGCTAACAAAAAGGGTGCATTTTATTAAAAACAGAGTTTATCAAACGAATGCGTCAGGAGCCCAATGAGGTCGGCCAAAGAGTGTTTCACCTGGTAGGATAAATTCATTAGAAGTAATAAACAACATAATATTAATAATGAAAGTAGCCGGGTAACTACTCTGTCAAAATCGGTATATTGATAATGAAAGTAGTCGGGTAGCTACACTGTCAAAATTGTTATCAGGCCAATGAAAGGTTTAAACAAGCATTTGCAATGCAATAGGTCTCGCATTATTAAAGTTTGAGCAATTGGCATTGCTAAATAATGCAACACCAATAGCTCAAACTTTAATTATGCGAGAGTTTGAGCTATTTTTATTGTAAATGACATTGCCTTTTATTTATGTTTTGGTTTTTGAAACATAAATAAAAGCCATTGTCATTTACAATGCCATTAGGTCAAACTCGCGTAAATGCGAGACCTATTGCATTGCAAATGCTTGTTGTTACCGAAAAGCCCTTTCCACAGCGCATACTGGCTCCTTTAACGTTACTCACAAAAAAAACAAGTACAGGTAAAGCACGAGATGGCTCCGTGTAACCAAAAGCACAATGCTCCAGCACTGGAATTATAATCAACATAGTGGCAGAACTTAAATCCCAATGGCAGGAGTCAGGAGGCCTCACAAGGAACATATTAACCTGTAATAATGTGCTAGAATCTGTTGGAGGAATATGGTTAAAGACCAGTGTGCACACTGATGAGAGGCATGTGAGTCCAGGACAGTGTCTCCTATGAATGAGCAGTGCGGACCCTGAGTAACAGTCTCTTAATCATGTGGTTTTGCCATCTGCACTAGTCCTGTTATCATCAACGCTATTCTTATTGTTGTCATCGGCACTAGTCTCGTTGTCATCGGCACTAGTCTCGTTGTCATCAGCACTAGTCTCGTTGTCATCAGCACTAGTCTCATTGTTGTCATCAGCGCTATTCTCATTGTTGTCATGAGCACTAGTCCTGTTGTTATCATCAAGGCTATTCTCATTGTTGTCATGGGGACTAGTCCCATGGTTATCAGTGCTATTCTCATTGTTGTCATAAGCAATAGTCCCATTGTTATCATCAGTGCTATTCTCATTGTTGGCATCGGCACTAGTCCCATTGTTATCATCAGTGCTATTCTCATTGTTGGCATCGGCACTAGTCCCATTGTTATCAGTGCTATTCTCATTGTTGGCATCGGCACTAGTCCCATTGTTATCATCAGTGCTATTCTCATTGTTGGCATCGGCACTTGTCCCATTGTTATCATCAGTGCTATTCTCATTGTTGGCATCGGCACTAGTTCCATTGTTATTATCAGTGCTATTCTCATTGTTCGCATCGGCACTAGTCCCATTGTTATCATCAGTGCTAGTCTCATTGTTGGCATCGGCACTAGTCCCATTGTTATCATCAGTGCTATTCTCATTGTTGTCAGGAGCACTAGTCCTATGGTTATCAGTGCTATTCTCATTGCTGTCATGAGCACTAGTCCCATTGTTATCATCAGTGCTATTCTCATTGTTGTCAGGAGCACTAGTCCCATTGTTATCATCAGCGCTATTCTCATTGTTGGCATCGGCACTAGTCCCATGGTTATCAGTGCTATTCTCATTGTTGGCATTGGCACTAGTCCCATTGTTATCATCAGTGCTATTCTCATTGTAGGCATCGGCACTAGTCCCATTGTTATCATCAGTGCTATTCTCATTGTTGTCATGAGCACTAGTCCTATGGTTATCAGTGCTATTCTCATTGCTGTCATGAGCACTAGTCCCATTGTTATCATCAGTGCTATTCTCATTGTTGGCATCGGCACTAGTCCCATTGTTATCATCAGTGGTATTCTCATTGTTGGCATCGGCACTAGTCCCATTGTTATCATCAGTGCTATTCTCATTGTTGGCATCGGCACTAGTCCCATTGTTATCATCAGTGCTATTCTCATTGTTGTCATCAGTGCTATTCTCATTGTTGGCATCGGCACTAGTTCCATTGTTATCATCAGTGCTATTCTCATTGTTCGCATCGGCATTAGTTCCATTGTTATCATCAGTGCTATTCTCATTGTTGGCATCGGCACTAGTCCCATTGTTGTCATCAGTGCTATCCTCATTGTTGTCAGGAGCACTAGTCCCATTGGTATCATCAGCGCTATTCTCATTGTTGTCATGGGCACTAGTCCCATGGTTATCAGTGCTATTCTCATTGTTGTCATGGGCACTAGTCCCATTGTTATAATCAGTGCTATTCTCATTGTTGGCATCGGCACTAGTCCCATTGTTATCATCAGTGCTATTCTCATTGTTGTCATGGGCACTAGTTCCATTGTTATCATCAGTGCTATTCTCATTGTAGGCATCGGCACTAGTCCCATTGTTATCATCAGTGCTATTCTCATTGTTGTCATGAGCACTAGTCCTATGGTTATCAGTGCTATTCTCATTGCTGTCATGAGCACTAGTCCCATTGTTATCATCAGTGCTATTCTCATTGTTGGCATCGGCACTAGTCCCATTGTTATCATCAGTGGTATTCTCATTGTTGGCATCGGCACTAGTCCCATTGTTATCATCAGTGGTATTCTCATTGTTGGCATCGGCACTAGTCCCATTGTTATCATCAGTGCTATTCTCATTGTTGTCATCAGTGCTATTCTCGTTGTTGGCATCGGCACTAGTTCCATTGTTATCATCAGTGCTATTCTCATTGTTCGCATCGGCATTAGTTCCATTGTTATCATCAGTGCTATTCTCATTGTTGGCATCGGCACTAGTCCCATTGTTGTCATCAGTGCTATCCTCATTGTTGTGAGGAGCACTAGTCCCATTGGTATCATCAGTGCTATTCTCATTGTTGGCATCGGCACTAGTCCCATTGGTATCATCATCGCTATTCTCATTGTTGTCATGGGCACTAGTCCCATTGGTATCATCAGCGCTATTCTCATTGTTGTCATGGGCACTAGTCCCATGGTTATCAGTGCTATTCTCATTGTTGGCATCGGCACTAGTCCCATTGGTATCATCAGTGCTATTCTCATTGTTGGCATCGGCACTAGTCCCATTGGTATCATCAGCGCTATTCTCATTGTTGTCATGGGCACTAGTCCCATTGGTATCATCAGTGCTATTCTTATTGTTGGCATCGGCACTAGTCCCATTGGTATCATCAGTGCTATTCTCATTGTTGGCATCGGCACTAGTCCCATTGGTATCATCAGCGCTATTCTCATTGTTGTCATGGGCACTAGTCCCATTGGTATCATCAGTGCTATTCTCATTGTTGTCATGGGCACTAGTCCCATGGTTATCAGTGCTATTCTCATTGTTGGCATCGGCACTAGTCCCATTGGTATCATCAGTGCTATTCTCATTGTTGTCAGGAGCACTAGTCCCATTGGTATCATCAGTGCTATTCTCATTGTTGGCATCGGCACTAGTTCCATTGGTATCATCAGTGCTATTCTCATTGTTGGCATCGGCACTAGTCCCATTGGGATCATCAGTGCTATTCTCATTGTTGGCATTGGCACTGTTCCTCAGTGAAAAATCTAAGAAAGTTTCAAAAGAGCAACCTGTGCCCGACAGGCACTTCAAACTTAGCAGTCTGTCAGGAAGTACATCGAAGAGCAGAGCCCTCCACCGCTGCAAGTAGCTGAACTGAATGCCCAAAGGAACATTTTGCGTGCGTGGTGTACATTTATCTGGAGTTCGCCACCAAACCTGTTACACTGTAATCAAACATTCCTCCGTACATCCACGCCAAAGACAGTCAGCAGAAAACACGGGAGTTCTGCCTCACAGAAGTCCGAGGAGCGGCCTAAAGATGGGGCAGACATTTTTATACTGTGTGAACATAGTGCAATGCATAATACTTCAATACTTCAACACTTTTAAAAGCAGCTGCAAAACTTATTTCAGATACTATCTGGAAAAAACCAGTGGTGCGCGCGCACCACAGAGGAGCGGGGGCGAGGGAGCGTGGCAGCGACAGCGAGGCGAACGCGCGCTGCTGAGCGTGCTAGCCACGGACGGGAATGGGCGTTGCAAAGGCGGGACATGCGCCCGCCTTTGCCCAATCGCGGGCCTTTTTTTTACAAAAAAACACGCGAAAGCCAATGCCTTCCGGCGAAAGCCTGATCACACGCACGAGCGTGTGGTCAGCTTTCAGAACCCCATACAAGAAATCTCGCGCTGCGCGAGCAGCGCTACGCACTGCAACGCTAGGCGCGAGCCCTAAAAACCCTGGTTTCAACTTTAACTGCTACAAGGAGAGATAATACACATATACACAAGCGGGGAAAGGAAGGTGTGTGCGTGAAAGATCACAAAATTCGCCAACCCATCAGAAGAGAGCCGCTTTGAGAAATGGATAGCCATCACATGCTATCACTATAAAAGAATAACAATATAAGGGAGTAATATTAGAGAATGTGTTTCACTGAACAGGTGTGAGCTGAACTAGTGGAAACAAAGTAATGTTTTTTAAAAGGATCAGGGCCAGAAAAAAAGGGGTAAAGCACTGGGCAAGGGCAAAAAACTGATTGTCACAAACAGGCAGTGAATGAGCAAGCTGGTCAAGCATGACTGTCTTAAATGTCTAGGTTTCCGCTAAAAACACAAAAATCACTTTTTATGCAGCTGCTGAAACCATTGTCATATTTCCATTTTGCTTGTGTCTTTCTAATGGTATTCCATAGAAAATTAAAGAACATTTCACGGCTTTAAAAAATTAAGACACGAAACAACTAATGTAGCTCCAAACTTGCAAGTCGATCACTTGTTATATATTTGCACAACACTAATTGTATCTCGCTGATGCACCACTACTAGATGCAGAAGAGGAACAATAACTGTGGTCTTTCAAGGAATCACTTCGAAGTACACAAGGCATTAAAACAAACAAGGACAAACACTGAAGGAACTTGAACACTTTGCTTTGCCCCAAAAGCTAGTGACCACCATTCCTTATGTTACAGTCTGACTTTAAAGCCTATAGCCACGAGACATTTGTCCCTAAAGCCTTTGATGTGTAGAGTATTAAAGCGTGCTATAAATACCGGATGGACAGGCTGCGTCGGCTTTGCATCAACCATTTGCGTTAGGGCATTTCCTGAAGAACCGACATTTAAGAACCTCTTTAGAACGTTTCTAAAAACGTTTAGTAATGAATGGGATACCAAGGGGAACAAAAGAAGAAAGAGATCCAATGTGTGTGCCCAGACCGAAATGTACTGCGGCCAAGACTTCAGTTGAGAAGGGACACGGACGCTTCTCGCGACACAATTGCCACGTTGAGCTCATCGCGCTCGGCCAATGACGGGCCGGGGCGCTTAAGCCTCTCTATGTCGCGCGCTTACATCAACACCGAGGGGCCTGCCAAAGTACAGACAGGGCTTTTTCAGACAGGCTGAATTCGAGGACCAATCAAAGGATTTCAAACAAATGTTTTGTGTACTGTGCCCGGCCGCTTGCGGGGTCTCTCAAAGTAGCACTGTTCTCGGCTAATTCCGCTTAGAAAGAAAGTGCCTTTTGAACTAACTTGAGTGGGCGAGTCCCTCAGATTTCACTACAAACTAAGCGGCGTGACAACAAACCACGGTTTCCATTTTGCCCCAGTCATTCTGGCAACAGGAAACCAACCAATAGCTCTAGGCAAGGATGTCAGTCTACACGCATGACGATGCATTCTCCCAGTATTTCTTGTGTGCGTGACATATAACCATATTAAATATGGTTTTCATGCGTGGCCTTGCCATCACACACCCACTGCTTCAGTACACGTACTCTACATCTAGTCACAGCAATTAACAAATAATTGTTGAACGCGCGTCAAAATGCGTAAAAAACAGACAACTTCAGGAGGAACCATACTCATAAGATGCTCCAAAATGTACTCGTGTAACACTTTTAAGTTCGAATTTTCACAGTTGAGCAAATCCAGAAGTCGTGTATAATTTTGATTCAACCTCATCACGAAGTAATTCTGGTCATATATATATATAGAAATCGCGTGCCACTGTAACTGATGTATCCAGAACTAAAGCAAATGGCTTCTGAACAGCATTTGTAGTATTCTACTTTGTTGATGACATTTCTGAATATTCAGGATACTTTCTAAAGTCACGTTACGTGCATTGTTCCGTTCTGTCTTTCTATTATT
Organism: Calotriton arnoldi; assembly: GCA_963921515.1. Lineage (NCBI taxonomy): Eukaryota > Metazoa > Chordata > Amphibia > Caudata > Salamandridae > Calotriton > Calotriton arnoldi. The sequence continues at coordinate 329,808 of CAWUFW010012496.1, read as the reverse complement.
TGCACACGTAAAGTAGGTGGTTTGCAGGAGTACAAGAAATAACTTGGTATGCTTTGGCAATGATAAACCGAGCACATCTAGAGAATTACAGTTGAGGCCACATACACAGACCTTCCTGCAACTTGCACTGCATAGGTGCCCGAGAGCAGCGGCTCAAGATGGTTGCACTTTAGTGAGGTTCTGCCAGCCAGGTACACTATCCTGTCTGTGCCACTCACGAAAATGCCCATCGCCCCGTCGATACTAACAGACACATCAATACTCATATAGGCCCAGTAGTGTGGGAGTCTCCAGTTCCAAATAAAATTAGCTACGAAGAATAAGAATCACTTGACAGCTGAAGGCCCTGAGACAGGGGAACCTGCGAGAGAACTCAAACACTGGAAGAGGATTGGCCCCAGCGGCATCAGCCGTATGAAAAGAACTGACCTCCCTTGGAACTCTAGGCGGGCTCGAGCTGGGCAAGCACATATCACAGACACCTGCTGGGGTGAATTCAGTGGTTAATTTATGTTAAAAAAGCAAGTGCCGGGGCTCTTGTCAGGAGGCAGCTTGCACCAGTCCATTCCTCCATTTAGCGCCACCTACAACAGAACCAACTACAAACCATGAAAGTTGGGAAAGGATGTGGCGTAATGACCAGAGCTGCCAACTTCCGAGTATGGGAACCAGGTTCGAGTCTCGGCATCGGCTCAACATCCTGTGATTCTGGGCAAATCACTTAAGCTCCCCGTAAATTAATGTGTCCTTAACTGGTGCTCATGAAAAATGCTGGTGTTGCTGATTAAGTGCCAGTGCTAAGCACTGGAAACCACTGGCTCAAATTAAGCACTTGGTGGAGTGGTGCCAGCGAAAGTTGTAGGGGCAGCAGGTGGCGGCCTGGATCTGACCCGATTGTGCTGTGGGTCTTGTGGGGTCAGAAAGGTGTGCATCTTTTCCTTTCCTAGTGAGGGATAACTCTCAGTAAGAGCTCATGTCAATTTAAACACAGAATCGCCATCCTCTACCAGTCTTTTGCACAATCTCAACAGTGAGTATAGGGGAAGAGACATAGATGAAGCTACTACACAGCTGCCCCACATTTTACACTGAAATGTACTGAACGTATTTCAGGAGCAAATGTTGCACTAGCCCTGCAAAAACAGCACTGAAACATTGCCAATTAAATTAGTATAACTGCATATAAAGCCCACCTACGCCCAAACTACTTAGCATAGGAAAATCAGGTAACAAGCAACAAGTATAAAATAACCCCCCGCAGACTTCGAGATCAAAATGAAAATACTATGCCTTGACCCCTTTCAGAATTTAAAGAAGACAATCCAACTTGAGGGAAACAAATGCTGTGCAAAATGCAATGCAGCTTCACTAAAATGAATGGGAAGGTAAATGCACTATCAATATACATGACTAAATGTCAGTAAGACTAGGTAAACTCAAAGAATGTATTGACACCGCTGAGACGCGGATTTCAAGCACAGAAGATCGAGTAGCAGTCACTAATGCTAAATGCAAAGATCTTGAGGCGAGATCATGGGCATGGCCAAATCTAATAACACAGAAAGAATGGAGACATTCATCTAGAACCTACTGTCACCTCTATGACCACTCCAAGCCATCCCCAATTTCTGAATTTAGCATATACGCTGCTCCATGGCTCCAGACCGCCAATGGGAGCACCGACCAAAATCATGGAACAGACTCATTATTACATATAGAACGGTCTAAAAAAAGAACTGAAATACAAAGGTGCCACTTTTTCGATGTACCCTGACTTCACGGTGGCTATGCAAAAGCCCAAGAAACTATTTAACCAAATCGAGCAAAAACTCCACAAGGCACGGCTGCCATACGCTCTGCTGTATCCTGCAACACTAAAAATCACTTATTAGGAGAAAACCCAAATATTTTTGGAGAACATTTGCCTAACTGCAAACATCATCCAATGGAGCCATGTCCAGCAGCAATAGGGATGAAAATAGTGAATCCGACTAAAGTCACAAAACCAGCCACCCCGACATATGCCCGACTCTGATACTGGCAAGCACATTTTGAATGCTGGACTGATCTTGCTACCTGACAACAAGCTATTAGCTTGTGCATTTAAACCATTACAAATCCTACTACCACAAGACAAAACAATAGCAAAAATCAATGACCATCATGTTAGCAAAGATCCCAACCACGTCGCCAAATTGTGATGTCAAACTCACTGTTCAGACATCGCCCATTTCAGGATGGGATGGACCCACTGAATAATGTATCTAAAAAATAGAAGGCAATGCACACTTAACAGTATAACATAGGCTGACCCTCCCTCTTCACGATAAAGTGACAGGATAAGTGGCAGCTGCTTGAAGCAATGCACCTATTAACATTCAATATGACATAGCGACCATGTCCCCCCACCTAATCTCCATGAAGGCACGCAACAAAATCACATTCCTCACATGGAACGTCACACAATGAAGTTGTTGCCAATCTAAAATACACTGTGACCAAACTACATCAAAACCAAATACTGTAACGAGATATAGCGTTCAAGTTACTTAATGCAAAGACTCTACTACTGATCATGAGATGGGAGTGGGGATGTTTGGATGCACTACATTAGGCATTAGTTGTCTATAACCAGAGCTAGGCAATAAGGGTTAAAAGGTGTTGTCATGATTTGTTAACTGGAATATTTTATGTCTATGTGATAGTCTGTACCTTACTTTGAAAATGATAAATAGAAATAAAAAAAGATCTCCGCTACTGAATGGACATGGAGTTTTTGTTTTTTTTATTAATATTTTTATTTGCATTTGTATCAAACAAAAAACCAAAGAAAACAAATCACATTTGGTTACAGTCATATCAAAGCGTACATAAGCCATCCAAGTCCAATATAAACTCACATCTTTATCCCTTAGGGCCACTCGAGCCGACAAGTCCCACTCATTTACCAGGTTTTGCTGCTGTATTTCCTGATTCGTCCCCTTTTGGGGTGCGTTGAAGCCATCGAGCCAGAGCCCTAGGCTAGGGTCAAAGAAGTGACCCCTGGAAGGCCCATTAACCCTCGCACAGCCCTCCATCCAGCCCATAGTATGCCCTCCATTTACCCCACACCCTGCGAAATTTCTTCGGGCACCCTCTCGCCTTATACGTGACCCTTTCTGCCGCCATGTACATATCCATTCCCGCCTTCCAGTCTCGGAGCCGGGGTGGTGTTGCCGCTCCCCACGTTCGTGCTACATCCCTTTTCGCCACTACCAATGCTAACATAGCAAAAATGAGCTGCGGGCGGCCGAGATCCACATCTCCAGGTATGCCCAGCAGTAGAAATTTAGGGTCCAGTGGTAGTGTTGTTCCCAATATCTTGCTCAGTTCCCCTAACACCTTCTCCCAATAGGTCTGTATTTCAGGGCATTCCCAAACTATGTGATAGAAATTTCCCTGTGCACAACCACATCTCAGGCAATTCGGGTCGCTGGCACGGCCCATGTGGTGAAGACGAACCCTGTCGTAGTAGACTCTGTGTAGTATTTTATATTGGATGAGGCGGAGCCGGGATCTACTGGCTACCTCTCGGTGATGCATTAAGGCTGCTTCCCAGTCTATGTTCTCAAGCGCACCCAGGTTCAATTCCCAGGACTCCCTCAGTCTCCCCAGCCTGTCCGGTGCATTATTAATCAAGGTCCGATATGTAAGTGACACCGCCTTGGTAAGAATGTGCTCCTGTAGGAGGCGCCCTTCCAATGGTGCATACTCAGGTATCGGGGACGATAAGGAATTCTCTGCCTGCCAGGCATGTCGAAGTTGCACATACCTAAAGAACTGTGAGGCATGCAACCCAAAGTCTAATTGCAGCACCCGGAAACTTTTAAGTTTACCGTTGGCCACAATGTCCCCCACAGTAGAAATGCCTATGGCGTCCCATCCCGCAAAGCCCTTCAATTTGTGGAGGTCTTTTAGCCAGGGACAGTACCAAAGAGGGGTCTGTTTAGTAGGTCTACGAGCCCAGCCCAGTGCCCTCGTCGCCCTGTCCCATACTTCTAGCGTGACCCGTGTAGCCGGGAGAAGTCGCCCCCTACCCTGTCCCCCATAGAGATAACACATCCATGTACGATTCATCATGGTGTCCCTCTCAAGCCTATAGGTGGGGTGGTCCGCCGCGGCATGCAGCCAGTCATTCACCGGGGTCAGATGTTCCGCCCAGTAGTAGGCCTCTATATCTGGCAATGAGATCCCCCCATTGTACTGATTACGTTGCAATGTAGTCAGCGCGATCCTTGGTTGCTTCCCGAGCCATAGTAAGGAGCGTAATTCCGCGTCCATCACCCGAAAGGTCTGCCGGGAAAGGGGGAAGTATTCATTCTGGAGGGCGTAAAGGAAACGGGGCAGTGTTATCATCTTAAACATGTTCGCCCGTCCTAGTGGACATGGAGTTTTGACGCTAATGGGCTTGCCTATCTTTTCATTCCTTTACTCAAACAAATTAAAGGTATCGCTACCTGCAACACTCAGAATGTTCTACCCGCAAGTTTATAAGTATCCTTACTCTCTAATCATCCACTTTGTAGAATGAAAACTAGTTGCAGAGCTAAAATCAATTAAGTGACGGAAAAAAATAAGGTTTAATCTTATTTGGATCATATTAGGCAATGTTTTTAACCTGTCCTTATGAACATTAACATTATACTTGTATGGTACTGTCTGTTCTACACAAACAATACACACACACAATGAAAAAGTCGGCGGGATAGGATGGGCGCGTGTTTATAATGAATTTACTTTCCAGGCGATATTCTTCCAATGACAGAGATGCACAGCAACAACACTGAGCTTCAGAACTAGTCCAGAAGTGCAAATGCTGCCGTGGCTTTTATTCCTTCCAGATTTTCAATACGGGTGTTTTTCATTTGAAAAGAAAATACACGTTTTTTCAGTTTACAGAATTTACATTTCAAATAGAGAACGTTTTTCAAGTGTTATTCGGTTTGGGTGCTTTTGTAGCTGGAAGTGAAACCGTTTAACATAAATGTATATTTATGGGGAGAAGCTTTAGTGAAAAACACATCCAAAGGAATAAAACACTTCCATGTACTTTACTTCCTAACCAGCATAACCAGCTGTGTATCCCCGGATCCCCTCCCATTACCCACGGAGTAGTGCTAATAAACTACCTGACTGACGGAACATAAACACTTACGCATCATCACTACTCTGCACAGATCCTAAATGTTAACAGTCCCATACCATGGCGGGGAAGGAGGGACGCATCGATTCTAGGTGGAGACCACTTCAACCACCGCCAAAGAGAAAAAAAAAAAAAAGTTAAAAGCATTAACTTCCTAAATATAACCGTTCATTTGCTTCCATTACACGTGCTTGCAGTTACTGACACACAGTTTAAGGCATAAGCTTTCATCCAATTAGGTGCCAGCATTCTAGGTGGGTTTATGACGCAGGCAAAAAAACTGCGTGTACAGAAGGTAGGTGTCTCATAGTCGAAAAGAATAACAAACTACACTGTGTCCATCTGGACTCTTTCACTACAAGTGGAGTCCTGTTCTGAAAAAGTGTGTATATAGGAAGAAATCTGTGAGTAATCTGGTTCCGGAGTCAGAAAACGTAACAGACTAGTTGCTTTCGAGCACCAATAGCGCCATCATCGAGAGGAAATGACCGACATCGATTCATAAAATCAGCGCCAGCAGATATTGAAGCAAGCAGCCGTAATTCAGGCCATGGAAAGCCAGCAAGCAGGCCCAATTTCCCCCAATTTAAGATGAGGGAAAGGAAAATGAGGCTTCCGAGGGAATGGGTCGTGGGAAGTGTGGCCACTGCGAAAATAATGAGTCCTCTCAAAAATTTAACTTTGAGGGGATCCGCAACTACATTTTATAACTTAATTGTACAAATATAGTACACAATACAGGATTAAGTATACAATGTGGAAGTGAAAATTCCCTAACATTCCCAGATTTTTAGGGGTTGATGGGAGGGGATTTTCCTACATGGTAAAAATGATTCCATATGGGAAAATTAAGTATATCACTTATGTCTACCGCAAAGTGGAAGATTTCCCAACAGAAGAAAATCTGTGATTTTCACACATTTCAATGAATAGTATCTAGGAGTTTTGCTAATTGCAAAAAGTAGTAATTTTGAATAAAATAATAGACTACAACTACTTAGTCTGAAATGCAGGCTACTGTTTTAGTAAAGGAGGTCTAAGGTATTCAGAAATAAAGTTATGTAAGCATCCCACATCAATGTGCTGTGTTGAGGTGCCGCACAAATCTGGGTGACCATGGCATGTTAAGTCGCAAACAGACATAATTTTGTCGGTTTGCACTGAAAAAAACAAAGTTTCTTTTAAAAAATGAAATAAGGTATTCTCATCATTAAGACTGAACTAGTGAAAAGAATGTGGAAAAAAACAAAGATTACAAAAATACTACTGTTGAAACTCTGAAACAAAGGACTGCCTTGAAAACTAATATCTCTTCACATTTTGCTTAATATCTGTGTTTTTAAAAAACTGACACTTGAGATTATGAGGACTGTTTTTCGTTGTATGAAAGGAAAAGTGTCTCCCCCTAGAGCTTAATTTGAGCCGGTGACTGCAGGTGAGGCACACCAGCACTCATTTTTAGGACCGGCGCCTATTTTTCCTCATCAGATCAGACTTTGACTCAAAAACACAAACGGTCGAAAGGAAGAGGGAGACAGAAAAACAGTGACAAAGAAAGAAAGCAAGGATAAAAAAGAACCTGAAAGACTGAGATAAATTGGTAGGGAGTGTCTGGTGGTGGATGAAAGAGGCCATGGGCCCCTGACCAAAACGTAGGGCCCAGGTACCTATTATTTCTTTTTTACAAATTAAACACTTCTCTCCCTGTACTTCCAAATGCACCAATATTTCACCACTTCGGTTTTGAAAATTGTATTTAGGGTCACTAAAATAAAGCAGCAGTGAAGGGCCATATAATGCAGCAGCTCTGAATAAATAATGAGGAAAGAAAAAGAAAATTCTGCAATAATATGTAATATTCTATGGCACTGTGATCCAGCGGGTTACTAGCAACAAGCATTCATACACCGAATACTCACATGGGCCCATTCATTCATACTACGCTAGCAATTTCCGCTGGTGGGTCAGTTGTACTCTTTATCAATAACCCTGCTACCAATTACTTTTCTGATTGAAGAGTAATGACTTACCAATGGACCCTTTGATAATTGGGAAATTTAAAATGAGTGACATTCAATTTAAAATTCATAATCCTGAAATAATCATTGAGTCAGGAAGTTTTAAAATATTTATCTAAAGTTTTAGCAGAGTAAAATACAAAACCACATTATACTTAATCGTATATCATGGATGAAGCATACTAATAATCAATTATTGATCAATGACGGTCCCTCAGAAAGAAGAAGATGGAGACAGCAGCACAGCTAAGGTTTGCATTTATATTTACCTAAAGGTGCGAGAACCAAACCCCTTGGCCAAGGAGTTGGAAAGATAGGTCCCAAGAAGGATGAAGACCAAAAGACCTCCGGACCAGGTTCAGGACAGGACAGGTGACCTCTCTATCAACGACGCCTGCGTCGTTCCCCTCTCTGATACTTCGCTTCTCCTTGCTTCTCTCGAGTCGTCTTCTAAGAATCCGCCGCCCCCACCTCAGGACCTCTCTGGACAGCGTTTCAGTCTGCAATCGATCAGCTTGTCGATGGTTCTCTCGTGTCTGAGCTCCTCAGCTAACTAACTAATTCTATATCTATTATACCCTTCTGCACCCAGGTACCTCCCATTAATGTTTCAAAATTATGGGCCCACTACTTCTGATTGGACGGGGACAGGGGGTTGATCCTCACACCATGTCCATTTAGTTCAATTTCTTTAAGCCTATTGTTTTAAAATACCGCCCCTCACAATTAATACATTTGCTTTATTTCCCACCCGTCTCACAACAAAGTTTTATACATTGTTCATATAAATTGTTGCATTCTGCAGGAACATCGCAGATGCAGTGGAGTTGGCCTCCAGGTCACGGCCTTGGATGACATCCAAGTTGACTTCATCGCTGTGCCTTGTTTTCAGGGCGCATGCGTACTTCTCATTGGCTGCAAGCTGCCTTTCCGTTAACCCAGGCCCCAATTTACGAACTAATAAAAGTCAAAGAAGAAAAACATTAAAATCACAAATAAATGTTTTCACTGTATACCCACTAATTCTACTCTATTCCCATTTAATTATAAATCTATCCCGCATTAGTAGCATTAGAATACCACAGTTTTAATTGCAACATATACACAAGCTTTAGCACGTGAAAACATTAAGCAGACATTTTAATACACACTGCGCAGAAGCAAAGTTTTCCCTCCAAGCAAAGAAAGACGTCATACCACGTGATATGGTTGACACATGCGCAATGAAATTTCCGCGCTTTAACGGCCATTTTGAATTTAGACAAGCGTTACTTATTAGTTTAAACACATAAGCAAGCTTCACTCATATAATGTTCATGTGTGCATTTGTTAGTAGAGACATTACAAAATTTAATAATTAATACTGTGAGAGCATTGCTTACGAGCAAGTCTCATTTTGAGTTCTTGCTCCATCAATCCCCTCTCTGATGGCGTTTCTGAGCCATCAAATACTACCCACAACCAGATGCCAACTTTTAGCATAAAATTGTCTCGGTTTCATTTTTACACTTTCTATTTTTATCTTCTCCTTTCAGCTTCTTGTATAATTCACTTTTCAGATCTTCTAGTTCAATTTCATAAAATTTTCGTTTCTTTCCTTTTCCTGTCACTCTATACGTTTCATTCTTTCTACAGGATTTGCACCATATTATTATTGACAATACTATTATTGCTATCCCTACTAAGGGTACTAATTTTTGACCAATAAATCCTTATCCTACATTAGCAAACCAGGTACCAATTGACGCAATACTACTCGTCAATCTTTCCCACACACTATAACTTCCAGTGGTTTTAGTTCATTCTCAAGTTGTTATATTCTGTATATACGTTCCAATTTCTGCACTTTTATCAGGTATGTACGTACAACAATGTTTCGTTTTCAATAATTTACAGACTACGCCCTCTTTTGCCAATATTATATCAAGAGCAAGTCGATTTTGCATAACCATTGATCTAATCGCAACCATCTCCGCATTAATCATTAGAAATCCTCCAGCAGTGTCCGTTGATAAACGATCAACCACTGTAGATAATTTACATATTTTCCTTGAGTTCAGAATTATTCCCACTGAAGGTATCAATGCACCAAATATATCACCTACAATTTCAGAAAAACTAGCTCTTTTACTACGTGTTAATTCACTATTATTTTCATTGCTCCTAGTGTTTCTTTTTACGTGGTATATTTTTGGAAAAACTATTCCAAAATAACTTCCATACCATTGTGCAGGAAGCATAAAGTAAGCCTTATTCCCACACACATAATAGATTCCAGGAAAAACTGAATCTGTTCCTCCTTTTAGTCCCCAACCTCCAAGAATTAAGAAATTATGTTCACATTCACTGGTACCGATGAAAATATTGTTATAATCAGTCTTTAACCTATGCAGACAAATTTTCCCTGTCTTTACAAAATCCAGAGCCATAGCAGCTGGCCAGGTGTGTAAATACCCTCTTTCTCAGCCCAAGGTGGCAGATGAGCCTTATGCTCAGATGCTTTCTTTTGGAAATTTTGTCTTCTATCTTCTACTAAATTCAAAAATATCTTCTCTTCTTCATGTAATGAACATGTTAGATTGCTTCTATGTGCATGTGTTATATCTATCGACTTCATTGTTAGGAAAAATTCTCCCATAAATTGTGCATCTTGACTACTAAGCACTGGGTTCATATTCTTTCGAATTGGAACCTCAGAAAATATCACATCTATATCTGAATAATAATACTGAAGTCTCCCTGTTTTATAAAATAAACTAGTTAATACACTACATGATATGCCATAAGTTAATGGCAAATGATGGTATGTTAACCCTTCTGCTACTGATTCGGGTAACTTCATAAAAACATAATCACTAACTTCCATTATATCTACATACTGAAACAATAATTTAGTGAAAACATTTAAACTAGTATCGTTATCTGTTACCATGTGATGAAACTCTGGTTCATCTTCTACTTCTATTTTTGCGTTATCACCTTTCAAGCTATCTATCCTTCCCTTCGTTTCGTTGTTAATCTTTTTATCCATTATCATAAGGTAAGGAATTGCTACGATCACAACTAACCATACTATAAGCACCACTACCAGACTACATATGCATATGGCACAGCATCTTTTACAACATTTCCGTTTTGGTCTCCCAGAAACTCTGTCGTCAGGCATTTTTGACAAGGAAGATTTCTCTTCTTATCTTTTTCTTTCAAGACTTTAACGTTATCAGTGTGGCTTCATTTCTTTCTCATAAGTCAGTTCTGCACTTGTTCTTTCGTCACCACTTTCACTTGACTCTGAACTCTCGTAGTCTTCAAGTATTATTTAAGTCCAATCAGGACCTTTAAACTTATTGTTCACAAGTTTCATTCTTTTGCTTTTTCGTTTTTCAGTTCCACTTGTTTGTCCAGTTAGGCTTGTTACTTCATTTACTTGTTCCGGTTTGTTTGCACTGTCTCTTCACTTCTTATTTCTTCTTCAGAAGTTCTTTTATTTTCAAGTTGTGGCACAGTTTGTTTTTCTTTGTTCTCAGTTTCTTCTTCCATTTGTTCTTTTGCAGGTCTTATTGGTTTTTCTTCAGTTGCTCCAATGTGAGTTTCTAGTAACTGACCTTGTTCAGGATTTACGTCTTCGTGCTTGAGGTTCTCGTAATCTTCTTCTTCTTGAACGTATTTTCCTAGTTCTAACTGGTTCTGATCAGGGCTTATTGCACTTTGTACTTCTGCAGCCTGACCGCGTTCTTCTAAACCTATCTGTCCCTGCTCAAATTTTGTTGCTTCATTGTCGATTTGAGCCCAATTTCCTCTCCTTATCTGGTCCTGCTCAGGTTCTCTTATTGTTTCAATTTCTTCTTCCTGAGCTGCTTCTTCTTCACCTATCTGGTCTTCCCTAATTTCTTCTAATTTTGCTCGGCTTCTTGTTCTGTTGTAAATTTCTGGTATTTCAACCACTGGTATCCAGTCCTGACTTGTGCTCGGTTGTTCTTCTTCAGGTTCTCTAGAATCTCTCACCTGGGATTCTTCAGCTGGCCAACCTTCAGCTTCCTCAGTTGTTGATGCTGTCTGAGGATCTTGTCCTTCAGGCTCTGGCACCCTTTTGGTGTGGCTTACATGAATCCAATTAGGCAATCCTGCACATTTCACTGCTGTGTTCGTAACTAGTATAACCTGACAAGGTTCGCCCCACCTGGGTGATAAACACGTTTCTCTGGTGTGATGCTGCACAACCACCCAGTCTCCGGGATTCAGATCATGCTCTTGCTCAGGCTGCCTGGAAACTGCGTCTTCTCCAACCTGGTGAGAGACAGAACGCACTAGGTCAGCCAATCCTTTGCAATAATCCAGAACCATATCATCAGTTATGTTCAGCAGTTTATTTGTAGGTACATGTGCTTGTCTAATTGCTCTTCCCATGATTATTTCATGCGGACTCAATCCGGTATTTCTATCAGGAATGCTTCTAAGTCCCATTAAAACAAGTGGCAATGCATCTGGCCAATCTATCGATGTTGATGCACACATCTTTGACAGTCTTGATTTTATTGTGCTATTCATTTGTTCAACCACTCCAGAAGCCTCTGGGCGGTACGCACAGTGCAATTTCTGTTCAATTTGGAATGCTTCACAGATTATTCGAATTACATCATTGTTGAAGTGACTTCCTCTATCTGATTCCAAAGTTACTGGGAAACCGAACCTAGGAATGAGTTCTCGTAGCAACAGCTTTACGACTGTAATACTGTCATTCCTTCTGGTAGGGTAAGCCTCCACCCACCTTGAAAACAGACACACTATGACAAGTACATATTTCAGTCCTTTACATGGTGGTAACTGTATGAAATCTAGCTGTAATCTCACAAAGGGACCTTCAGCCTTTCCAATTTTTCCCAAACCAATTACTGTTCTCCTTCCCGGATTATTCATTTGGCAAGTTAGACACCTTTGGCAAAGACTCTCTGCTGCAGCCCTAAACTTTGGATTATACCAACTTTGTCTGAAGAGTCTAATCATGGCATCTCTCCCTACATGTGTGTCTCCATGATACATTCTGGCCATTTGTGAAATCAGACAGTCGGGCATGACTGGTCTGCCGTCTGCATAAACCCATACATCGTCATCTGCTTTTCGAGTACATCCTATTTTTATCCAAACATCTCTTTCACTCTCGTCAGCATCGTCTTGCAATCTCTTCACATCATTCCATGTTTCAGGTGGTGCACATAACATAAGTTGGCAGCTAATTCCCATCCTTTCAACCTTTTTATTTACTGACAACCTGTTTTTGGCACAGCGTTGAGCCACCAGATCTGCATATCTGTTACCGACTACCACCCAGTCATCTCCTGACTGGTGTGCAGCACATTTCACCACTGCCAATTCTTTTGGTGATTGTATTGCTTCCAATAATTCCTTTACAAACTGTCCATTTTTGATTGGGGATCCTGAAGAAGTCATGAAATCCCTCTGCATCCACAGTTGGCCAAAGTCATGCACAACCCCGTACCCATATTGACTGTCCGTGAATATGGTTACTCTTACATTTTTCCCAATTTTGGAAGCTTTGATCAGAGCAATTAATTCAGCTACTTGTGCAGACTTGACTCCTGGTAAATAGGATGCTTCTACTATTCCAGTTAGTTCACATACAGCATAGGCTGCACTCAGTTTACCATCCTCATGCCTTAAGCATGAGCCGTCCACAAACAGCTCCCTATCTGGATCTTTTAGGGGCGTCTCCTGTATATCAGGCCTCGGTTTTGTACATAATTTTGTGACTTTTAGACAATCATGTTCTGGATCATCTTTTACTTCTTCAAAAATTGGATCTGGCAATAACGTAGCAGGATTCACAATAGTGCACCTTACTATGGTCACATTTTCAGCACCAAGAATAATTCATTCATACCTTGTCATCCGACTAGGTGTGAGATGCTGAGTTCGAGTTCTGGTCAACAGGATCACAACTGCATGTGGGACAAATACTGTTACAGGATATCCCATTACTATTGACTCACTTTGTTCAATGCTCATACAGGTAGCAGCAACTGCCTTCAAACAGCCTGGCAATGCTGCCGCCACTGGGTCCAATGTAGCAGAAAAATATGCTATAGGACGCCTATTTATTCCATGTCTCTGAGTTAACACGGAAAGTGCACAATTTTCTCTTTCATAGCAGAATAGTGCGAATTCTCCTGTATAATCAGGCATGCCCAAAGCAGGTGCCTCACACAATGCATTTCTTAATTTTACAAATGCACCAGCACTTTCATCATCCCATTCAACTGGATCTTTGGCTTTCTTTTTGGTTAACTGAATTAAAGGTTTTGCTAGTAGTGAAAACCCTATAATCCATTGTCGACAGTAACCTACTATTCCAAGAAACATTCTCACTTCTCTTTGCGTTTCTGGCATTTTCATTTTCTTGATTATCTTTATCCGATCAGATGTTATTCTTCTTGTTCCTCTTTCAATTTGGTGTCCCAAATATTTAACTGCTGTTGTACAAAACTGCAACTTTTCAGGTGACACTTTATGTCCTTCCTCAGCCAAATGGTTGAGCAATGCAATTGAATCTTCAACACAATCATCATGAGTGTTGGATGCTACCAGTAAGTCGTCTATATACTGTACCAAGACTGAACTCCTGGGTAGCACTAATTTCTCCAAACACCCTTTCAGTATTTGATTAAAAATGGAGGGACTTTCTGTATATCCTTGAGGAACATTATTCCACACATAGACTTGGTTTTCGAATTTAAATGAAAAGAGATACTGGCTATCTGGGTGCAATGGTATTGAAAAGAATGCTTGGCATAGATCAATCACGGTAAACCATTCTGCACTCCAGGGGATCTGGTATAGGATTACTGCAGGATTTGGTACTATAGGACAACAAGGTACCACAATCTTATTAATTTTGCGTAAATCCTGAACAATCCTATACTTTCCACTAGGCTTCTTCAAACCCATGATTGGTGAATTACAAGGGCTACTCATAACTTCTTTTAATATGCCTTGTTTTACCATTCTGTTAATTTCCTCAACAACTCCTGCTTTTACTTCTGCACTCATTTTGTACGGTCTGGTATTTGGAAAAATTGCACCTTCCTTTACAGTGATTTTTACTGGGTCTATTTTGGCCATAAGTCCTACTTCTTTTCCGGTGAAATCCCATACCTTGGAATTCACTGTAGTTCTTAGCTCTTCTGGTAATTCGTTTTTTGTTATCAAAGAGAACATCTCATCTATTTCTGTACCTTGCTTGGCTATCATGAACTTATAAACATGATCTTCGTCCGGGGTCTGTATAGCAACACCATCCGGTGTGCAGAAAATAGTACAATTCATTTTGCACAGTAAGTCTCTACCCAATAAGTTTACTGGACTAGAATCACACACTACAAATTGGTGCATTTCTCGGAAGTTTCCTATTTTCACTTCCATTGGTTTAGTAAGAGGTGTTCTGATCTTTTGATTAGCTACACCTACAACTTGGATAGCTTCTCCAGAGAGAGGAATGTCTGGGATGTCTGCTGTTCTCACAGTAGACCGGGTAGCACCAGTGTCCAAAAGGAAAGTGATATCATTCCCTCTTACTTTCCCTTCAACATATGGACCTGACTGATCTACCGGCAAGGATGCGCCAAGTACGCACTCCTTCTCCCCCTCTCCTAGGCACCGTCATTGGTTATATGGATAAAAATCATCCTGTAAAAGAAACTGTGAAGTTACATAGTCATTCTTACCACTTCCTCCTTGATATCCGACGTCTGTACCGTGCTTTGCTCTGCTTACATTACCCTATATAGGGGCATGTGGCAACTGACTCTGGGGATTTACACCCTGCTGTGAGTCATTCTGGGTCTGTGGATTTAAATTATGATTTGGGCCATTATTATTTTGAATCTTCTTACATTCATTCTTCCAATGCCCCAACTTTCCGCATCCATGACAAGGAAATTTCTTTTTAGCCTCTTCTCTACTCATTCGTCCTCTCACTTTACCACCATTTCCTGTGTCACCATTCGTTCCAGAATCTTTTCCCTGATTATCAGTTGGATTATCCAAATTAATTCCCTGTCGCTCAGCCATTTTCACCTGAGCCCACATCACTTTCTCTTGCAGTTTCTTGTGCCTATCTTCAATATCGTCTCCACAGTATTTTGCATATTTTAAAATCTCATCTATGGGCTTCCCTTGCCAGCACAACATGTGCTGCTTAATCATTTGACAAATCTCTGGCTTTAAACCATAAACAAATCGGTAGACAAACTGACTCATATTTTTATCTCCAATGTCCTCAAATCCACTATACTGTTTGAACTCCTGTAATAGACGTTCATAACTCTTTTTCTCTAATGTTGTGGGGGGCTGAAGGGAGTGCTGCAGTGCCCCATTAACATTAAAAAAGATACAGTAGTCGGGGTCCTTGAATCCAGGAGAGCTTACCATATTTTTTTAAAGCATTGCGAGGTCGAGCTCTTTGCTCTTCAGCTGGAGTGCAGGACACCTTGTGGTGGGTTCATGTGTTGCATTTTGTGACCTAAAAATGTTTTAAAAAAGGACTCAAAGGTATGTTACTTTTTTTAGTAAGGCTTTATTGAAAATATTTTGTGACAATCACTTTTATTAAACATTGCAATGTGTGAGTTTATAAAATATACATTTGATTATAATTATTGGTGACTTTTTAACAAAGACAATAGGTCTGCTCTATGTATTTTGATGTACTGGTCACTTGATAAAGCCAATAGGACTGCTTTTTATATTCTGATGATCTGACCCTTTGACAAAGTCAGTAGTTGTGCCTTACTTAAAATGACACCATTTATATTGTCACATCACATAGTTAGCAGTGCAGACAACCCCTAGCCATGTAGCAGGAAAAGGCCATGCGCTGTGGGGAGTAAGGAGCCCGCGAGGGGTTGGGTGCAGAGCCTGGTCACTGGCCAGGCCCTGCATCCAATTCCATGACACGCCACAGCCAAAGGGGGTTGGACACATGGCCTGGCCACAGGTCAGGCCCTGCACCCAACTCCACACTGCGCACGCCGAAGGTCGAGCACCGCAGGGGGTTATGCGCCCGAGGGGTGGGGCCTTGTTGAAATGCCTGGTCCCAGTCCAGGCCCTGCACTGAATGTAATGCTGTGCTCAGTCGAAGGCAGGGCGCTGCAGTGGGTTGGGCACCCCACCCCATGCAACGCACAGTAAAGGGACATTATAGTTAACTTAAAATGTCAGTTAAAACATACCGTTTTAAATGAACAAAAGCACTGAAATTCACCAGTTATAGTTATCTTAAGTAACTATAACTCGCGATCTCGACATTTAAAAATTTTTTTTTGACAAGTAAAATAGTTGAGGAACAGCTCGCTCTAAACCCTTAACATTCACCTTTGGGCACTTATATTGGCAAATTCTCACATCCCAGGTCTATGTACGTGGAAACATTTTGTGGGCAACAGGTCAGTGATGAAAAACAACACCCCGTTTTTGTACCAGATGATTTTCTTTGTTTCTTAATGGTTACTGGTATCCTCTCTATGGCCATAGTCATGGGCTGATGCCAGATCTACCTTCACATCAATGTCCCAGATACCCCGATGTTGTTTCATGTTAATTTGGTTTGGCCTGGCTAACAGATAGATAACATATTACCCAGTCTTGAATTACCTACATTAGACACAGCATGCCATAGGGTGGCTTTCAAAGTTCAAAACTTGTAATTTTCTCTAATTTAAATTAAGAGATAAAAAATAGATACAGAAGAATCAGAATAATGAGTAAATAACAAAAGTAATAAGAAGTTGGCTATAAAGTGGTAGCCAACATCTTTTTTAAATTTTGTTGAGCCTTGTTTGAAATGTGAAGTCCCTTAAAATTCAGTAAAATTCTTTACTGGAGTAATACCTTTCCTAACCTCATCCCTAATACCACTTTATAAACGACTTTTTTTTTAACCCAGAGGAGGAACACATTACTGCATTATTAAAATATGAGAATATATTTGTCATAAGTTTGACTCCAAATCAGTGTCAAGTAATTTTAGCGCTTTTGGCAACAAACATTCCGTGATCAGAACGGAGTAATACAAAATACTGTGCAACACTGAAATTTTAGACATGCAAATACAGAATAAAAGCGCATTAAGGCAATGCAAATTCAGGCTCTGGGATAAAAGTTCTCTCTCATTCTCTTGTATGCACTTGGTCTAGAACAGAGGAAGTCAGAGAAAAGTGAATATAGGAAGGAATATAGGAAGGTATGGGATGGGATGCCTCGGAAATTGCAACACATATGATGCAACTGGGGGCATCTGGATTGCTACTGGATTCCAGTGATTGGAAGTTGGTTATTTTCCAGGATTTGTTTTATTGACTATTGTTTTGTCTGTGCTCCTTTTGGAGTTGGGGTGCAAATTATATGCTGAGATGGACACTGAAAGTGGCCAATGGCCATTCGTATAAAACTCCACGCCAAGGAGAACACATCCAACATGTAAAGGAAAGAATGACAATTAAGATGAAGCAGGTAATACTGGTAGGTGGGTCGAGGAAGCATGGATGGATAAATAATTAGACCTTTAACAGTGGAGCAGGGAAAAAGGGGTGACTCAATGAGCAATGTCCAATGATCAGTTTAAGCAGTGTTAAATTAACACTATACGTTGCGTCACCCTATCAAGTTTCATCAAATTTTACAGTCCTTTTCAATTTATAATTCTGACCTTTTGTCTTTATTAAATCTTGAGTCACACATTAAAAGATACACGTTGAAAAAAGATTCCATAGCTGATGGCTTTTTCTTAGACTTTCTTTTAAGTTGCGATTGTCAATTATGTTTCTTGTCAAATTCACCTATCACAAATAATTTGCCTTTAGCGTTATCTGGCCAGGAATTTGTTTTTTTTAAAAGATTTTCTGGAACTTGGAAAGATGATGGAGCAAAACTGGTTGAATCGTCTATATCTATTGGGGCAGAAGCCAACTCGTGGGACAAACTCTACTCTGGATGCGAATAGTGGCTGATCCAAAATGACCACCGTGAAAGCTAGAACTCTCTCAGGAACATAGAGTCACTGGACGATTATTGAGATAAACAAAACCAAAACCAAACTCCATTCACTTCGGACTTGCTGGATCTTGCTTCTCCGCTCCTAATCTTCTGATGAGATTTACATGTCTGTGTGCTCTCTAGCTGAGTCTCCTGCCTGGACAGATTCAACAAAGCCTAACTTGACTATTGAATGACTTTCACATTTCCCTCCTCACTTAAAGTTACAGCACAATAGACGTTATTGATTTGTTTCTTTCTTTAAGTCTATGTCATATTTGTTACCTCTGACCTAATCTACCCAATTAATGGAAAAAGAAACATCATGGTTCTGGTTGCTTTAAGCTCAGTCTTGTAGACCTGTTCTAGCTCTGATGCGTGTTGCAAATGAGAAACCTTCCTTATTCACCGACTAAAGGCAAGAGCCGCGGACCAGGCCAGGACTGCAGTGCTCTGCAGAAACGAGTGCGGATCTCAGAAGTGGGGTATTTAAAGGCCGATGATGATGAGCACATATGTGTAAGTGAGGAGGCCGTTGTTTGGGTGTGGGTGGGGGCATTTGTGTGGGATCAGCGGTGTGTGTGTGTTAAAACAGAGCAAGAGAAAGGGAGAAAATCAGAAAAATCACCTGCCACTGAGTTTAAAACTGGAGTTATTTTCTTCTGGCTTGTCAGTTACCATTACATTTGATGTGAGTAATAGTCCAATTTATCTGACACTGAAAACGCTACCTCTCTTGTGGCACGCATTTCCGTACTGTGCATCTCGCGTTCTAACAAACACGCAGTTTTATTTTAGGCACATCATCAGTGACTACTAGAAATAAATAATTCTCCTACAAAACTCTCCTTGCAGCAGTTAAATGCACCATTTGGCACTTTCTAAATAAATAATCGTGGGAGATCACTGTGCATTACAGAGCGGATATTGACGTCTCACCAGTCTAGTTTCACAAGTCACCACGGGTCATTTCAAGCTCCCATTCACAGGAAGTAAATCAAGTCTATATACAAAGAGCATTTGGGATCTTACCTTTAGTATGCTATTATTTGCTTGTGTCTATTCCTGAATGACAAATGTTCAGAGGCTCAAACAACTTTTTATTCAAGAACATATGGAAGGCTGTGGTACATAGGTATGCACAGACTTACTGTTTACATAAATATATAGCGCACTCCTACCCTTTAAGGAGTCTCTCGGCACTGGAGTGCTACAATCTTAAATGAAGTGTGCCTTGATCAAGTGTTTGATAGCAAAAAGAATGGAACACCTCCCTACATGAGCAGAAAGATTAATCCAGGCAAGTCAATGAAATTAGCCTGGACGTGCCGCAGGGCCCTGGGAGTAATACAGAGAGATATCTTATTAGACAAAAAGGCTGGAGCTAAGCCATGCAATATGGTGTATGTGGAGCATAAATGTGTGCTGCAGCCCATATGGTGCAGCGTTGGCCTGAGTGTCATCGGGTAGAATGATGAGAACAAATGCAAAGCACAGCCGTAAGTGCTCAATGGAAGGAGGTAAAACGATGGAGGGGGGGGCGTGGCTTGAGGCTGTAAGATGGCGTCAAGATGGCGGTCGCACTCTAAGAGTGCTCCGGACCCCTCTGTCATCCGCCTCGCATCCTCTCACCAGCGACAGTCATCCATCCTTCCTACCTGCCTGTGGTGGTTCCCTGGGCTGAGGGGGCCACTCCGGTCCGCTTGTTTGGCGATTCTGGGCCCCCGGTGCCCGGTTTTGGTCCCTTTCTTCCTGAGGCTCTGAGGCCGCAAGATGGCGGTGGCCGCCGCTGAAGCCCGGCGATGACCGCGGCGTCATCGCCTGAGAGGCCGCCGGCGCTGCACTACCCTCTCTCCGCAGCCCTTTCTGATGGCCGGCTGAGTTCCTGTGTCTCCTGTGTCCTGCTCTGGCTGGCCGACGCTCCTCTGGGATCAAGCGCTCCCCCCCATGTCCTCTGCATCGGAGCGCGGGGCTGAGAAGATCCGAGCGCCTGCCCGACATCTGCAGGAGGCCGACGTGCAGAGGGCGCCCTCCGAACCCAGAGTGCACTGGATGGGGCAGTCCTGTTGAGCGTTCCGCCTGTGGCCGATCCGCGCCCTGTGACGAGGTGCCGGTGAGTGAGGACAATTAGCGGCTTGGCTACCTTGTCGGGTAGCGGTGCGGGGTGCTGACATCGGAACTCCTGCCCCCCCCCACACCGGCCTACGCTCCTATCTGCAGTGCCGCCCGGCGCGACCCTGCTGGATGTGTCCTGCACCTGAGGGGACTGTCACGTCGCCCTCCGCCTGGGGGGCCTGGGTCGTGGGGTGAAGGCCTTCGTTGCGGCCCGCTACCGGCAAGTGAAGTCTCTGTCCGGGTCCCCTTCCCTCGACCCGCTGTCTCCGCGGCACCTGGCCCGGCTCCTCGGGTTGCTTCTGTTGCTTCTGTGGTCCGGGCCTTGCCCCCCTGCTCGTTGGTACGTGGGGGGCCGGCCTGGGGGCCCCACTTGCTGACTTGAGTCCCCTGGCACACCCTGTACAGGAGCAGAGGGGCTATCTGTGAAGGAATCGGCGGAGAGACTTCCCCGGGGCCACGACTTGAGGGAGTCCCGCTGTGAACTGTACGGACCCCTGGCGGAGACATTTCTGAGTCCTTTTGGCACGTTCCTGGGTGGCTGGGGGTGCGCCTGGAAGTCGGCTGCTATATTGAACATGTCCCCCTGCTCCTCTTAGACTGGCACACGGCCCCCCACCCTGGCCTATTCCCTTTCATCCTCATCATAGTTGCCCGACCAGGCACAGAGACACCACCCCGAGTGAACGCACTGGCTGCGGGTTTTCACCCCCCCCCCCCACCCGCTGGATCGCTGGTCCCGCCGGGCTGCGCCGGAGGCCCTCGCCCTACGCCTTGGCCCGCATACACCTACGGCGGGGGAGCTTCTGCCCGGGCGCTGGCCTTGTGGACTGGGCGGCGCGGAGGGCCTCGTGGCACTGTGATCTCCTCACCGACCCTGGATGACGTGACCTTCTCCGACGCCTTTCCATCGTTTTCTGCTCCCTGCCACCTGGTTGCTCCCTGGGTTCACCTCCGTTCCTCTAACGACCTGTGGAGCTGAGACTCACCTGGCCTCATTGGCTGACCGTTGAATGGCCCGGGGCGCGGGCCCCTCTTCTCTCCGCTTCTCTCCGTCCAGGCGCTGACAGCCTCCGACAGCTCCGGAGCCCCCCCCAGTGTGGTCGGCCGCCGAGTCAGGCAGCGGGGCGGGGAGGGGGTGCCGTGATCCTGAGCGCCGCCGCCCCCGCGGCCTGAGACTTCTGATCGGGGTGAACTCCGCACCCAGGCCCGAGTATTGACGGCCTGGGCGCTTGTCCGGCCCCCCTGGGACAGGAATTGGCTGACTGTGCTCCTTCCATCCACTTGGAGAGTCATCTGGGCCCGGCCCTCACGGTGAGGATGGGTAGAGACCGTGCCCCGAAAACACCGGCGCCACAAACTCAGACCAAGATGGACCAGTACACTACCGCCGACCGGAGTCCACCAAGGGGAGCGTCCGGTGGCCCCACCCTGGTGGGGAGTGACCTCTCAACCATCCTTCAGGTGATTGGCACCTCTCAGGCCTCTGTGGAGAGCAAAATCGGGGAGGTGCGGGTCGGTGTGGCCCTTATCCGCCAGGACCTCCGCAACGCAATGGCGCGGTTGTCTGAGGCGGAGTCGCGCATCTCCACCGCAGAGGACGACTTGAGCCAGTTAAAAACGCAGGTGGCCCGCCTGCAGACCCAGACCTCGGAGCTGCACCGCCGGGCGGAGGACGCGGAAAATCGCTCGAGGCGGAACAACCTGCGCCACATAGGCTTCCCTGAAAATGTTGAACAAGGCCATGCGGACACTTTCATTGAGACATGGATTAAGTCATGGGTGCCCGCTGAGGCCCTCTCGCCGTGGTTTGTCATCGAGAGTGCACACCGTTCTTTGGCGGCTAAACCTCCCACCAGAGCACCCCCTCGTCCTATTATCATCCGGATCCTCAATTTCCGAGACAGGGACACTGTCCTGAGAGAAGCCCGACTCCATGGTCCCCAGAAATGCCAGAACAATACTATAATGATCTTTCCAGATTACACACGAGACGTTCAGGCCCAACGCCGTACTTACACAGAAGTTAAGCAGAAACTCCGTAATCTGGGCTTGCGTTATGGGCTCCTCTTCCCGGCTCGCCTCCGAGTCATTTTCCAGGACAAGGCAATCTTCTTTGACACACCTCAGGCGGCCTGGACATGGCTCACGGAGGAGCGGCCTCTGAAGGTCCATCCTGTTTCTCCCCCTCCCATGTCGGGCCCCTCCCGACCACCTCCTTCTCTGCCCAAGCAGCAGCGGAGGCACAACCGCTCCCGTAAGAGGGGAGAACGACAAGGAGACCACTCAAGATCACCTGGAGGCAGCCCGCAACGGTTGCTCTCCGCCATGGTCCCTTCGACCCTGGGCGACCATAGCCGGGCCAGCTCCCTGCAGAGCCTAGCGCAAGACCGAGATCCCTCCTCGACGCTGCGCCCGGCCCTCTCCGACTCGGATCTATCTCGAAGCCCGGCGCTCCGGGAGTCTGGAGATGAAGCTGGGCTCTGACCGGGAGGTCCCATGGCAGCAACCTTGACTTGCACCTCATAGGGCTTGTGGCAGTTTTATTTCAATGCTGATAGTGTATTATCCGAATATATGGAGGGGTCCACTGCCGTTGCCACAACTTGCCCTGCTAGCCGTTTTAGGATAGCTTCTTGTTTCTAGTTAGGGGCGACAGATGCTTCGGGGTTGGAAGTATAGGGCGGGGGGTGTTGGGGGGGTTCAGGGGGAGGGGGGGCCGTTGCCCTCCATTTACTGTTCAGTTTGTTTTTGTTTGAGTTATTATATGCAGCCCTATTTTGTCATTGCTTTCAATCCTTCTATGTCAGTCCACTCCACACACACACACCGTCTCCTTCGGTGGGAGATGCACGACCAGGCACCGACCCTGTCCTTTCCTTATGACCACTCTACGCCCTATTGCTTTGGGCCTAGATCCCCTCTGGCCCCCTGTGCCCCCCACCAACCACTCCACAGACGCACCTGCACGGTAGGTCTCTCCAGGTCCAGTCCTGGAACGTCAATGGGTTGTTAGACCAAATTAAACGCACTGCTGTCCTTAGGAGCGCTCAGCGTCAGTCCCCAACATCCTCCTCCTGCAAGAGACACACCTCTTGGGAACACAATGCTCCTTCCTTGCCCGATATGGGTTTGATAGGGTTTGGCATTCGGGATTCGCGCGGGGATCCCGGGGGGTGGCAATATTGCTCCGATGCGGGCTCCCCTTCACACCTCTCCAAGTCTCGACCGATACACAGGGATGCTACATATCCCTCTCCGGCTGGCTTGAGGGACAGGTCTTTAATTTCCTCTCCATCTACATTCCCCCCGCTGCGCTTTCCTCTACCCTCCGCCGCCTAACGGAGGTGATCACCTCCTTACCCCACGGACATACCATAATCGGCGGGGACTTTAACGCGGTGCTGCAGCCAGCCCTGGATGCCACAGGGGCCCCTTCCTCCTCACGTCTCACCTGCTCGAAACGACTCTCGGATCGGTCATCTGCACTTGGCCTCTGCAACGCCTGGAGGCTATGGCACCCCCGAGAAGCACAGTACACTCATACCTCTGCAGCGCACCACACCCACTCTCGTATTGACTTTCTATTCCTCACCGCCACCGACTGCCAACTGATCTCCGGAGTTTCTATCCTTCCACTGGGAATTTCAGACCACTCTGCTATCTCTCTCCGCCTTGGTGCTTCCTCTGGGCGGACACGTCCGGTCTGGCAGTTTAATGCCTGGTTTCTGCAGGACGCGGAGACTAAGGACGCGCTTGAACTAGAGTTGAAAAATTACTTCTTGGCCAACACAGGTTCGGTTCCCTCTGTCGGCACGCTGTGGGAGGCCGGCAAGGCCACCATACGTGGAGTGGCCAGAGGTCTAGTCCATTCGAAACGGGCAGAGCAGACCGCCCGCCTGACCCAACTCGAGGCACAGGCCGTGCGATTGGAGGCCGTGCCTGGCGCTGCGGCGGACGCCCACTCAGACAGACAACTCGCATTGCTTCGCGAGGAGATCCGTCAAATCTCCCTCGACTCGTCCAAAACACTGTGGCCCGTATTTATGGGTGGGGAGACAAAAATGGTAAATTGCTTCATAATCTGGTCTCCTTTCCTAGAGGTACCAAAATTGTCCCCGAGGTCCGAGATGCCACTGGCGCACATCACTGTACCTCCACAGCCATAGCCCAGGCCTTTGCTGGGTATTATGCCCAGCTCTACACGATCCGACTTCCCACAACCTCCTTGGCCGCGGTACTGGGACGCGCGGACGTTCGACTTCCCTGCCTTTCCCAGTCTGACTCGACGGACCTGGACCGTCCCTTCACTCCGGAGGAGATTAAAGGTGCCATATCCTTGTTACACTCCGGGAAGACGCCGGGGCCGGCCGGTTTCCCTCAAGAATACTATGCAGCATATCGAGATCTACTGGTTCCCCATCTCACTAATCTCTTCCAACATGTGGTCAAGGAGGGGTTGTTTCCTCCTGAGACTGATATGGCCACCATCGTGGTCATTACCAAGACCCATCGCCCTCCCTCTCTTGTGCGGAATATCGTCCAGTAACCCTTATTAACACCGAAATGAAACTTTTTGCCATGGTCCTAGCCCAACCTCTTCGCCCCTTGTTACACGACTTGATCCACCCCGACCAATGCGGCTTCATGCCTGCACGCGGCATCCGACACTGTATACGACGCCTCCACTTGGCCCTAACCCATCGCCAGCGACTCACCCCATATTTGGGACTGCTGCTAATAGACTTTGAGAAGGCCTTCGACACTATAGACTGGTCCTATTTAGGGGATGTTTTGACCGAGATGGGCTTCGGCCCCGGTTTTCGGAGCTTCATTCGGGTCTTATATTCAAACCCTCAGGCGCGGGTCCTGATTAATGGCGTCCTTTCCGAGGCGTTCCCCATCCGGAGAGGCACCCATCAGGGCTGCCCCCTTTCACCACTTTTATTCGCTCTGGCGATGGAGCCGTTGGCATGCCTCATCCGCGCCGACCCCCAGATTCAAGGGTGGTATTGGGGTTCCCAACAGACTGATAAAATTGCCTTATATGCGGATGATGTTCTGCTTTTCTTGGCCGATCCGGAGACTTCCGGTCCGCGCTGCCTGGAGGTGCTTCGGTCCTTTGAGGATGTCTCCGGCCTGCGACTCAAACCTGCAAAATCCACTTTGGTCCCCCTTCGCCCCTCTCGATCCTGCTTTGATTGGCAATCTACAATCCCTCTGCGAAGACAGTCATTTAAATATTTGGGGATTTGGATAACCCTGTGCCCTGAACTGGAATGGGCTCTCAACCTCACTCCCCTGGTAGCAAAAGCCAAGTCTGATCTCAAACGTTGGCAATCGCTTCCGCTTAATCCTCTTGGTAGAGGAGCCCTTTTTAAAATGATGATCCTTCCCCGTTTCTTATATATCCTACAGAACATCACTTTTCACCTCCCAGGTAGTTGGTTTCATGAGTTTGACGGGGTTATTACAAAGTTTTTATGGGGCAGTGGTAGACCGCGTATGTCCCTGGCCCGCTGTCGGATACCTCCCTACAATGGTGGTATGGGAATGACCAACCTCCATCTCTACTATCTTGCTACCCGGCTTATTGTTATTCACGACTGGTTCGCTGGGGGCTGGTCTGATCCGGCTTACCGGGTCGAACTCGGGATCATGGACTTTCCGCAGCTGCAGGCCTACCTATACGGCTCCCCTATCCCGCAGACTATTCCTCCCATCACCAGGGCGATCTTAACGGCATGGCGCTCGGCCCTGCGCTTCACACGCTGGGACAAGAAACTCACCCAACACACCCCCCTGTGGCACGGGACCTGGCTGCCGGAGGTATCGACCCTCAGTGGATTTCGCCAGTGGGACCGAATTGGATTTACACTTCTCGGAGAGGTCTGGGTTGGGGACCACATCCGAGCCTTCTCGGACCTGCAACAACGCCACTCCCTTTACCCGACACAGTTTTACAAATATTTGCAACTTCGCCACGCCCTCCTTGCACACGTTTCCCCCGGTATCTCTCTTCCCGAGTTCAACCCGCTTGAGGCGCAGGTCATGATGGGCGACTTGGGGAAGGGGGGAGTGTCACGGATCTATCGCTCGTTGGTGAATAATAGTCCGGCTACCCTGGATGCACTGCGCACACGTTGGGAGGGATGGGTGGGCCCCCTAGAGGAGGCAGACTGGCGAGACGCCCTTATGGCACCCAAAACCCTAACTACCTCCTCCAAATTGCGCCTTATCCAACTCTACTATCTCCACACAGCATATCTGACTCCGGTCCGCCTACATAGGGCGGGCTTGCGTCCCCTACAGGACTGTACCCGATGCGGCCATGCCCCGGCCGATTTCTATCACATGGTCTGGCAATGTCCCGGTCTTGCCTCCTTTTGGGCGGGTGTAGAATCTGAACTTACACAAACACTGGGCTGGCAGGTTCCCCACGAGCCCCTACGTGTCCTCCTAGGGGTCTTTGATGGACTGGACGGCTCTCGGGCCGACAAACGCTTCCTGGGTACGGCGGTGGCGGTTGCTAAGAGGGATATTGCCGCGGCTTGGTCCCAAGCTAAGCCTCCTACTGTTCGTAAATGGCGCAGGGGGGTGGATTGGTGTGCGGCCCAGGAGGAGCCCCTCTTCGAGGCCAGGGGATGCCCTGAAAAGTTTGAGAAGATATGGGGCAAGTGGTTAAATTTACTATTTTGAAGTATGTGTCAACTCCTCCTTCCTACGAATGTTTTGTATTTTTTCCCTTCACAGGACACATTGTGCTCATGGACGTTTTTCTTGGCTTGTGCCTCCTACTGTCCGAAGGTGTTGAGTATTGCTATATCGTGTACTTCATGGCTGCTTTTCTTTTGTTCTCAGTACTGAAAATGTCAATAAAAATTGATTATCAAAAAAAAAAAAAAAACGATGGAGGGGAGGGAACTACTCAATGCAGAATCATACTAACACAACAGACTGTCACTCCATCAACCATGACCATCAATCAAGAAACCAACCTCTTCCCACCAGCAACCAGACTGCTATGGTGTCCTGCTATGGATGGCCTACTGGTTTAGCTTCTGTTCTCAATGCCCAGACAAGAATGTCACCTCCCAGCTGCTGGCACTTGTTAGATGAGTTCTCTGCTTGCACTGGCCCCTCTGTTGGTATTTCCCATCGGTTGTCTGATGGACGGCTGTGAGTTATCGCTCTCACCTTGATGGACAGCCCACCAGAAGTCACAAGAATCTAGGTCCTGCAAATGACACCATGCTGCAGCATGGCAGTGAAACTGGAAGCTGCAGAACCCCGTCAGGAGGTGCCTCCAAGGTTGGTTCCCAAGCAGTACACTGCCACCAGACCCGAAGGATAAAGCCTAACTTCTTAAATTATATTTCATGTGAGGACTAGAACTGAGCATTATTAGATGAATACAAGCATTTTCTTGGAATGTTATGTCTCAATGAAATAATATTAATACAAGTATAAATACATGAACAAATATCGTAGTTTTGATAAAAATAATTTGTACAGAATTAAATTATTATGTTGTCTTCGAAGCCGGTTTCACAGCCCTCATACATACTTTCTACTTTGTGTCAAGTAGGGCAGTAGGGGCCTTGAAGACCAATTCAGGCTCACTGAGCCATTTCCACGCTGTCATTGTGAATAATAACAGGTGCTCCTGAAATCTAGGAAAACTTCATTAGAGTCCAACAGATTTCACACTAACTCCAGAGTGGATAAAACACTGGACTTGAATAAAAATGAGATAATTAATGTAATCAGACATACCACCTCGTAAAGTATGTTTGTCAATGTGGATTAGTGAAAAATGAACAACTGCAACCAAATGTAGGAGCGTTTTTTTTTTAGGATTCCTTCTAGTTTGATATATACAAAGGAAAGAGGGAACTTGCTCTATCTTAACTTGTGCAAAACATATGATACTGCACCAAAAACCACAATACTAGCCAAACAAATCTAAAACAAACAGGAATAAAAGAATATGCAAGTAGCTATGGAAGAATGAGCCAGAGGAAGGAAAATGTAAGGCAGAACACTGGTCATGAAGCTGAGGGTAGTCTGGTGACAAGAAAGGGTTCACTGGATAATACTTACTCACCGGAGTGGCTAAAAACTCACCCTCCTGAGAATAAATATAACGAGTTTAAGATACACAAAAGCAAAAAATATTATTCTGTACCAAAATACCGAATCTGCTGTAAATGAAAAGCAACCAGTTTTTGAGATCTGCTGGACAGTATGATGAAGGCTGGGTGAATGCTGATTCAAGGGCAATAGGTTTTCAACGGGAAAATTACTGATAAGACCTAAATTAGGTGAACATATAGTGCAGGGGAGTAGTAACTCATAACTGAATGGGCTACACTGAAGTCTTAAAAATCCTGGAAACATAATTTGAGGAGATGTCTAGGCGAATTTAGACAAACCCGTAACAATAGTGAACTTTCGAGGGAACAGTTACATAACAAACATGTGCAAGGCAGAGGACTGCAGGCATCACCTCAGGTCTGTGAGACTTGAAAAAGTGCAAGGGGACAAATCAGGTGTTGGATGATGAATAAAAGTGCAAAAGCGTACTATTTATGACTATATACGAAATAACTCCGTGACTGACTGAAAAGAAAGGAATGAAGAAAATAAACTGTCTTATGATTAGGGCTCCCGGTTTTCCGTTTTTACGGATTTTTACATATAAATACAGACGGAAATCTATATTTCCTTTGTCTGTATTTATATTTAGAAACGGCAAAACACTAGCAAATTTTGCCGCGCTGCCGTGCTCCAGTGCAGTTTCCTTTCCACGCCCCTGGAAATTCATTTAAATCCCTTCCAATCAGGGTCTTTTAGCGCCCTCATGTGGACCTCATTAAGGGAGCCTGCAGTGTCGTGTTATCAGGGTGTCTCAAGAAGAGAAAAGCAAGGGGTTGCTTAATGGTTTATAGCGGGGGTGGAGGGAAAGGGCCCGCCGTCGCGCCGTTCCATGATTGATTGCCTAGTGAGAAGGAGGGTAACGACCTGGGGGGGGGGGGGCGGGATAGGGGTCGGACCGACTCGAGAGCCATGATTCTGTCCCTCTGGGATGCAGTGTGTCTCCCTCAGCTGTTCTCCCTTCATTGATCCCTCTTCACACATGAAAAGCCTCCCTGCTGATTTAAACGTCCTCCTGCTGCAGCCAGCCATAAGGTTGTGCTGGGCTGGCGCCACCCTGCTGCCTCGTGAGGGATGAGGGGATGTGTTTTGAAGCTCTCACCACGGAGCGGGGAGTTTCAAAGCACTGGCTGGCCCTGTCGCCTCCAGACAGCCTCGCTTCGCCTACGTGTCCGCCCTCCCATGTGCAGCCTGGGAAGTTGTTTTCGTGAGGTGCCTGGAGGATGCTGCGCCCACTCGGAGAGCTGTCTGAGGCACCTCGGCCCCCCGCCGCCGCTCTCCCGACCTGTGTCGGTGTGTTCGAGTCGGGTACGGACGGCAGGCCACATTATGCAGGTGCATGTGCTATTCAGTTGTGGGTATAAAACATCGCACAGCCTGTACTCTAACCTGCCCCAGAATAAAATATTTTCCAGGCTTCCCCGTGACATGCCTTTGCAGCATGCTTCCAAAGGCACATTTTTTTCTGATTTTGTCCAGAACAGTCGAGACCTGAGGGCTAGATATGCCGGCCAGTGCGACTAGTTATTTATCTTGGCTAGGCTGTTCAGTTTGTAGACCTGTTTTATTTGGTCTGGCGCTAGGTTTCTCTGTTGATGTCCAGACAAAACAACAAACCAGGTGTCAAGTAGTGTCCTTAATAAATGCAATCGCCTGTACCTCGCTAAACACCTAATCCTGCAGTGCCCGAGACGAGGTGGAGCGACCCCTGGCAGTGTACTGTATAGAGGTGGTCGAGCAGGCAGCATGCCGTCGGATTACTTTTACAGCACACCACGGGAGAGCTATCACATGGCTCTCCCCTCCCAGCAGCAGTAAGGAAGGCAGTGGTGGTGCCCCGGTGGGTACAGTGGGAAGCACACATCGAGATTATGGCAAGAGAGGCAGGAGCAGCGGACACAATGGGGAGCAGTCATTGAAAAAGGGAACACCAGGAAAGAAGCATTCACTTCATGGGACTGGGAGCATTGTTTTTAATCTGCATGGCGTGTTTTCTACTGGCTGTGAGATGGGAGGACCGGTAAGTCAGTTCTCATGTGTACCTATATGCAAACTAGATTCCCGTTACAGCTGGAGTAACATTGTAGGCCATTAAATCAAACGCAAGACATGGGAGAGCATGTGGTATTACCACAACAGCTGCAGACTTTGGAACTTAGGAATCAGGTTCAAGACTGAGCATTGGCTCAGCATCGTGTAAATATTCACAAGTGACTTAATCTTCCTGGTCCTAAAACCAAATTTGACCTTCACTAATATAACTGGTGCTCATGTAAAGTGCTCCAATGCACGCTATATAAAACTGCAACGAACAGGAGTCCAGTTTGCACCACAAAAACCAATTTGTCATTTATTTTGTGCGGTGGTCATTTACTGGCAATATTTTAGCCATGGTGTCATTTAGAAAATACTTAGTAATCCCAGAATACTTGTCCTTCTTCTGATTCATTTGTACAATATGTGCGACATGTTATACATGTGCAGAGTACAGTCAAACTCAAATATATGAAGGAACTTTATTGCACAATTAGTTGTAACCATCACAATTTGTACAAACATGTTTTTGTATGACACA
Organism: Calotriton arnoldi; assembly: GCA_963921515.1. Lineage (NCBI taxonomy): Eukaryota > Metazoa > Chordata > Amphibia > Caudata > Salamandridae > Calotriton > Calotriton arnoldi. The sequence goes on along the minus strand of CAWUFW010012496.1, from coordinate 298,718 downwards.
CATATTTGAAGGCACTCCAACATGTGATAATGAACATACACAAGGATGTGAAATAAACAGTTTGTCTAGGATCACACAATTTGGTGACACCAAGAAGCTGGGATTTGTCACAGTTTTTCCAGTTTCACTCTGAACAATATGATCATTAGTGGGTATCTCTTTCTGATAGCGCATGCTAATGCTTTGTGTGTAATTCTTGGAGAATAAGATTAGAGCATAGGTAACACTGCCTGCTGCTCAACCATGCTTAGTGCTACTTTGGGTGTATGACGCTTTCCCACACCCCTCTGATTCCCTCAAAACCCCTGAATCTGAGGCTTGGCTGCAGCAACACACAGCCTCCAGGTAGCACCCCCATGTATGTAGCCTTCTCACACCTCTCCCTTCCATTTAAAAAAACCCTGAAACTAGTGCTTGGCTGCAGTGAGGCACTGCTTCCAGTCAACACGCTTTTATAAGGGCACTAGCTTAGTTTTGCAGCAGTTTTAAGATCTTCTTAAAGTTTCTCATTGCTTAAATGTGTGTAATTTCTGATATTTATATATGTTTTCCTTGTCTTCATTGCTTGATTTTGCTTGCGAGAAAGTGTCACTCATAGTCGTTGAATGTCACTCATTATTACAGTGAAATTCTGAAAATGTCACACATAAGCAATCTGAAACCTTGGCAGCTATGGATTTCTCATTAATTTCCAGCGGCACATGTAGCCCTAATTATCTGCCATAAGGCTTGCACTTCACAGCCTCACCAGCATCTTGCCGGGAAAGTCTTGGCCCGCAGATTTGTAGCAGGAGCTGTTTAGATGGCTTAACGACGCACGAGCAGTTTTGTCACTGGTTGCTGCATGCATGATGAGAACTGATTAAAGGGAAATTCAGCCCAGCAGAGGCCAGTATGTAGACATCACTGGTCTTCCAAGGTCGAGATGCAGTTTCATGCTCTCATCACACCCTAGTCGAAATTCCAGTCGACCAGTTACAAGTGGTTTCTTCTCGAGCCAGCTGGCAACACGTGGGCTTTGGACCTCTCGAGAACTACTATGGAGTAAATTCTATTAGAAGCCAATTACATCTTGGAACTAGTAAGTTGTGTTTTAATTTTGGTTCCAGGTAGTATTTTATTCTTTTTCGCCAGGACAACGTAATTTATTTTTGGGCGCTAGACACGTACAGTCTAAAACTCATGTACTGCAATTTCATTAACAAACCAGAAAGAGCCTCAATGTCCTCAAAGTCTCTTGAAATGCACATGTGCTTGTACTACAATGGCAAAGTTTTCAGATGAATGTATTATGTTGACCAATAACAACCAGGCGCATGTGTGCATTGTCAATTTAAATAAATGTGGAAAAATACTAGCTGTAGCGTCGTCTTTTGCTTGTGGCAAAAATAAATGCGGATAAATACAGAAAAAATGCCCCAAAAATAAATATGGATAAATACAGACAGAAATGGCAAAAAAATAAATACCATAAAACCGGGAGCCCTACTTATGATCCATAGAACAAAGGTTTATACCAGGCAGAAATGGACTTGCCTTTGATAAAACTGATGTGCAATAAAAAAAATATATAGATATATAAGCCTGGGCGTAGTTCGCGAAGTAGCGCTACGCGAAGCTACGCAAAGTGCAGTTCGCACTACGCGAGCTACGCGTAGCACTACGCGAACTGCGTAGTGCACTGTTCGCAATGATTGCACAGTGCCGGATGCTTGTCCGCACTGTGCAATCATTGAAAACGGCATCTTGCACAGTGCGAGCTGTCTTTTACTGCCGCTCGAGTAGATTTTTACTCGAGCGGCAGCTTTCTCAACGCGGACTGGTAGTTTCTCATTGCGAGCGGTCACGAGCATACGTGACCACTCGCAATGAGAAACCTGACCTCCCTGCGTTGAGAATCTCGCCGGGAGGTTTATTTTCCACGCTCGCGATCGGCAACTTGATGTTGCTGATCGCGAACGAGGAAAAAGTCTCGCCGGGATGTCATTTTGCTTGCTCGCGGTCGCCAACTTGACGTTGAGGACCGCGAGCATGCAAAAAATGACCACTGCACTACGCTACGCTACGCGTGTTTGCACTGTGCTACGTGCAATTCGCGTTGTGCGAAGTAGCGCAAACTACGCGAGCGTAGCGTAGTGCTTTGCCCAGGGTTAGTCATATGCTCTTTTTGTTGCTCTGATTTTGACATTGGTTTGCAACAGGATGCTCCTGTAGTACTTAGGAGACTAAAATATAGCCCAAGTTTTGAAATAATTAATGTCAATAATGACAAAATGAGCAGTGTGGTCAACAGAAACATTTGCCACGGTCGTTAATTCTTGTTTTCTCAAATATATAATTCAAACCACTGCTGGAAGAGACAATTATACTCAAGTGGGAAAATGGTAGGTGTGGAGGAGAAGAATGCCTACTGCTGGTGATTCTTAGAGAATGCAGGACTGGGTTAGAGAACAGCTTTTTTGTCTACACTGAATGGTCCCTTTAAACAACAATCATATTTAAGGCTCCCTGTTTTCCGTTTTTACTGATTCTTACAGATAAATACAGACAGAAAACCATTTATTTTCTTGTCTGTATTTATTTTTAAATGAGGATAAAAATGGAAATTTGATGCTTTTTGAGTAATTCTAAAGACACTTTGCCATGACTGCCAGGCCAATAACTGTGTGGATTGATAGGTAAGGGGGCTAAAAAAAAGTAATTTTAGTAAAGAGGCTTAAACAGCAGTAGATATGCACAAGGCTGATACTGAAATGTGCACATTTTCATATAAGTGCATTGATTTATCTTCTGCGGGTGTTCATATCAATGAAACCTGACAGGCATTCAAGCATGACTGCATATTTATTGGTTAAATAAATGTGGAAATATACCAGTTTCAGCTTTATTGTTTTCACAAACCCCATAATAAATATGGAGAAATACAGATAAAGTTGACAAAAAATAAATATGGATAAATACAGACTGAAATGTCAAAAAAATAAATACCATAAAACCGGGAGCCCTAATCATATTATAGTCTACGCAATCCTCAGGCTGTTGTGTAGCTGGCCTTCAGAAAATCCAGCAAAGGTGAAATAAATATGGAAATATAAAGGTATTAAGCAATATGTTCCCTTCAATATTGTTGCATTGCACTGGTTTCAGTTAAAAAATAAATTCTCCCCTAAAGAAGAATTTCTTAAAGCTTTCAGTCTTGAGAATCGAAGCACAGAATACACATACAGAAAGAAAATGGAATAAATGGAAGTCTGCAATCCATGTATAAAAAACGCTCTCTAATTTTCTTTTTACAGTCCAATCGTGACATCGCTATTCACCTGCAATAAGAAAATGACGTAGCTTCTCAACTGTAATAACCTGTTAAAGTCAAGTTGTGATGTCAAAATGCCCGAGCTAGAAGTGCCAGGGGCAGGTCACGCGATTACAACTGCTGTATATACGATGGGAAGGAGAACTAGCTGTTCAGATTTTCTGAACTGAACAGTGATTAGAAGAAATAAGTTAAATAGGGCAGAAAGTGTAATGTGTGCAGGGATACAGTTTTTGGAATGAAAGCAGGAATATCCAGGCATGTTAACACATTATGAACTATTGCCATTGTTTTAAATATTCGCTATTTTAAAAAAATGTAAAAGTGAATTTTTTGTGATCATGTTTTTGCTAGTGACAACTTAAATTGCAAACCTGTATTTGCATCAAATCACTCACTGTATATTGCTGTGTTTAATTTTGCACTGCAGCTTCTGCATTTATTCTACATATTTGCAACCATACGTGTTCACATGATGGAGCACGAGACCGACGACGGACACTCTTTTAGGGGAACGATAATGGTGAGACCATATATTATAAGGAATAAAATACAATCTGCCATACGGCAAAAGAATATTGCAAATCATTCAAAGTACCATGAACTTAGAAAGTTTTCTCTGTATGGTCTCCTCTTTGGTGATTTGAAATATTGTTATAAAGTACAGCAGAGGGTCATTTATCCTGTATATTTGCAACACCCCTAATCTGATTTTTTTTCTTTCAAAGTATAATGCCTGAATGGAATTAACCTCATGCCAGAACTCTATATGCAGGCAATAGTATAGTACTGTATTAGGTATCCAGTGCTTCACATCCCTGACAGGGTCATGAAGAGCTCTGAATGTCATCTATTTCCAGAGCACCCCTGCAGAGTGCCGGTTTGAAAAGGGTGCTGGGTGATCTAAATGGGAGGTATTGGTTGAGGTTTGGGCTGTGCTTAAATGTGCAGTGTTGTAAAGAGTGTCAGAATTGATGCAAGTTGATTTTCTTTTAGCCATGTTTAGGGTGGATCTGTATTTTAGAGTAGGAGCCATCACTGATACTATACTATATGTGTCTATTCAGGGATGACACAGCCCAAGCTAAGGTAAAGTAACAAGATAACACTGTATGGAGTCCACCCAGAAGTTACAGGAGCCCATGCCCTGGCAGCATGGTCAAGCAGCCAGAGAAAGCTCTATGCATTCTACCCATGAAGAGGAGGTGCAGCTAACTATGCAATTAGCCATACCATAAGCTCTGAGAGGTAAATTCAGGAGCGGCGTGAAGCAATTCATAGGATACGGCAAGATACATCTGGCCGTGATCTATGAAGCTGTGAGGTCGATCCAGAAGAAGAACTGGCCCAGCCAGTCAGTGTGTGTGGCATAAAGGAAATGGAGAGGGGGGGTGAAGCCAATGATTATGCAGAAGCAATGCACTTATGCTACTGAACAAGAGCGGGATAAGGGACAAAGAAGACTACAGGGTGAGTGAAACCAGACCTTAGCCTGGCCTCAACCAGACTTTAGCCTTAGACCTGGCCCTAACCTTTTGTGGCCATAAAAGGCCCAAAGAACCTCACTGCCCATTTCCAGGGTGTGGTTAAGAAAAGGAGACAGGGGAGGAACAGACAGAAGGGTAGGCCAGGAGGAGGAAGGGAACCCCAGACTCCTGTGGAAAAAGGTCTTTATGTAGTTCGGGACAGGAGAACAGGAGGCAGTGGGATGAGAGAATAAGAAAGAAAAAGAGAAAAAGAGACTGATGGGCCAGAAGAAAACGGGTGGAATAAAGATGAAGGAGGCTGGTGCTTTCCAGTTTCATTCAAATGAAAGAATTAAGAAAACAAAAACACACACGGAATAACAATTTTCTAGCACACAATTGCAGCCTAAGCAGTGGCGGCTCCTCCGTTAAGGCAGAGGAGCGTCGCCCCACTGCTCTCAGAGCAGGAAAAAGGAAAAATAAAATGATAATAACCTTGTTATTATCATTTTATTTTTCACTACAGGGCTGGGTTAGGGCGGGGCTGGTGGCACGGGGAGGAGTGGTTTGCACACTCAAGTGCGCATGACTGCTTGGCCGGCCGTCTTGGGTTGGCCAAACAGTCATGCGCACTTTGCATGTTCCCCACCAGTCTGTAATGCACAACCTGGTGAGGAACCAACACAGGCTCTCTGTCCCAGTCTGAGCATCGAATCACGGTGCTCAGACCAATCACAACGCTGCATTGCAGCGTTGTGATTGGGTTAGGGGAGGGAGCCTGGGTGCTTCCTGTTCAACCGAAACTGAAGAGAGACGACGGCTGGCAAAAGGTAAGTGTTCTTTTTTTTTCTTTGTACCCCACCACCCCGGTTCCCTGCCAGCCGCCACTGAGCCGAAGGCATTAGTCAGAAATATAAGTCATTAAAGGGTGGCATTGAGTGAAATGCATTAGTGGTTATGCAAACTTTTAAAGATATTACAACACAAGAGGTTGTAAATTCATGTTGGTTTGGCAGGACACAACCCCCCTCCCTGATCGTCGCATTAAGTTTGTGAGGGGAGCAGAAAAAAACATTACACACTTGAAATTTAGTATAGGAACCCTTCATGCACATCCTAGATCTGACTAAGACAATGGACGTCCATCTATCCAAAGGATCAAGAAAAGAATTCCATATGAGGGAGAACCAGCAACTACTCCTATCGCCACCTATAGAGGGACACACAAAAAGGCCAGTGGCCGACGCCAAAATACATGCAGATGTTACCACTGCCAAAACCCCACAGCCTGATCAAAGTTTCCAAATTGTGTATACCGTATGTGTAACTGAAGATACTGGCATTGTAAAGAACTTATTGAAAAGATAGGAAGTGGAGTTATTTCAGATAATGGCAAGGGCCTTTGCTCTTTATTCAATATGGCTTGCTCCTGTACAGTGCTAGGCACCTTTTGGTTTAAGATAATTCTGTTCTTACTAAAGGTGCAGGGGCTGATCTCTGATTTTCCTGCTGAAGCTTTGTCTGAGCGCATCCGTACAAAAAACTGATTAAGTCACTGCTAATATTATATTGATGTGCATGGTCCTCTATAACAGATTCCCTGCAATGTGCTATAAGGCCCCCAGGGGCCCAGGCTTGTACCACTGACCCCATGACATGCATGAGCGGGTTATGCCAGAGAGTAGTCTATGAGACCCTGTGGCACTGGAACCTGAGGCACAACCACTTGGAGTATTGTCTTAAGTATATTTGATTTCCCCTCTGTCCCCATGAGGACCACATCCAGCACAAATATACCTCCCTCCAGAATGACCTCTTAAAAGACATGCATATCTATGGTTGTTGATTTCAACTGTTTTTTTATTACCAATGTAGTGCCTACAGATACCCCTTCCTGGTGAACTACTTAAAAATAACCATGTTTTCATACTCTTCTCACTACTGTTCTGTGATGTGATTGAGACATCTATCTTCTCTACCTTCTTGCTACTATTGCTGGGGGTTGGGACCATGCTGTTGTTAAAAGTATTTTAAAAAGTCAAGAATGGTACTCGCCACAGGTGTCAGTCTTCCTTCTTGGGTGGCTGAGAACGTCAATTTAATTGTGATGCTGTGTGCCGTACACAACAAGCTATTTGAGGTACACGGAAGCAATTAAACGAGAAATGGCTTGCTTCATCAATGTGAATACAATGTAACTATGCCACTTGCGTCTTCCTTAATCTTCAATCAGGGCTCCTCATGACTTTTTGTGCCTGTCCGACTACTATCATGTATGGTTGTTTGTTGTTTTTGTATGATGCGAACCTAGCCGAAAAGACAGGAACAAATGCACACTTTACACACTTTGTTACAGCAAAAGAGGTGTTCCGTAAGCTCATTCTAAAGCTAACCAAGATCTCCCTGGAAGTAGAAACTCCCATCCCAAACTGCTTCTTAACAGAGATGAAGTCCTACCTCAATGAGGTATCAGGCATCATTTGAGGAAGCCAAGGTTTACCAAGCAGAGTCTTAGCCATGAGGTTCAGTGCAGAGGAGCGAATGGTCAGGCTGAGTTAGCCCAGGCTTCAGGGTCTAGCATGATATTCCTTAACCCATTGGCACTGGTTTTGAACAGCGCTTGCACTGGGAAACCAGCAAACCTAATATTAACTGGAAAGTGGAGCTTATGTTGCGAGCTGCACACTCAGCCAGACCTTCAGGTAAGGCTTCTAATGAAATCAAGGGAACAAATAACATGAAGGCTTCTATAAGTTGCAGACAAATGAGGTTTTTAAACGTTGGTTCTTCGGCCAGAGTTTCGACTTTGCCAACTAACAAGTACAGCTCGATCAACAAGTTATTTAAAGGCGTCTGAGTGAGACAAAAGAAACCTATAGCTCACCAAGGGAAACAGTCGGAACACAGCGGTCTAAACCACAAGTGTTCTGACTCCGCAAGCTCTACTAAGCATGCCTTAACCACGCATATGCTGGAGGGGTGGGTTGGGGTAGTTTTGTGGGCTGGGGGGTCAGGGGTAGTTTTGTGGGCTGGGTGGTGGGTCGGGGTTGTTTTGTGGGCTGGTGGGTGGGTCAGGAATGTTTTGTGGGCTGGGGGTGAGCTGGGATTATTTTGTGGGCTGGGGGTGGGTTGGGGTAGTTGTGGGCTGGGGGTGGGTTGGGGTAGTTGTGGGCTGGGGGTGGGTCGGGGTAGTTGTGGGCTGGGGTAGTGTTATGGGCTGGGGGTAGTTTTGTGGGTCAGGGTAGCTTTGTGGGTTGGGGGGGTTGGGGTAGTTTTGTAGGCTGGGAGGGCCGGGTAGTTTTCTGGGCTGGTGGTGGGTCGGGGTAGTTATGGGATGGGGGCTTGGTCGGGGGTAGTTTTGTGGGTTGGGGTAGTTTTGTGGGTTGGGAGTGGGTCAGGGGTAGTTTTGTAGGCTGGGGGGTCGGGGTAGTTTTCTGGGCTGGGGGTGGGTCGGGGTAGTTTTCTGGGCTCGGGATTAGGTTGGGGGTCATTTTCTGGGCTGGGGGTGGGTCAGGGGCAGTTTTCTGGGTTTGGTCGGGGGCAGTTTTCTGGGTTGGGGGTTCGGGGCTAGTTTTCAGGGCTGGGGGTTGGAGGTATTTTGCAGGGCTGTGGGGGGTTTGGGGCTCGTTTTCAGGGCTGGGGGTGGGGCTTGTTTTCAGGGCTGGGAGAGTGGGGCAAGTTTTCAGGGCTGGAGGGGTCAGGGGTAGTTTATCAGGGCTGGGGGGGGGTCGGAGTAGTTTTTAGGGCTGAGGGAGGGTTGGGGTAGTTTTTGTAATTAGTGGTTAGAGTTTTAGGCCTCAGGGCAGGGGGAGGGGAATGGGTAGTTGGAGTAGTTTTTAGGGCTTAGGGGAGGGCGGGCAGTTTTTAGGGCTGGGTCAGGGCTAGGCGGGGTCAGGTTAAGGGACAGAGTTTTAGGCATTAGTGCAGGGGGAGGGCACAGCGTTGGGGTTGGGACGGGGTAGGGGTATTTGCACCTCAGAGCGGGAGGGGGCGGGGGGGAGTTTGAACCTTAGGGCAGTGGGGAGGGGGGTGGCGACCTTAGCCACGCATGCCCCTTTACCATACATGCCTTTACCACGAAGATTCGTGGTAAAGGCATGCGTGGTAAAGGAATGCGTGGTTAAGACGCAGTAGTTATTCAAACCGCATTGTTTAGGCATGCGGGTTTGGGGAATTTGTGGTTTCATCATACTACCGCTCACCAATGGTAGGCACTTTTCTGCCAACATTCTTTAATCCAGAAAAAAACAGGCCATTTTGAATACTGCAATATGTATGAACAGCACGGAGTACTGCACATGCTACAAATTTTACACATTCTGCTAAAGTTTAATCAAACAGAAGGTCCAACAGATTGATAAATGTTTACAAGTTGTATCGAACTCTTAATCTTTAAGAACATAACATTCACTGACGAAATCAATGCAAATACAGATATTTCAACATGGGGATCACTACTTTCTGTTACTACGTTTAACAGCAGAAGAAGACTTGCACAAGTAATTAATATAGCATGGTTTCAACTACTAGTTAGGAGGTCATCAGCTCCTAGGGGATGGAGCTGAATGCTACAATAGCTCAGGTGGCAGTAGTTATCCAGGCACCCTGAACATCTCCTGGAAACACCTTTTGATGTAACAGCAAATGGGCAACACATTCCCCAGAAGCATGTGTGAGTGTCTAGACAAAACCAAGTTCAAGAGTATGTAATATTGATATTGACAGATAGATTTAAGTGCTCTGTGCTACATCAAGGTATGGAAACAGGCCAGTTCATGACCAACTATTGGTGGCTACTGTAATAGGGTCACTACTAAGAGGTGACACATTGTGTGGCAAAAATATTACATGGCTATCCACTGTAAAGCAGGAGCTATTTCAGAAATCAGAAAACGCCCCAAATCTTACAGTTATGCAGTTCCGAGGATGTCAACACATATCGAACATGTGCCGCTGTTTCTTCAGTTACACGTTGGGGATCGAGAAGGAAGAGCAGAAATCCCTTATTGACTTCAAAGAGGATTTTCAGGGGCAGAGACAACACAGTGGACAATTAGGGTGTGCCTGCTGTACATCTGCTCAGGCCAGGCTTAAATATGCAGTGATCCTGCAACATTGGGGTTGCAAAATACTCAAACACCCCTAAGACTGGCATAAAAGCATAGGTGGATGGTCAGAGTACAGGACGGCAATGGATCGCCTTGAGCAGAGCTTCCTTTAGAAACAGGAGTGGCCCACATTATGTTCAAGATGGTGGCGAGAAAGGCACTGAGACAAACTTTGAATGGTGGGGTGTGCTGGGTTAGCCCACAGAGCAGAGACACACTACACAGCGCCCACCTCAGTGAATAAAGCAGAGAGACACAACAGAAAGACCTACTATGAGCGAACACAAAGGGGACGCTATGGCCGGGACCTGTGAGGTTCTGGATGATCTTGTGCTCAGCTTCCCAGTGAGGAGGCCTAGTAAGAAGTGCACAAACAAACAGATAAGGGGATAAGGCTGAACCAGGGTGGAAGGAGCTAACACAAGAATGATATAGTGGCTACAGGACAGACCCACCCACCCACAGGGCACTGGGACTGTGGCCTTGCTTTGACAGTGGGAGGGTGGTAAAGCGCTGTGGGGTCCCCGGTGCCAGTGATATATATTTTTTTTTTTAAAGTATCCCGACCAGCAACCTCTAGAGGAAGCAAAGGAAGGTGAGAAGAGAGCCTGAAGATAAGGTTAATTGAGGGAGAAAAAGATGCTATGCCACATTTGTTAGTGGCCCTGCGAAAGCTAGGAATCAATGGCTCATTAAAATAATAAAGAAGAGGAAAGAATTGCAATAAAGTAAACAGCTGTGTCGGCACTGCAATGCCAGCAGTAAGCAACGAAAACTGTACAAACCAAAATCCATGAGGTTCTCCATAGACATATGTACAACCTGGGGGAGGTAGTGGAGACAGTAATGGTGTGGACTGAACACACACTCAGACCAGTGCTATAAAGCCAGGCCCTCCTGGCCAATTAAATACCAAGTGGTATTTCTCAACCACAAGCTTCTACATTGAGGCATCTTAACTTGAGCCAGGCACCCCTGTAGGGCCCAAAAAGACGTCCCACTAAGAAGAGAACATGAAACTCCCAAGCTAACACTCTCAAACTACAAAACTCAAGATAATCCCCATTGCAGGTTAATCAAACCTTCTTCCTTTAGAAACAACACCAATCCCTGGGGGCCAAGAAGAGAAAAGAAGCACAAATTCAGACTTTCAGACTATAAACAGGGTAAGATCTCCACCAGAGAGAACAACATACTTATTCATAACGTTCACAACCCCTGCTAAAATGAAAAGAAATATGGAGGGAAGCTGGAGAGCCAAAAGAAGCAGCAATGACCTCTTAAAAAGGAAGGAGGCAAACATCAGATATATACTAACGAGATCAGAGACATTCAAACCAGAACAAAACTTGGGAGGGGACACTCCACTGACATGCACAACTGGACTGCCACCAGGGACAACTGCAGAAGAAGAGGATCCCCTAACCACAGCATTTATGAAGAATCTGTTCCAGAATTTCAGATCAGACAAAACCGCCTTGAACGATGAGTTTGCCAAGGACCTCCGTGAAGTCAAACAAGACTTAATCGATATTGGAAACAGAGTTGCCTCACTAGAAGCCTCGAACAGTGCACAAGAGCAGTAACTAGAAATGTTCCATCAGGAAATGTTGGTAATAAATAAAAACAATATATAGCCCTACATGCGCACGATGAAGACCTGGCAAGTGGTCCGGCAGACATATTGTACTGTATGGGCGCACTCGAGTGATTCCCTTGCATCACAGGGTGTATAACTAAAAAGTATCAAAAGTTGATAATGGGGATCCATGTCATGTAAGAAATTAAAAAGCTTCTATTTAACTGAAATGCAACACATCAAATCAACTAGCATTCAGTAATGCACTAAATGACCTGTCTGAGATGTTGATTCTCTCTCAACTATCATAACTCCTTAGTGATTTGCAATATTCTTATAATAAAAATACAGCGGTACATTATACCAAATAAAAGATCAATTTATTTTCAAGATTAGATGCAAGAGGAAGTATCTTCCTCCTCTCCTCGATCTGTTGCCCTTTATCTAATCATAAAAAAGAGGACCCACAAAAAGACACCTATACACACTGCTCCCTCCAGTTCCAAAATGTAGGGCATGTTCCTGAGCTATTGAGCACCTTCAGCTCAGAGACATGAAGCCTTCAAAATAGACTCCTATTAAATATTTACTACATCACCAATAACTAATCATTTTCTAGAAACTCTAAGATGAGGGTATACATTTTATCTACCCCATCTACCCAGAATTCAATATGCTCCCCCTTTTAGCAAAAGATGCAGGGCCAGAACACGTATACAGGTAGGACAAGACATTTAGGACAATTCTGACCTTCCCCATCCCCATCAAGGCCGGTCAAGAACAGCCACCAAGAGTAAGTGCTGCCCCCTCTCACATTACTCTTACAAGCAACCAGTACGTTTAACCACTTCACTGGGGATAAGCTTCGCTCATTAAGCTCAGTCTAGCAAACATAAAATGGGGAAGTATCCATCTACATCTCTAGGGCAAAACCAAAATTGTGGAAAATGTGCACAAAGTATTTGTGATATTGCTGAGTTTACTCTAACTATTCTTATGCGCACTCTTTCACGCTTTAGTTTCAGGGTGAACTTAACATCGCTCATCTATGATACATGACGCCATTTACACAGGGGCGGCTGTTAACATTTGAAAGTGGTGAGGCGAGCGAAGTGCCCCATCGCTTACCAAAAGACATAAATAAAATAAGCATGCAAAAGAAACCAACAATAAACCACTGGCATGCATTATATTAATTTTTTTTTTTTTTTTTAAATGTTATTTAGCCGGACTGTGTCCTCTGTGTCCTTTGCCGTCTGTGGGTCAGACAGGTACGAGTGGAAGAGGTAACTTCCCTAAGCAATCCAGACGCTGCTCTTATTCTGGTGAATAGCATGAGAGCAGCGCCAGGATTGGCTGGAGCGGGCTGGCTAGACACTCCTTCAGGGCCTGTAGGCCTGTGCTTGGTCTCTAAGACAGCTGGGTGGAGAGCTTCAAAGTGCGCATGTCAGTTTGGCTGGTGCAAGACAGCCGTCAAACTGACTTGCACACTTTACAGTGTCTGGCCAGCCACTGCTCTGGTCCTTCATGCAGCAGAGGACACGCCCCTCCTTTCTCCCAGCTCCGGGGCAGGCTGACGGCTTCGGCCTGCCTTGTGAAGAATAAAAATGGCAATGAAATCATTTCATTGCCATTTTTTTTAATTTTTTTTTTTTATTTTAATATGCAAGTTTTATTGATTTTAAAACATATTAACAATCAACCAAGGCACGGAAGTCACAAGTATGAGTTCATTACATAAGCATTATACCCCCCAATCATGCTCCCCATAAAATTACGTTGGCAGCGTTTGGAGTCAGGTTAATCTGGACCCTCCACATTCCCCAACCACTTCCCCCACACTTTGTGGTATTTCTTGACGCACCCCTTTGCTTTATAGAGGGCGTTTTCTTGGGTCGCACACCAGTCTACCCCTCTTCGCCACCTCTCCAGGATAGGTGGGTCAGGGCTTATCCAGGCCGCCGCAATGTCCCGCTTGGCTACCATCATAGCTGTGTTGAGAAATAACGTTTCACTCCTGGACCCATCCAGCCCATCCGTAATCCCCAGCAAGGAGTGCCGAGGGTCGTGAGGCACCTCCCACCCTAATACCTCCGTTAGCTCCGCTTCAATGGATCCCCAGAACTGCCCCAGACGGGGGCATAGCCAAACCATATGGAAGAAGTCGGCCGGGGTATGGTTACATCTTGCGCATGACGCATCTGGGCGCAAACCCGCTCGATGCAGACGCAGGGGAGTGAGGTAAGCAACGTGTAGGTAATAAAACTGGATCAACTTGAGTTTGGCGGAGACAGTGACTATTCTGGGGGCCATAAGAGCATCTCGCCAATCCACCTCGTCAAGGGGGCCCACCCATTCCACCCATTGATCCCTCAGCTTATCCAGGGTTGTGGGAGTGTTGTTAATTAGAGTACGGTAGATGCGGGAGACCCCCCCCCCTCCCCAAGTCACCCATCGTCGTCTGAGCCTCAATGGGGCTGTAGTCGGGGAGCCTCATGTCGCCCGTAATGTGTATGTGGAGGGCATGTCTCAACTGCAAATATTTGTAGAACTGGGATGAGTGTAGGGAATAGCGCGTTTGGAGTTCCTGGAAGGACAACATATGGTCCCCTGCCCATACGTCCCCTAGCTGGGAGATGCCAATAAGGTCCCAAGTTTTGAACCCCCGCAGTCCACTAACCTCCCGGAGCCAAGCCCCCTGCCAAAGAGGAGTACACTGGGTCAGCTTCCCGGTCCACCCAGTATGACGGAGCGAGGCCCGCCAAGCTAACAACACAGAGCGTGTCACATCAGGTAATCGGGACGGAATGGGCTCCCCATACAACATGGCTTGGATGTCCATGAGCCCCAATTCGCTCAGTTCGAGCCTATAGGCTGGGTCCGACCAGCCCCCGTTGAACCAGTCGTGGACTACTAGGAGGCGTACCGCCAGGTAGTACAAGTACAGGTGCGTCATCCCCATGCCGCCATCGTAGGAGGGAATTTGGCAAACCGACAAAGCCACTCGGGCCCTTCCTCTGCTCCAGAGAAACTTAGTGATTAGGCTGTCCAGTTCCCTGAACCAGGCCCTGGAGAAACAGAAGGGGGCATTCTGTAGGACATAAAGGAATCTGGGGAGGATCATCATTTTAAACAGGGCCACCCTCCCCAGGGGGTTCAGAGGTAGCGTTTTCCATTTAAGGAGGTCTTCCTTAGCCCTCTTGACTAGCGGAGCCACATTAAGGGACCAACCCAGCTCCGGAAGAAGGGTGATCCAAATCCCCAGATATTTAAAGGACTGCCTCCGGAGTGGTATGGTGGACTGCCAGTCGAAGCACTCTCTAGAGAGATGCAAGGGGACTAACACAGACTTCTCGGGGTTTAGCCGCAACCCTGAGGCCTGTTCGAAGGCATGCAGGATCCGGAGACACTGTGGCCCAGAAGAGGCGGGGTCGGACAGGAAGACAAGGACATCGTCCGCGTATAATGCGATCTTGTCCGTGTCCGTGTTGGGCCATTCCCATCCACGGAGGCGGTCTTCAGCCCGCATTAGGGATGCCAAGGGCTCCATCGCCAGGGCGAACAGCAAGGGAGAAAGGGGACAACCCTGCCTAGTGCCCCTGGCGATGGGGAAGGTTTCCGACAGCACCCCATTAACCAAGACTCGTGCCCTCGGGCGGGCGTACAAGACCTGGACCAAGGAACGGAAATGAGGCCCGAACCCCATCGCGGTCAGCACGCCCTGAAGGTATGACCAGTCCACTGAGTCGAACGCTTTTTCGAAGTCTATGGATAGGAGTGCCAAATAGGGGGTAAGCAGGTGCCGATTTGCCAAAGCCAACTGCAGTCTTCGAAGGCAGTGGCGGGTCCCCCGCTGGGGTATGAACCCACATTGATCCGGGTGCACCAATGAGACCAAGTAGGGTTTTAGCCGTTGGGCCAGGATAGTGGCGTAGAGTTTAATCTCGGTATTAAGGAGGGATATAGGGCGGTAGTCTGCACACAGTCGGGAGGGAGGCTGAGACTTCGGGAGAACCACGATGGTGGCAATGTCCGTCTCCGGCGGAAACGAGCCTCTTTCCACGGTTTCTTTAAATAAATTAACTAGGTGGGGCCCTAGGGTATCTCGGTATGCCGCATAATATTCCTGTGGAAGGCCGTCCGGACCCGGTGTCTTACCCGGGGAGACCAGGGCAATCGCCTCCTCAATTTCCTTCAAGGAGAAGGGCCGCTCTAGATCTTTCTGGGCCGCTGGCTCCAGCCTGGGGAGGCGTACCCCACCTCGGTCGAGGAGAACGGCAACGGACAATTCGGGGGTTTGTGCAGTATACAACTTCCGATAGTAAGCCGCAAAGGTATTTGCCATTTCCACGGGAGCGCATTGCACCGCTCCAGCTGCGTCCACCACCTCTGGGATGATACGATTCGCCCTAGGGTATGTAGCCAACCTGTGTAGGATCGTCCCGTTCTTATCCCCCCAGCCGTAAACTCTGGCTACCGAGGACCTCCATAGGAGCTTAGCCGCATCCAGAGACAATTGCTTAATGTCGTCCCGGATGAGTGCCAGTTGTCTGGATTGAGCTGCGTCGTCTGAAGTAGATAGTAGCTGTTCCAAGCGAAGCGCCTGCCCTTCCTTGGAGGAGATTTCCTGCAGCTGCGATTGTCTCTGTCTCCTAAGCTGTCGCTTTGCGAAGGCTCGTACAGTCGCCTTCCCAGCCTCCCACAGGGTACCCGAAGAGGCCACCGATCCTACATTGGTATCAAAGTACCGTACAAGCTCTTTCCCTACTTCCTTCCGGAAACCTTTATCCTGGAGAAACCAGGCATTCATCCTCCACGTTTGGCGAGCTGTGGGAGGGGGGGCCCCTGAGCTAAGGAGTATCGGGGAGTGGTCGGAAATGCCTCTGGGAAGAATACGAACATCAACAATCAGTGAACAGTCGGGCGCGGGGACAAAGATCGCATCTATCCGCGCTTGGGTATGGTGAGCCGCAGAGGTATGTGTAAATTGGACGCTGCGTGGGTGCCATGTGCGCCATGCATCGCAAAGCCCCAGGGACTCGGACCAGTTTCGTAATTGTTTCGCACTCGCCGCCCGAGCGGCAGATGGAGGTCCCGACGTGTCAAGGGCCGGGGACAAAACAGCGTTAAAATCTCCCGCGATGACCATGTTACCTGTTGGCGCGCTATGTAGCAGGGCAGCAGTGTGCGAGAGTGTAGGCGCAAGCCTGGTGGGAGGGGCATATATCGACATGAGTGTAAGGGGTGTACCAGCCAGCGACCCACAAACTGTCACTGATGAGCCTTGAGGGTCATAGATCGCTTGGGTGAGGACAAAGGGCAGTGTGCGCCTTAGAAGTATTGCAACCCCTCGCGAGCCCCTGGAGAAGCCGGAGTGCCATACCCTGTCATAGCCATAGCGAGCCAAGAAGGGGCAGCAGTTGCCCATGAGGTGTGTTTCCTGAAGCATGAGGATGTCTACGTGGAGACGCTGCGCGTACCTTAAGACCGCTGTGCGTTTGTGCCGATCCAAAAGGCCATTGACGTTCCACGACAACACGTGGAGAGACGCCATTGGGGAAGCGTTATCTGTCATGGTAAGCAGATCTTGGTCTAGGGGGAGCGTGCGGCTTTAGGTGTACAGGCGCGCTTGGGGGCCTATAGTGGTGCGTGTGATCACTTACTGTGGGGAGACACCCGTCCCTCCCACCAGTACTTTGCGTCGTTCCGTGATAGCTGAAACAAAAATTAACAAGAAACAAAACAACATTTGGGGAAAACCTCTCCCAAACCCTCCCCTCGCCCCCACCCCCCACCCTACACTTCAGGAACAGAAGCATCTGTCGACACCCTAGTAAACAACACCCAATACGCAGGGCAAACAACCAAACTAAAACGCCTGGGAATGGGGAAGCGTGGAGGACCCCTCCTCATGAGCGGATGCTTATTGACACTGATCATCGGGAGGTTAGGAACAGATCAAGGACAGTGCGCCATCTCCGGCCGCGGAGCAAGGCCCAGCGGGCAGAGACTGGATCAGGCTGGGTCCCTCAACAGCATCGGGCTACGGGAGAGGTCCGAGTCCGGGAGGTCAATCACAGAGGGCCGGGACTCGTCACCTCTGTCGTCCAATCGGCCGGCTGAACCTGAGCGCCTCCCGCTCGGCACTCCCTCCTCAACTTGGGTTGACCGCTGAGTGTGACCTGGTGGGGAATCCGAACAGGCCCGCCTCCGGTCACGGCGCCTGCGGGAGCGGTTGCGAGGAGGCTGAGAAGCGGAGGGGGCGGAGCGGCCTAGCCCGCCCCCCGCCTCCCCCCCGCCCACAGCGCCACCCTCAGCCCGCAGAGGGCGTTCCTCCGTCGCCCAAGTCCAAGCCTCCTTCGGGCTGTCGAAGAACAATGTCTTGTTCTCAAATACCACCCTCAGGCGGGCCGGGAAGAGGAGCCGATACCGAATATTGAGCGCCCTCAACTTTTGCTTGACCTCTCCGAAGAGCGCCGCTGGCTCTGGACTTCACGGGTATAGTCTGGAAAGATCATAATGGCACAGTTTTCATGGAGGAGCCGCTGTTGCTTACGGGCTTCAGCTAGGATGATGTCTCTGTCTTTGAAATTAAGGACCCGCATTATAATCGGGCGGGAGGGAGCCCCAGGCATTGGCCTGGGGGCCAGGGACCGATGAGCCCTTTCAATCGCAAACCACGAGGACAAAACTCCCTCGGGGATCCACGACCGCAGCCACTGCTCCAGAAAGTCCGCTGTACGACCCTGCTCCGCTCCCTCCGGAAAGCCCACCAGGCGGAGGTTGTTGCGTCTAGACCTGTTTTCTGCATCCTCCGCCCGGCGGTGCAACTCCTGAGTGTGGGACTGAAGACGGGCCACCTGTCCCTTAAGTTGCTGCACGTCGTCTTCCACCGAGGAAATCCTGGACTCAGTCTCCTTAATCCGGGCATTTGCGTTGCGGAGATCCTGTCTGATGAGAGTCACGTCTACTCTGACCTCGGCAATTTTGCCCTCCACCGAGGTCTGGGATGTGTAGATGGCCTGGAGGATGGTGGCCAGCTCGGCGGACGGAGGAGCATCCTGCCCTGCCATTCCCCCCGCAGCCCCCTCCTCTGGGGTGGTGAAACGGTCCATTTTGGTCTGGGTGGCGGGGACCTTCGCAGTTCTGTCCGTTCTGCCCATGGTCTGCCCCCAAAGATGACCGGGCTCTCAATGACCCCCCCCAGCCGGCTCCGACTCCGGTCCCCACCCAGCGTCCACAGGGACAATGACAGCTCTGGGACTGATGTGACAAATGATCGCGGGAACACAATAATGGGCAGCGCCCGGCCCGGGAAGGAGAGATCCAGGCAGGTCAATCCGCCTCTACCACTAGTCATTGGAGGTCCGCCAGGAATGGGGAGAGGGGAAGGAGACGGGACGAGCAGAGGGGGGCCGCGCCGACCAGGGCCTCCACGCACCCGCCTGCCGCCCGACCGACGGCCGAATCCTCCACCCAAAGCCCGATGCCTCGGCACCCCCACTCCCCACTTCCACTCCAAGGCGCAGGCGCTCGTTGTGGGCCTCCCACCGACCGCCGATGGGGCCCCGCAATACAGGTCCAATGGGGGTAGGCAGGAATCAAGTCAACCTCACCGCATGGCCTCCATAGGGTCTACACCCCCAGCGACGTCGCTCAAGCGTAGGGGACAGCCCCTCTCCCAACAGGCCACCCAAAGGCACAGATGGTATCCCCCCGTGGAAGGCCACTGCCCCAGCAGATCCCCCGGCAAGTAGGGCCCACGAACGGATAATCGCCAAGGGCAGGTTGGGTCCGTGTGACGCTACGTGTGGCAACGTCAGTAGTAAGGGAGCAGGCAGCAAGACAATGCACCCCACTAGGAGCGGAGCTGAAGGGAACTCGGGGAAGAAACAGGTCCACGGGTCGGGGGCATAGGCAACCTGCCCAGGGGTCACAGTCACAGAGCCAATCCAGCTTAAAGTCCGCAAGAGCCGAAGAATGGGTGTTATAGGTCCCTCCCAGCACTCCGCTGCCCGAGTGGTGCAGCCGAACCTCCCCTGTGGTGCGGATCACTCTCCACCACCCCTCCGCCGCCGTCCGCTCACCGCCTAAAGCTCCCCAGGGGTGGAAGGTAGGTCCCAGGCCAGAGGGTGCATGTGCTGTCAGGCGCAAGGGCAGCGGCAGGGAGCCAGGCCCCAAAGCGGAGGCCCCCCAGGACCACGCTGCCGACCGCAGCTCGATCACGGTCCGGTTCTAATGCAGGAGAGGGAGACCCCGCCACCCACTGCACTCTCCAGCGACTCCCTGCACCGCACTCACCGGAGGGGGCAACTTCCAGAACCAGCAGCAGAGGCCTCCAGGCCCTGGAGTGACACAGGAGCCTCCTGCTGTCCGAGCCGACAGCCGAACCCGGGGGAGCTCCCCCAGCGTGGACCGCAGAACCCAGGCCGAGCCCTGCACCACCCGCTCCTCCGATCTCCAACAAGGAGGCAATGGGCCGCACCGGACGGGGTTCGCAGGTCGAGCCTCACCGTCTATGATCGCGGTTCCAGGCCCTTCCGACTCCTCCTCCCGCAGATGACAGCCTCCGCAGCGGCGCGGCGGCGCCCGCTACCTCGCAATGCTCCGCCCGGGGAAGCGGGAAATCAGTTCCGCCCCGATGATTGAGGCGGGGCGGAGGAACAGGCAACAGGATGCCGGCACGGGCCGCAGGTTG
Source organism: Calotriton arnoldi (assembly GCA_963921515.1). Classification (NCBI taxonomy): domain Eukaryota; kingdom Metazoa; phylum Chordata; class Amphibia; order Caudata; family Salamandridae; genus Calotriton; species Calotriton arnoldi. The sequence goes on along the minus strand of CAWUFW010012496.1, from coordinate 278,554 downwards.
AGCCCCGAATCCGCAGCGGCGCCCGTCACCTCCCGGATGCTCAGCTCCGGCGCCCGGGAAAGCAGGGAGCGAGCTCCGCCCCAAGGTGAGAGGCGAGGCAGGAGAACAGGCCACAATACGCCAGCACGGGCTGATCGCCGCAGGAAACGGCCAAAACCGTCAAGGCCGGCAGCCAAAAGGTAACGGGTACAGCTCTGGGGTTTAGATTACTGCAGGTGTCGGCGGATCATGGCACGGATGACGGAGGGGTCCAGAGCACTCCTAAGGTGCGACCGCCATCTTGACGTCTTTCATTGCCATTTTATTGTTCATATTGATTTAGTGCGGCTCGCAGAAGGGGTGGGAGGAGGGGTTGACGCTCCCTTGCCCTCATGAAGAAACCGCCGCTGCATTTACAGTATGCTGAATAGGGGCGTAGTTTCCACTTGTGCAGCAGGTGCAATGGCACCGGGGCGGAGGCCTGAGGGTCTCACTGAACCCTGATTATTGCTGTATTTCATAGATCAAACAGCAGCCAGAGGACCCATTTCTTTCCTTGCACTAGGGCGTTTTTTGCCCGTTTACTGTTACTTAGTACAATGCAGAAAATAGAAGCGAATGAATGAAAACTATATGTGCAACAGCATGTTGTGAATACTCAGGCCGCTCTGCCCACCACTGGTACAAACCTTGTGTTTATCAGTGACTTACCCTATCCTCATTTTTAAGAAAAGGGAATTAAATGGTTAAATATTGGCCCGATTGAAAGAGTCTTTTGTTTTGAAAAGGGATATCTCACAGTCAGAATTCACATTACAATGAAATACCGCCAATTCGTTTTAAACCCGTACCCGCCTCCTATGCAGATGCTCCTATGCGAAGGCCCTCACATAAAATTACTTGGCTAAGAAACTTAGTCAAACATGTGCCCTATTGTGGGTGCACAAATAATAAAAGAAACCCTGCTGCATTTTTCTCAAATAAAACAAAGTACACAAATATTCACCATAACGTTCTATGCAATATGACACTTCTATTCCTTTAAAATGATGCGGCTCATTTAAATATCATTGATTTGACATTCAGAGAATGAAAATTCGTTGTGTGCATCCCTTACTGCCTATTCAATTTCGCTAACCCTAAATAATTCACCTGTCTTAGTGCCAATCCGCATACTCTCACTACTTGACTTCGAATATCCCTCCATTTAAGCCAACACAATAGAGTGCAAATCGGAAAATTGTTGCTCAGACCTCACAGAAGCAGAAACTGACGCAAATCAAGAGATCTAGGTGGTTTAAAAAATGACTTTACCGGTTATAAAATCAAGGGGGCCTTTTCTTCTAGCCGATGAAGGACAAAGGGCATGGTGCTGGCGAGTGAATATTTGTCACCCTATCTGAACTCTCTGACTACGACGGCAGTGACGGAAACCTTGCAAGCGCCACCCTGACCCCACTACGCTTTCCGCAGCTCCGGCGAAGCCCAAAAAAAACTGCTTGAAATTCAACAATTACATTTCTCACTGTTCCAGAATGACCTATTTCTCACAAGAATGAGCCAGTGAATTCATACATATAAATAACTATTTGCAGACACATTTCAAAATTGATGGGAAAAAGGGTTAAAGGTCCGGGCCTCGACAAAAGAAAACATGTTTGCAGGAAATCAGGCTCTCTGTAAATAAACCTCGCTGCTAAGTGCTTGGGTTTAAAGTGCTTTCAGAAAATTCAGAGAATATTTTAGGCTTGCAAATGTACATTCTTAAATATCAAACGTGAAAAGACGGCATATGCTGAGAACGGTTCTGATGTGTCCATAAACAATTGGAATCAACATGTGGCATAAGACTGCGCAGGTTTATGCACACTTACAAAATGGCAAACGGCTCAGCAGCAGGTAGAAGTCAAAAACCATAAGTATGCAAAGCACTTGCAACAGGCGCCAACCACTGAGCATGGGGCTGAGGGCTGTTCAAACATACTTGGTTTAGAAAAGAAGCTTCTCGAAGTGTCACTTCAAATGAGACGAACATGAGGTACATGACTTTTTCATTCTCAAACAACCATTGTGGTTATTGTGTCTGTGCCTACAAAGTAAAGGAAGAGATGAGACCAACAAAAGCTCCTAGTTAATACAGAAAGCGACACTCTCCAAATGAGCCATGTCGGGCAGTCTCCCATACAGATTTGCAAAAAAAGCAGACATGTTGGAAAATAAACACGAATACAGTGGTCATTCCACGTGCGCCCTTTGCTGCCCCTAAATTTTGCAAACATCCATTCTCTTCTTCGCCACAAAATTTGTTTTTGCACATTTTATGACCGCCCAAGTCATTTACACGAGCTGTTCATCAAATCATCAATGGTTTAACTTTCTAAGGGAAGTTGTGTTCAAAGCTATTTGGTCATATTTGGGTGCATTTAGCAAATTGGAACCTACCTTTACCTGGCCTTGTGTTTTTTCTGAGTGGGAAAAGCTACTCCCAATGAAAGTATAACACATTTCGATATTTCGAGCTGAGATCATTTTATAAACTGTGATGCTCTACTTAACACTTGCAAGTGGTCACAACTGTGCAATAACGAATTAGTGCTTACAACATTTATAAATGTGAAAAAGCCTGCGAGCCTTCTTGATACAAAGAAGTAGATAATCAAACCGAGGCAAAACAGTAGGTTGAAAAGTCTACTGAATTGAAGGTGAACTGTTCAGCAAACTGAAGTCAACACTGAGGCATTGTGGAATGCTACATTCTAGTTATTAAATAGCTATTTTTTTAAAATATTTCCATAGCAACCATTAATGCACCCCTTTGGAGTCCTCTTTTCCATGACCAGGAAGTTTCACACAGTTTGTTACCAGTCTAATGTGCCAAGAAATGCGCCATTTACCAATATTTTTCCCAAACCATCATTGGTGGTGTAGGGTGGGGAGAGAAAATCACCTGAAAATGCTATTAAAATCCCACCAGTTGTGACCAATTTTACTGGCCTAAAGAGCTTAAAATGCACCATTTGACAATAAATTCCCCAAAAGGGGCTAGGGAATGCACCCCAATGCTTAATGCAAAGTGGTGATTCATTCTTAGCAAACTTTGACTGATGCAATGAGTTTACAAATGTGTCATGTGTCCCTAAAACAGCCACAACACGTCCTTGGATAAGAACCCATACACCTCCCTGTAACGTGGGCTATACGTTCAATCAGGCCTAGAACAGAGCTACTGGCTAGAGGTACTCAAACATTGCAACCTGTAACTAAACTCCTCAACAATCTGCAAGATAGAACCTCCTATCATGCATGTTTAAAGTACAAGGTTTGGACAAATGATAGTGCCTTAGAAACCTTTAAAACCAATGTTTCTAATAATGGTACTGGCCTAATAGTATGCACGATTTACTATTTAATGGTCCAGAAATTCCTTGAGGAAGAATCTGATCTACAGGACCCCTTACACCGGTCTGTGGAATCATACGTGCATCTTCCTCCCTCCTTGAAGCAATTCTTAATTCAGTTTAAAATTCATAGCATTTACGGTTGACTAGTGCTAATTAACAAACCATGGGCGAGATGTACTAACAGTAGGAATAACGATTTCTTAATTGCGATTATCTCCGAATCGCTATTAGGAAATTGCTATTCTTAGTTTATTCTCAAGTAACGATTCCTAGTAGGTCACAAATCGATCTAACTCATGAATATTAAAGAGGTAGGGTGTAATTTTCGACCCATTAGGAATCAGCACCATCACAGGGTCGGTGGCTGGCTGGGGTCAGCAGACCACCATGTCTGTGATTGCATTTTAATGAAGCAATTCTTTGTTTTTTCTTTTTTTACATGCAGCCCGTTTTCCTTAAAGGAAAACGGTTTGAGTTTAGAAATAGAAAATTAAATGTTTAAGTGTCATTTCTGGCAGTGGTCAATTGTACCACTGCCTGCTCTTTAAAAATATTTTATTAACATTCTCATTGGGGAAGGTGTCCCGAAAAGATCCCTTCCATTTGCATATTAGTTAATCAATCCATCAGGTTTCTTGTAAATCGTGACTACTCACCTGTTAGGGTCTCAAGATGCCTGTGGGGACGGGGGGGGGGGGGGTCTGCGGCTCAGTCGAAGAGCCAGGTCTTGAGGTCCTTCCTCAATTAAGGCAGCGACGGTGATTGCCTGAGATGTAGAGGCAGGGAGTTCCAGGTCTTCACAGCGAGGAAGGAAGGGGATTTTCCTCCAGCCGTGGTTTTGCGGATCCGTGGCATGGTGGCTAGGGCAAGTTGGGCGGAGCGGAAATGTCTGGTGGGTGTGCAGAAGGAGAGGCGGTGGTTGAGGTATGTAGGTCCGGCGTTGTGGAGGGCTTTGTAGGCGTGCGTGAGGAGCTTGAAGGTAATTCTTTTGTTGATCGGGAGCCAGTGGAGGTCTCTCAGGTGACCGGTAATGTGGCTGGGCAGGGGGATGTTCAAAATGGTGGTAAAGTATTACTGTTTTGCAACTGCAATTCGGTTGCAGAACATTAATACATACTGTACCGATTCAGTATTTGTAAGGGACGTCCTAAACACGCCCTTCCAAATACCGAATCACAAATGCAAATTGTAATTTGGTAACAAGTTACTGAACCACATTTTGCCTTTAGTACATTTGAAATTTTGCAAATCATGTTGTTTGCAAAAATGCTTTGCACATCTGGCCCTATATTTCTAATATTGCTCATTACAATTACAATTCATGTCATAGTCATTTCACAATACCTGTACAGTGATACTTTACTTCAAGTTTTGGATGCTACTCACCGGATTGTTTGACATGCAAATATTGCTCAGTGACCAAAAAAAGATTAAGCACCCCTGGGTTAAGATAACCTTCAAATCATAACTTACAGTGAGAAAAAGATGACTCAGAAAAGAACTCAGCCATTGTTTTGGCTATGTGGTCATTCTGTGTAGACCATGAGTACTCGCACACGTTTTCCCAGGGGCCACAAAGTATGGTCTCCGGTGTGCCCGAGGGCCTCATTGATGCCAGCGGGGTAGGAGTGGGGCTTTTCTGGAAAAAGTTTGGGGGGAGGCAAGGTTTGCATTGGGGAAGCGAAGCATGTACATGGTGTAGTCAGTGTGTCATGGATCTATTTTGAGGTTTGTTTTCATACCATACTGCCCACTAAATTAAGCCCTTAGTCTACAGAAGCGTCATAGATATGATAATACTGTGTAATGATATATTTCAATCGCTATCTCTCTACCACACCTTGGAGTAAGCCTTAACTACTTGTTAGCACTTCCTTGGGAGAGTCAAGTAACAGGAGTAACTTCATTATTGATTGGAATGAAATAGAATTGAATATGTGCTACCAGAAAACCTAAAATCAATCCTGGCTTCCCCAACTGGCCAAAATGTGTGATCCTTGTCAATTGTTTTATTTCACATTGCCTTCTTTTTCGTCATTATCACATGTAAGAGCACCTTGAAATACATGTGTTCAGGACATGCACTGTACAAAAACGTCTCTCGTGATTGATTTACGAAACTATAATGTTGTCCATGTATAATAACAACCCAGCCCACCCAGAGGGTCCGACGTGACAACTGACTTTGCTCTAAGTCCACTATTGGCATTGTTGTAGGGTGGGAGTAGAAATGAATGCTTCGTTGTTCATTTTTTAAAACTATCACTTAAAAAAAAAAAAAACTTCTCAATGCACTTATATAATCTGATGTACTAAGGTGAAACACTTCCGCGTGTTATTAACATACACTTTTTTACATTTTGAAGGGATTTTGTCATATTTTAAAATGTTTGTTGCAAGATGTCTTAAAAAATGAATGTTTCTAAAGTCGTGTGCTGCAGCATACCTAATTTGCTTCTTTTATTTTATTTCAGTTAGCTTGTAAATAAGCAGTTCCCAATGGTGTAGCGAGACCTTTTGCTACCCGTGGCGGTCGGAGCGTGTGCTGCCCTGCGACAGCCGCAGGTAAAAGGGAGGGCGGGGGCTCTGCATTAGAAATGCAATTGAAGCTTACGGATTGAGCTTAATATGCAAAAACGAAAGTAACGATGCAAAACATTGTTGTTAATTTGGCCATATTTATTTTATATAAAAAGGTATCGTCGCCCCCAAAACTCGTGCCGCCCGAGGCGGACTGCCCCCCCCCCCCGCTACGCCACTGGCACTTCCCCGTTTATTTAACATGTTGCTGAATTTTAGGTCTCTATCTCAAGTAAAATGCAGTCCAGGGCAGTCGTTCAGCAGAGGGCAGCATGTTAAGGTCAGGAGGGCCCCCGGGCGTACTTTGAGTATCACTGGTGTAGACCATCACAGAATGTGATGTTTCTCGAACTTGTGTTGGTGCCATGGGCTAAGCTCATAAAATGCTCCATATTCTTAGCCCCATAACGTTTGAAAATGCAGAGTGAATATTTTATGTTTGGTAAACTTGGGAACTCAGAATTCAGACAAAGAGCAGGAGGACCACTGCCAGTCATAAACCAGTGATCCACACTACTTCGTCTTACTGAAACTAATGCACTGTAAGGGACTGCACCCCCCTCTCTGGCAAAGCTGCACTATGGGCAGCGCAAAGCACATTCTTTACTCACTCGGTTCGCCATTCTCATGTCAGTCCTCCAAATTCAGTTCAGTAGGGGCATCTGTCAATACCTGTCTCACAAGACACAGTATCGTGAACAGTCCTAGGAAGTTGGCCTTGCTATATGTGCATCCTAAAAAGTGGAACCTTACCTCTTAAACAGGTATTCAACCGTTGTCAATTTGACCTACACCCGTCAGTCGAAATTTTCTTTGTTTGGCTTTTCACGGTTACACTGCCCTTAATTAATTTTAATGAAACACGTTTTTAATTTCGAAATGATGCTAACAAACGTTTTAAAAATGTACTGACGCTACTTCTCAGTAAAAAAATAATTAATAAATAATTAACAAGTTACAACCACCAGCCTCCATACATTAAGAAAGCCTCTTTATCTGATTTGATAATATAATATAGCTATTTTCCATTCCTTTTCCTTTTTAGGTCGAGCTCCGATCGACCTGTTCTATCTGTTCTGTGGGGTTTGGCACACCCACCCATTACCAATGGTTACTATCTGTGGCATTCAGAAACGTTGGCTTCTTATTGGTGCATTTCTGTAAGAGTCCCTCCTTTGTATGTTTAGCTCTCTTTCTGGCGATTTCACTCAAAGAGCATTTTCGTTGGCCATCACACTTTACAGCCTGTGATCGCCTCTCTTCCCTCCTCCCATCTGGCTCTTGCATATCAGGCGTTTTTTTTTTTTTTGCAGTTTATTTAGCACGAATTCGACCCGAATGTATTGGAGTGCTTTACATGAGTACCAGTGATGTTACACAAGGACACATTCGTTTTTTGGTAGGCACGGGGAGATTAAGTGATTTGCCCAGAGTCACCGATGTTGAGCGGACGCCGAGGCTCGAACCGGGTTCCCCAGCTCCAAAGTCGGCAGCTTTGGCCGTAAGGCCACATTCTCTCCTCTTGTTATTTAAAACTAATGAAAACTTGGATTCCACGGACAAAAAGTAAGACCACGTTGAAATAAGTTTAAATTTGAAGAGAAAATCGATTTACACCTACAAGTTTAACACATCGCTTCAGAAAGTTACGATTCCAATCTGTTTCAACCAACATCATGGTGCCTAGTGCTGTCACGTCGAGATTAGTAAATTAGCACTCTAGATCTTCTTAGAACAATTAGTCCCGGCCACGCCCAAATAGGATCCAATACCGTTTAAGATTAGAGAAAGAAGGCGGAGTCTGCTTGTTATCGTGTCGACGCGCATACTGTCATTTGGACTCCGCAGAGGTTTGTGTGAAAGACACAAAATGCTAAATATTATTGAAAAAGCAAGTGAAAACTCTGCATGGCAAGGAAGTATCTTACATTTGGTGAGTCTCACCTAGGCCGGTCAGCAGCCAAGGTGGGCGTGCCTGGTGGGTGGGCAATGTGCAACTTCTCTCAGCGATGTAGTGAGCCACCCGGCCACTGCAATACAACGTTGCCACCCGCAACTCCCCGGACCGGGCTCGGGCCGGGGAGTATAAATAAAGGACGACGTCAGCGCACGTGGCTGACGCCGTGAACCCGATCCAAGGTGTGGTTGCCCCTTATTGCCGGCGCATGCAGTAACTAGGCCCCGCATCCCTCTATGACCCTAGTAGTCGGCTGTAGCCCCCAAGCCGCATGCCCGTAGGTCAAGGACCCCGATACCCACACTATCACACTGGCGACGAGTACGGAGAAGGAACCACGCGTGTCGCTCCGCGCTTGCTGCCCGCGGTGAATGCTGGTGGCGGCGCGTGAGGTGAAGAGCGTGACGGCGAGAGAGTGGTGTGTCGATCGCCGCCTGACGTGGTGCGGTAAGAGGAGTGCCAGAGAGGGGGCGAAGAGCATTGCGGGGGAGGTGCGAAGGAGGTGGTCGAGCCGCCCGTGATAGGCGCGCCGAGTGTGGGCCCCGCATCTACTGCAGCAGGGAGAGTACGGGTGTGCGCTGGGAAGGGCGCGGCCTGTCGACACGGCGAGGAGCGTAAAGCGCTCGAGGCAGCAGGCCAGCCTGCGAGTGAGGCAGGAGTGACACAGCAGGAGTGACACAGCGGTGTGGAAGGCCCCGAGGAGGCCGGGAGAGCGACGCTGCAACCCCAGAAGGGGTGCCCCTTCAGTCACAGGCCGTGGGGTGCAGGGCTGAGTGCCCCGTCTGAAGGTGCACACAGTGCACACAGGGAGCTGTGCGTGTGCGAAGCAGCGGAAGGCCCGCCCCCAGGATGACTACGCCCGCGGTTGCGGCGGAGGGGGCTGTGCCCCCGGAAGCAGGGGCGGTTGGGCACCGGCCGGGAGGATGGCTGTTAAGGCTCTCCCAGAATTCAGTCAACTGGCTGATCCGGCGACGGCGGCGCCACGGTGGCGCAAATGGTTGGGGCAGTTGGACAACTACTTTGTGGCTACTAGGGAAACTGATAACGCAGTTAAGAGGTCGACGATGCTCCTGATGGGAGGGGATGAACTGTATGACCTCTTCCAGGACCTGCCCGACACAGGAGATGGCAGTGACTATGAGAAGGCGGTGAGAGCCCTGAATAGACATTTTGATCCACAAGTTAACCCGGATTTCGAACATTTCAAATTGCGCCAGGCCAAGCAGAGGGAGGATGAATCTGTGGACATGTTTTTCGCGCGCCTGCGTAAACTGGCGAGCACGTGCTCAGGGATTGATCGCCAATTTGAAACAAGGGCACAACTCATCGTGGGGTGCAAGTCACTCGAGTTACGGAAGCTCATATTACGGCAGCCAGGGATCTCACTGGATGACATTTTGGTCCTGGGACGGTCGCATGAACTGGCAGATGTCCGCGCAGGGGCCATGGAGGAGGCACTGGCCAGAAAGTCAGGGACAGTTCGACCCACATACCCGATTCCAATCAAGGAGGAACGGGTGGACGCTATCCGGAAGTCGTATGCCCGAGGGGGATACTCGGCGCCCGGGGCGGGAGACCGCCCGAATGGCAAGGGGTGCAAGAATTGCGGGCTGGCTATGCACTCCCAGAGCGGATGCCCGGCGCAAGGCAGACAGTGCCTGAAATGCAACAGGTATGGACACTTCGCGAAAGTATGCCGAGGTGGGGCAACCTCGGAAGTGACGCGGACGAGAGGGACACGAGGTCAGAGGCATGCCAGGAATGTCCAAGAAGTGGAAGACCTCGATAGCCGCTGTCAGAAGCTGGCGGTGGCGGAGGATGAAGAGGACGATAACGTGTTCGTGATATCTAATGTGAGAGGGGCAAACACCACGAGGAGGCCGCCACCAATGTGCCAGGTCTGGATTGGCAGTAACTGCGTAAGGACACTAATTGACACAGGGGCGTCAGTGAACATTCTTGACGCAGCGCAGTACGGCGAATTAAGACCCCGACCAAGGTTGATAGCGACGACCGCGAAGATCCTCACGTATGGAGGACACACACCCATTCGTTTGCAAGGCGTCATAGACGCGGAGGTCAAGCACAAAGAGAGAACTACATGTGCCAGGTTCTATGTTACGTGCGACAGGGCTGGGTCTCTGCTGAGTGGCCACACGGCGGAAGATTTAGGATTGATAATGTTTGCCAGACATATCCACCAGTCGCAAGCCGAAACGGTGTTAAGTGAATTCCCGGAGCTGTTCAGAGGGCTGGGGCGTTTGAAAGGGGTAGAAGTTCAACTACACATTGACGACACTGTCAAGCCAATAGCACTCAGACATCGGAGGGTGCCTTTCCACTTGCGGCCGCTGGTGGAAGAGGAATTAGAGCGGCTAGAGAGAGAGGGGTGATTGAAAAAGTGTCAGGACCCACCCCGTGGGTGTCCCCGTTGGTAATTGCGCCCAAGCCCAAACAGCCGGGAGCCATCAGGCTGTGTGTGGACCATGCGGCTGCCCAACAAAGCAATACGGAGGGAGAGGCACATAACACCAACCATTGATGAGATTGTGGCGGACATTAACGGAGCACAGTGGTTCTCCAAAGTGGACCTCAATTCTGGATACCATCAGCTGGTGCTGGCCGAGAAGAGTCGGTACATCACGACCTTCTCAACACACGTAGGCCTGCGACGTTTCAAGCGCCTGAGTTTTGGAGTGTCCTCAGCGGCGGAAGTTTTTCAGGATGCCGTGAGGGAGGCGTTGTCAGGATTAGTGGGGGTACTCAATGTCAGTGACGACATACTGATATTCTCCAAGTCGTTGGAAGAACACCACGTGCGACTGCGAGCCACACTAAAGAGATTAGTGGAGCAGGGCCTAACATTACACCGAGCCAAATGTGATTTCTACGCCAAGGAAGTGGAATTCTTCGGCTACAGGTTCTCTGCCCGAGGATTGCAGGTGGATCCGGGGAAGGTGGAAGCCATTCGAACGGCAGCGATCCCGCAAACTCAGTCCGAAGTCAGAAGCTTTCTGGGCATGGCTACTTATTGTGGCCGGTTTATTCCGCATTTGGCGACGCTGTCGGAACCCCTCCGAAGGCTGACAAAGAAAGACTCGCCTTGGAGGTGGACGGATGAAGAAGCACGAGCATTCGACGACATCAAGAAGGCATTGGTGACAGGGGCCACCGTTGCATATTTTCAGCCGGGAGCATCCACGGAACTCATTGTGGACGCTAGCCCCGTTGGGTTGGGCGCAGTATTGCTCCAGAAGAATGGGCAGGGGGACTGGGTTCCCATTGCCTATGCCAGCCGGGCGCTCACCGCAGTGGAGACAAGATACGCCCAAATCGAGAGGGAGGCGCTGGCTATTCGGTGGGCGTGCCAACATTTCGATATCTACCTCTGTGGGCACACGTTCACTGTGGTAACTGATCACAAGCCTTTGGTCCCAATATTTTCGGGCACAGCAAGGAATGGGCCGCCTCGGATTGAACGCTGGGCTGTCCAAATTCAGCATTACCGGTTTGGCGTGGAGTATCGCCCCGGGGTCAATAATCCCGCAGACTATCTGTCACGACATCCCCTGGCTCAAGGTACTGGGAGCAAGGGAGAGGTGGACGAAGGTACCGAGTCGTTCATACGATTGATCGTGGAGGAGGCGTGCCCGCAGGCAGTGACCATCGAAGAGCTCATCGAGGCAACAGGACAGGACCGGTGCCTACAGGTGGTGAAAAGAACTCTGCGAGACCACCGGTGGAAATGGTTCTTACAAGGGGCGGAACGTCCAGCCGATGACGATAAGGAATATTGGGAGAGTATTTGGAGGTGTCGGGAGGAGCTCAGCGAGTCCGGACAAGAGCTCATCCTGAGAGGCACTCGTCTGGTAATCCCGGCACGTCTCAGGGGAAGAATCGTGGAGCTGGCGCACCAGGGACACCAGGGTGTCGAGAAAACAAAGGCCAGGCTGAGAGCGAAGGTGTGGTTCCCGGGAATGGACCAGATGGTCGTGGAGAAGGTGCGAGGATGCCATGCATGTTTGATCACGGGATCCGATCCACCTGTCACCCCGGTGATCACTGAAGGGCCCAGCAAGGTGCCGTGGCGTAATGTGAGCCTGGATTTTGGAAGCTTTCCGAGGGACGGCATACCGTGGTCCTGGTTGACAGTCACTCTAAGTTTCCTGTCGTGGAGGTGGTACCGTCTACATCTTTCGAGTGTGTGCAGCCAGTGTTGGAGAAGGTTTTCGCCCTGCTAGGAATGCCCGAGGAAATAAGAACCGACAATGGGCCACCGTTTCAGGGGCAGGAATTCAAGGAATTTCTGGAGCATTATGGCATTCGACATCGCAGAGTGACTCCACAGTGGCCGCAGGCCAACGGGGATGTGGAGCGGTTCATGAGGACTCTGAATAAGACCATCAGAATTGGGGTGGACCAAGGGGAGCATCTAGAGAATTGCCTACACCGTTTCCTAAGGGCCTATCGTAACACCCCTCATTGCACCACGAAGTGTGCCCCCAGTGAGGTACTCATGAACAGAGTGGTGAGAGACAGTATTCCCGTCAGTGAGCTGGAAGTGCCGACAACCATGGATGTGGCGGGTACCCAGAGTCGGCGACAGCATAACAATGACCGGGCGAGTCGGAAACGAAGAGCACAACCGGTGAACATTCAGGAAGGTGATTATGTGGTGATCAAAGACCGGCATCCAGGTTCAAAGTTCCGGACCCCTTTTGAAAGAGACTTGTGGAAGGTGGTGCAAATCAAGGGGTCCATGATCACAGCGAGGAGGGGGACTCAACAGGTAGCACGCAATGTGTCGTGGTTCTAAAAGCGAGGGTCCCTGAACAAGGCCCCAGAAACCAAGAGGTGGAGGACTGGCCGGAAGAGGAGGTCGAGTTGGAGGGGGAACATCCGCTATCCCCAGAGATGGACGGGCCGGTTGGAAGCGGAGTAGCAACGAGAGAGGAAAGCCCCGAGAGCCGGGCGACAGGCACCGTTGTGCCCACCAACACGGAGGACAGGGGGGAAAGCGAGGGTCGTGGCAGTCAACATTATGGATTGCGAGGGAACCCCCGACCCAGTACCAAATTGAGAGACTTTCTATGCTGAGGACGTTGGCGAGCTGACCGAGCTGGAAAGGCCCGACAACCAGAGTTATTGTGCATCACGTTGTGTTTGTGGTTCTTGTTGCACCAATGTTTTGTGTTTTGTTTTCCGTGGGTTAGATGGGATGTAGTGAGCCACCCGGCCACTGCAATACAACGTTGCCACCCGCAACTCCCCGGACCGGGCTCGGGCCGGGGAGTATAAATAAAGGACGACGTCAGCGCACGTGGCTGACGCCGTGAACCCGATCCAAGGTGTGGTTGCCCCTTATTGCCGGCGCATGCAGTAACTAGGCCCCGCATCCCTCTATGACCCTAGTAGTCGGCTGTAGCCCCCAAGCCGCATGCCCGTAGGTCAAGGACCCCGATACCCACACTATCACAAGCTGCACTGGAACAATTAGCAATAATGGCCACTCCCCCTAATTGCTGCGAGGTTCTTTGACTGTTGTTTCTCGAGCCTGCCTACACAGCGTATCTTCGCCATGACTGTTGTGCGTGTTCGTTGATGCAATCTATCGAAGAGTTCAGTGCATGTAAATGCTCCTGTAATTATGTTTCCTCGAATCTAGTTAAAATAAAGTTTCCGGCAAGTGCTTTGTAGTGTATTGTTCGTCGAGCCTAGACCGGCTTATAGCCAGTTTTGTCACATTTATATTTATTACATTATGTTTTAAATTGTTCATTTTTCATTTAGAAATATTCCGTTGTATTGTTTATTATCACCATTGAAAACAAACGGCGCTATAAGCGGACTGTAATCAGCACACCGTATGTTGGTGCTTTCAGTCCCCAGTTCAAACAATTTCATGAGGATTAGTTCTGCATAGAGGCAGCCCAGACCTGCGGAGATATAAAGGAATAATGTTTCTCCAGAGGTGAATTCTGGAGTACACCATTCCAAATATGTGCCTAAACCATGGTGTACCCACTGATAAAGAGCATATTTCATTAAATTACCACTAAATTATCAGACATGCAGTTTTACTACTAAGCCTTTATGGCACACAAACCATAATGTGTGCAAATCAGGGTTCTGCTTGTATGCATCATTTCCGCATCACACAAGTAACATTTTTGGGTTGTTTTGATCCTATTAAAATCGTTGTTTCCGTCACACTTTAGAATTACAAAAAGTACCCTTTTAGACTCCCTGCACTCCAGCAAGGTTGCCACTTGTTTTACTTGCCGAATTCCCTCATATTGCAATCGGAGTAAGGAAAAGCAAGCGCCAATTTCCATATCAAAAAAGTAAGCAGCAATTTGTCAGAAGACATGGCCTGACATTTGACCTCTGCCTTTGACCTCAATGCACGTGCAACAAGATTAAACAAGCATTTGCAATGCAATAGGTCTCGCATTTACGCGAGTTTGAGCTATTGGCATTGTAAATGACAATGCCTTTTATTTATGTTTTGGTTTTTAAAACATAAATAAAAGGCATTGTCATTTACCATGCCAATAGCTCAAACTCGCGTAAAATCGAGACCTATTGCATTGCAAATGCTTGTTTTCTACTGTTTCAATGTAAATATGACCTTCACTCCTCCATACTTTAACCAGAATATATTTGGCCAATGTACCTTAGCACCCCGCCTGCCACTCTATGGAGCTCTGAAGGGCTCATATGCGCTTCCCACGCATCACAGGTGCCTGTTGCCTCGGCTCAGTGGGGTCTCTTGATTTTTTACACACACGAGTCCTGTTATAGACTGATGCTTTGTCAACACACCCCTGGGATATCCCAGTGAGTAGGTGAGCGGAAGGGAGTGAGTATAGAAAATACTTCTGTTTCATAGTCCAGTATAGCAGCACCCCATCTTCTATTGACCAAGGGCCATTGTTTCGCTCGATTCTTTAGTTTTGGCTTTGCCCATGCTCACCGGTCTCTTAAAGTTCAGCAGCGACCACGGATACAATGAAAAGAAACTACATTATGGGATGTTAAGGTTGAGACACAAAAAAATGACAACACTGGAACTGTTCAGTTATGTTTATGCTCACCAATGTAACCGTAATGAACCCGCAGTCAAACTCTAGGGCAGGGCTTCCCGACCTTTTATATGCCCTGCACCCCTAGGAATTGGTGGATTAATGTTCGCACCCCTACAAAAGCCTCGCCGGATTCCTTAAATGACACATTACTGCACAACGAACTTGAGAAATGACTGCTCATTACCTCACATATTCCATTTTACATTCATTTCACCTACCACAACACTTGAGCCCATAGTAACAAGGTCCGTTTAGTGTGATTGTACCCGCTTTGTGCTCAGGTTCTCTTTAAATATCTTGTTTACAATTTCTACGAATGGAGAAAAAGCATGAGAAATTATGCCTGTGGTTCTACATAGTGTAATCTCCTATTCATGACGAGTGTTAAGGAGCTTTTGGAAAAGAAATGTCCCCTGCATGGCATACTGGTGTGTTTCCTTCCATGCCCTGAGTGCCCAACTATGTGCGTATCTGTACATTTATTTGGGTCGTAGCGTCACAAAACGTTATGCATGAGCGCACAAGCCTAGTCCTTGTCTTGACTATGTGAGGTCCCGGAACCTGTCCTGTGACCTGGAGGGGTGCCTCAAGCATGCCCTCGTCATTGACAGAGTACTACTGTCCCTGTTTGAGTTGCGGCAGCATACCGTGCTTTGAGACTGATAGCGTGACCATACCTTCATCAGTTCAGCTGATGAAGGGCGAGCACAATCGGGCATTAGGCAACCAACGGATGGAGTTACACCAGTCACATAATCATGGGTAAAACAAATCCTGTCATTCATATGATATTATATTTTATCTTTACAACCAATACCAGCACCGCCGTTCAGCTGGGATCTTTTAGTGGAAATATGCTGGCCCCCACTTCAAGGGAAACCTGCTGTTTTACAAGAAAATGCGCGGTTCAGATAGAAATTAAATGTGAAAGGGTTAACGTCATGCTGACTGTACTCTGTCACCTTATTATAACTTGCCTAGAGGCGTGTTTCGCTCTCAGACACAAAATCCTGACGGCTGTCACCTAGCTGGTAAAATTTCAAACGCAATAAGAGTCGACAAAGCCCAGCTGAAAACGATGTGAAGTTCTGGCGCGAAATTCTTTCCTGGGCATTTTGAAAATGTAATGAGATGTTGATCTGCGCCTCAGCTCACCACAGAGAGCAGCGCGGGCATTCTGTTGCCTGCAGCTGTGAGGGCGTCTACCGCGATGGTCAGCAGAGAGCGAGGCATCGGGTAAACAACACTCACCGTATATGACACACGGGGGAACACACCCGACGCATTGTTTTATAGTGTAACGCCAAGGTATACGCCATCTTATATACATTGCTTGCACATTAGTCAGTCCAGGTTAAATCGTCGCCGGATGTGATGCAGTTTCAGTAACATTTACACAACATTTTCCCATTTCTTCTGTTACCACCCACTATCAAGATCATTGATTCCCCTGTGTAAATTCCGACTGGCAAGTTGCAAGTAGGTTCCAGTGCATCCAGGTGTTGGCAATTAGGCTGCTGGACATTTTCCGGTTGGAACAGGTGCCTAGGGACATGAGGTTCAACTGGTAGTTTTTAGAAGCGGTATGCCCTTTGTTATGCTACTGCACCTCCTGAGCCAGAGTCATGAAAATGAGAAGATTTGCTCATGAGTGATGCAGATCACCTTATTTTACATGATTCACGAATTCCCAAAGAGCACACCTCATAAATAAATGTATGCGAGTTGCAGTTTTCCCGTGTACTACCACTCCTCTCACTACTGCAGATTTATCCACAATGTGCACAAATATCAGGAGCGAATATGTGCATTAGCATAACCCGCCCCGCTTTTTAAAAAAAAGTCTCTATGCGTAAAAAATAATTACTATAACTGTCCTTAAAATATGGAGGTGGTTTGGGCCCATTTACATGCAGTTCGCACATTTCCTACAGCAACGTGATAACCCCAGCGGCGGCTGGTAACATTTCAAAGTGGTGTAATAAATTGCAAAGCGTGCAAGCCCGATAAATAAGGAGGGCTGGGGGGAGGGGGGATTAGGGGGTGGGAGAGAGGAGGGCGGGGGGTTTGAACTCCAGTATACTATCAGTCTGAAGACTAAGGGCCTCATTACGATGTCGATCGGAAAGGCTCCGGACAGCATTCGGTTCGTCCGATCAGATTCAGGACCCGCCTTTCCAACTCACTCAGAAACCCATCCGACCGATCGATTACAATAGTCGGAAACTGTTCGGACTTTCCCAGTCGGCTGCGACTCGGTCCTGAACGGCATTAGGAGGAACGGCCTCGGGCGGAGCCGACTCGTACAGGTCTACGGACCGCGTTTCCGACCGATGGATTACGATGTCGGATTCGGACAGCCTTTCCGAATCGGTTGTTCCGACACGGTTCGACTGTCGGAAACCAACTTTGGGAGCCTGTAGCAGGCCCCCCTTCACCGGGGGGCCTCCGAATGGGGCCCATGGGGGTACCTATGGGACCCCTCTTTGCAACCATGCACAGTGTGGCAGGCACCATGGGGTGCCCGCCAAAGGGTGCAAGGTTTTCCGCACCCACCCCTTACTTCAATGGGAGCCTGTGTAGTCGGTCGGAACACAGGCTCCCATTGAAGTCAATGGGAGTCCGACCGAACGGTGTTCGGAAGCATCGTAATCGGTCGGTCGGATCGAATCCGATTTGGTCAGAAACCGTTCCGAGACCGAGTCGGTCGGAATGCTTTCCGACTGACATCGTAATGAGGCCCTTAGAAGTGAAAAAAAGAAAAGAACAAGACAGCAGGCCTTTTCGATCTCTGCACCCAATATCTGGATTCTCATGGGACCTGCCTCCTCATGCCTCGATACTGCAACCGGTCCACGGCAGAAGTGCCTAAAAAAATCCTAAAATGTTTAGTATTTTACTTGCATTTAATTTGGAGGCCAAAATATCAGAGGGGCAACGCCCCAACGTCCTAGGGGACGCAACGCCCCTTGATAACCCTTTGGTAATGTTCATGAATAACCACAAGGCTTCAACCCGAGTTCATCATATTTCAAAAGGCGGCTCCCACTGCCTCTCTTTTGGAAAACTGATTTTCCTACTCCTAGACCTAAACTTAGGATGGAGTTTTCCAGAGTCGGAAGTAGGTTTCAAAGATGGAAAATTCACATCGCGATTTGGGAATTGCTAACTTAAAATCAATATCTTATGGACGAAGTTTAATTTGGAACTATAAACTTTTTTGTGAAGCACCTTATGTCCAACAAGACACAGCAGAAACCAATTGCAACTGGTCAAATTCTCTGCAAGCGGAATGAGGATTGGCTATGCATCAATGACTTTTATTCCCTGCAAACTGATTATGGGGCTTCAATTCGTCGTTCAGTTGACAACTGTGGAAAGGAGAATATGAAATATTTGCCATGCATCATATTCTTATTAGCAGAAGTTTTCGAAGTCTTCTTACTGAAATGCAGTGTGAAAGCGAAGGAGACAGCAATGACATGAAATCAGAACCAATCAGTCATAGGGTGCGCGCGCTCTTAAATTAAGACGCTGAATGGCAAGTTTTGTAGATGCTAACCGGCAGGATGCCGCAATCATCTTGAGCCCTCATTTGACGTGCCAGCTCAAATGATGACTTACACCAGCGCTCCGAGGGGAGCCTCGCAGCCAACAGCTATTCCCATTTAGCAACACGTCTTTTCCCTCTGCAACTGTGATAACATTTCTAATTTGCATCTTTGAGATAGACACCGAGGGCCTATTCGCAAAGCTTTTTTCAAGCGTTAGTCAGGCTTGTGTTCTGAAAAAGTTCATGGCATGCAAAACTATAACCTGATTACAAAGGCAGTACCAGCATTTTTAGGTGTGGCATTAGCCAAGACCTTTAGATTTTAGTAAAATTATCAATATAGTATACTTACTTAAAGGGGCTTTCAGTCAGCCCCTTCACTCTTTGATCTTTTGTTTTGTGATTCGCATTTTTCTTCTATGCACTACAGTCTACATCATGATGAGGCAGTTGGTCAGCCTACTCCAGTCACTGGCTAACTTCACAATGAGTGACGGCATTCTTCCACAGACCACATCCACACACTAAGGGCCTAACTTGGAGATTGGCGGACGGGTTACTACATCACAAATGTGACGGATTTCCCCTCCGCCATATTACAAGTGACACAGGATATAATGGAATTGTAATACGGCGGCCGGGATATCCGTCACATTTGTAATAGAGTAACCCAGTCCGCCAATTTCTAAATCAGGCCCTAAATAGTTTCTTTAATGCTAGAGGGTATTATATAAATGTGTGTGATTTGAGACCAAAAATATGCTTGCTTTTAGACATTTTCTTTTATGGCAAGGGCCCAGCACCCCCCTCCCCCCCAACAATAACGTTTTGCGAATGAAATCAGGAAACAAAACCTGCATTGGCAAAGCCAAAAGGCTGGAAGCCAATGCCAGACCTATAGGCTGGGCTAACCCTTATTATGAACGCAGAACTGCCGTGTAAGAGTCCGGAAGTCTGCAGTAATGCAGGTTTTGTCCCTAAGAGAGTGTACGAGAGCGCACAATGGAAATGAGGTGAACTATTCATCCATGCCAGGGGTGTTCTACACAATCAGCTCCCCACACTCCACACCCCCACTCAAGCATTCCACCACCACATAGGAAAGCACAGTTGTACCATCATACAGCACAAGATCTAACGTGGCTTCAAGTACACAATGACACAACCCTGAAAACACCTCACTCGCGCAATGGTTGTCTGTTAGGTTGCAATGATCCAACCCAGCCGTTCAACATAAAGCACAAAATCTCTTTCACTGTATTGGGAATGGTCTGTGCAGAGACTGCCCCACAGATTGGCATCCTGGGGCAAACCCACAACTGAAGATACCTACATCAGCATGTGAAGCGCTGCGGAGTCAAGTAATTGGCAGATTTGTGTCATATAAAAAAGTGAAAGATAACATACTATAACAAAAGAGTCAACACATTTACAATGCTTTCCAAAATTAATCTGCAGTTCCAAACGTACATCTGAAGGAATCAGGCAAAATTGATTTAGGAAGTATGTGAAAGTACATACACTACCCCTCTTTTCAAAAGTTCATAGGGGAAAGCGAAACGTTACATGAAAACATATTTTACATTTAAAGATAAAAGAACAAAAAAAGTTATTCCTATTTTCCGTACACATGCAGAGTCATAGAATGTTACTTACCTTCTGTAATGCTCTTTCTGGTGGATACACTAGTTAATCGCAGGTTATTAACCTTTAGAATATCCCTAGGTGTCAGACTAGTTCAGGGGAATTTTACAGTAATGCTCCCAAATGCCAATGGACAGTACGGTGTGGCTCCATGGTGCAGTGCCTAATTTATGAAAGAAAGAGTGCTGGTGCCAGTGGAATTAAATGTCAAGTTGCCGAATACCAAGGACAGTAGTCTTTATTCCACTACCAGACACTCCCTGCCCCTTTTTCTCGCTTTTGCAGGTTCCTGTTCTCTGTTTGTGACTGGTTTGCCATCTTTTTCTTCCTCCATCTTAACAATCTGCGTTTTTTAACCTCTCTTGCAATCAGTAAATATCTGATATGAAAAAATAAGTGCCGATGCCCCCCACCGGCTCAAATTAATCACTGCTGTGGTGACTCCATGCCACCCTAAAAGTGATGGAGCTGAGCCGCATATAAGCGACACCCTTGGGCCCCAATATCAGTTTCTTGAGTCTCTTTTCTTCTGTGTCCTCAGACATGGAGCACATCTAACAAACTACAGATGACAGTATGCCAAACTCTAACATGGGACCTTATTATGGTGTCCAGGAGTCCAGTACATAGAACCGGGAGGTGGGAGGGCAGTAGGGAATCTGTGGTTAGATAGAGTTTCCACCAGAAAGTGTTACCAAATATATATAAACTGTTACCTTAACCTTTGGAATAGATACCATAGAACTCCCTCCCAAAAGGTGGCGGGGTCTGGCGAGTGGACTCGGACGAAAAAGTCTTGCAGAGCTAAGAGGGCAAAATGTCCCTTTTGCCATTCCCAACTATCAAGGTAGTAATGTTTCAGTGAATGCATACACAGATATCCACCTAATAGCCTGGCAGATGTACAGAATGGGCAGCCCTCTCACCAATGATGTTGTAGAGGCCTTAGTGATTAGTGGAAACAGTGCACAGCACTTTAGGGTGTTGAATCTGGGCCAGCATGTAGCAGATTTTGATGCGGAGGACTAACCATGTAAGCAGGGCCCTTTCATGCACCACATTCCCTTTCTTTGCTGCAGAGAATGTTACAAAGAGTTGATCCTCAACATGATGTTTTTTTTAGTAGAAACTCAAAGCCCATTTATGGTCCAGTAGGTGGAGCCTCGCCTTCTCTTTAGAAGGTTGAGGTAGCACAAAAAATGTTGGCAGAGTGAAA
Source organism: Calotriton arnoldi (assembly GCA_963921515.1). Lineage (NCBI taxonomy): Eukaryota > Metazoa > Chordata > Amphibia > Caudata > Salamandridae > Calotriton > Calotriton arnoldi. The sequence goes on along the minus strand of CAWUFW010012496.1, from coordinate 257,136 downwards.
TTCTGGCCAGTGTGAAAAGAAGTAACAACTTTGGGTAAGAAGGCTGCCTGGGTCCTCAGCACTAGTTTTCTCAGGAAGAAGGAGGTGTAGAGCGGATGCACAAAGAGCATCTGCTGTTCACTAACAAGGAGTGCACAGATCATGGCAATAAAAAAAAACTGTCAGCAGATGCAGTAAGCAGCTGTGCATCAGCTCAATAGGTGTGCACATACGAAATATTACCAGTAAGATCATTGTGACATGACAAGGGTTACGGTTGTGTGATGAAAAAACGCATGCCTCAACAACGCATGCCTTAACCACGCAGTCTAAACCCCGACCACATCTTTACCATGCATGCCTTTACCAGGCATGCCTTTACCACGCAATTTCGTGTTAAAGACAGGTTTGCCCAGACGTGGGTCCTGGGCTCACTGTGCCACTGGAATCAAGCTATCCTGGCTGAAGCGGGGTGAAACCCCGAAACCGGTCCTAGGATGCTTGTTTCCGGTCCAGGGAGGACCTGGCTTGGCAGTTCGGGCTGGACTGTTCCCATGAGGCACAGGGTCAAGACTGATTTGCATATGCCCAGGTCTAAAATGGGGTGGCATGGTGAGCAAAAGAATGATGGATCTAACCCAGATCTCTTAACTGGGGGTGAATGTTTTGATTTGTTCTGCATTCCGTCCATCAATTGTGTGTCTTTTGCTTTCTCGCCCTGTTTGCTAAATGGGCATGTGTGGTAAAGATCACACTCCTGCCCCTCTGCACTAAACCCTAAAAACGCCCTAAACCTAAAATCCCTACCTCCCGCCTACCCCAGCCCAACTGCCCCCTCGACCTTAAAACTGCCCCTATCCTGTCCCCTACCATGAGTCCTACAACTCAGCCCCCTTAAACAACTCCAACCCCAGTCCCCTCCTTGAGCCCTAAAACAAGCCGCCACCCCCTAACACCTAACCCCACCTACCCCCGCCCCAGCCCAACTACCCCCTCAGCCTTAAAATTGCCTCTTTCCTGTCCCCTGCCCTAAGCCCTAAAACTCTTGACCCCCCCAGCCCTGAAAACTACCCCAACCCAAATAATCTACGCCCACCTCCGTCCGCTGACCTGAGCTCTAAAACTCCCAACTGCCTCCTCCACCAGAAAACTGCCCCTATCCTGTCCCTTGCCCTGAGCCCTCCCACTCAACCCCTTAAAAACAACTCCGACCCTAGCCGCCTCCCTGAGTCCTAAAACAAGCCCCCTCCCCCTAAAACCTAACCCCACCTACCCCAGCCCAACTGCCCCCTCAGCCTTAAAACTGCCCCTTTTCTGTCCCCTGCCCTGAGCCCTAAAACTCTCGACCTCCCCAACCCTGAAAACTAGCCCAACCCCCACCCCAAAACTACCCGCAACACAAATAATCTACTCCCACCTCCGTCCCCTGCCCTGACCCCTAAAACTCCTGACCACCCCGTCGTCCCTGTAAACTACCCTGACCCCCTCCTAGCCCTGAAAACTACCCCACAACCCCAACAAACTACCCTACAAACTACCTCCCACCCCCTCAAAACCTGACTTACCTCTCCGCCTCGTCCCGATCCTTCCTCTTACTGCTTCCTGCTCTTCCACCCAGCAGCAGCAGCAACTAGACTTCTCCTATGCCTTAACCACGCATATGCGTGGTTAAGGCATATTCGTGGTCTAGACGTGCATGGTACCACCTGTGTGGTTCAGCCCCGCGTAGTTCACGCTGCGTGGTTAAGGTTGTTTCCCCAAGGGTAAAGATGTAGGTCGAATCTTTGATAAAGTATATCATGCAGGTGATTTAAATAGAGAGGGTTCATCAGGTAAACACGAAAAGGCACAAAGGGATGACAGATGACCTTTAAGAGTGCCCACTGAAAGACCTTACTAGGCTAACAATAGAACAAGCAATAATACATCCAAACGTTTGGCATGCAGAGGGTTGGTATGACAATCACCACACCAGGCAACAAATTTCTCCCAGCATAGATGGCCTTTGTCTAAGAATGTCTGGCTGTAAGGACTACTGCGGCCGTCAGATAAAATGCATGTAAGTGCCACTGCTCAATCTCCATGCATGGATGTGTACGGTGCAGAGACACGGTCCAAAACCCTCCCCTGAATCTAAGACAGGAGGTCTACCTGAAGTTGTCACCGGATTGGATGGGAAATGCTTATGCTAAGGAACTCCGAGTATCATACCCTCCTGACCCAGTACGGATCAATTTAGATGATTCAAGCCCAGTCCGGTTGGATTTTTCTCAGAACTCGAGGTACGAGATGTAGTGTGAGCGCGTTTAGGAGACTCATGTCCCAGTCTCAATCTGAATGCATCTCCCAGTTACTTTCCCAGCAGAAATGCCATTGCGCAGTACTTTTGACACTGTGTATTCACGCAGGTCAAGAACATATCTAACCAGGGCACAAACGTACTGTTTTAAACTAAAAAAAACACTGAATTTCAGCAGTTATAGTTAAATCAAGTAACTTTAACCTGTGCACTCACAATGCACAGTGAGGCCACTGATGTCATTTCAGATGCCATTAGTGATGTTATCAATATCACAGAACATGTCAAGAGTGATATAACCAGGGCCAGCTTTAGCACTGGTGTCGCCCTGTGCGTCAATGTTGGTTGGCGCCCCCCCCATGGACGCCCCCACCAGATTCCCTCACTACCACCCTTTAACAGTGCCTCCTCAAGTCTCCATAACCACTCTCTCTCCGATGTATTTAATTCGTTATATAGCGCCACCTATACCAGTGTAGGGTGTCAGAGCACTTTACATCACACACACATTACACAGAGACAATTAATCATATGTGTGTAAATCAGTGTATAGGAAATGTTACATAAGCCAGAAGACTACAAGGTAAGTCACATATCATCCATACTGGTAGACAGTATAGTTTAAGAGTGCTTGGTCTGAAGAAGCAGACTCAGAATTTAAAATATAACCCCATGGTTGGGGGTTACATTTAATAATAAGGATTTTTTTAACCGAAATGAACCCTTTTTGAAACATTAGAATAAGGAAAGACGGAGGAAAAAAATCATAATGCTCTAATCTATACCTTGCAGTTAGCATGCAGCTCTCTGATGAAAGTTATTAGCTCACTGTTCCATGTTAGCATTTTAACATCTACACTGCTAGTAACAAAAGGATCTCTCTGACAAAAGCACTGACCTATTTAAACTATATGCACTTTGTGATCTGCATGGTACGCATTCTTTGCAGCATGCATATTAACCCTCTGTGCTACCATAAAATGAGTTAAAACTTTTACTAGACAAAACTCCTTCTCTCTCCAGGAAGGACATTGCCAGAGGCCAGCAATGCAGCAGCAGGTGCTTTTTAAACCATAAAATACTTCCATGTACATGGTGCCCCCCTCGAAGTCGCATCGCCCTAGAGCCGGCTCAGGATATAACTGGTAAATATCACTGTTCCTTTTGGTTTAAAATGTTATGTTTTAACCTAACTATAACATCACTTTAACCTTTGTTTTTTTCAGTGAATTTTTAGGGTTTTTTAACATAAAGTAATATGTCATTATATATTCCCACTCACTGGGGGGCGCTAGAGGGCTCACAGCAAGATGGCCGCACCCTAGTGAGGCTCTGCCCGGCTGCGCACATATCCGACCATTATCCGCCTGTGAAACCCGACATCTAGGTGTTCTGAAGCTTGCATCCTGCGTGCAAAGTTATCCTGCCTGCATCGGAGTACCTTTTGACTGCCTTAGCTGGCTGCAACCGCCGCAACCCGAGCGCACTTGGTCCCGGCCGCGCGCCTGCAAAATGACAGCTCCTACGGGGCCCTGAGATCGGAGGCCACAACTTGAAGTTTACACCCCCCGCGGTCGGCGGGAGTTCGCCTACTGCCTACGGCTCCGGTGAGGTGGACCACGGACCGCTGAGACTCACCAGTCCGGGTGGTGGTGGTGTGCTGAGCCCCTGACGGCGGGAACGGATTCACGGCCGGCGGCGACGAGGGTGCCTCTCTAACCGGGCCTCCCTGTGTGAGCGGCGGAGGTGACTGACGGCGGTCCCTGTGCTCCCGGCGCTGGTGGTGGTGAGTAGGGCGCGGCCTGATTCGGGCCTGTTTCTGCGGAGGCGGGTGCGGGCCTGGTGTGGGCCGCGGCCTGTGCGCCGTCGCTGGGTGCCGGTGCGCGCGGGTGGTCGCAGGCTGCATTTGCCTGGGCTCAGCTACATGTTGCTGCGAGCCCGCCCGCCTTTGTGGCCGATACCCTGATTGGTGTCCCGGTGGAGCTCCACCTACCTTGGCCTTATCTTGCACTGAGGCCGAGTGCTTTGGACTGTCCCTACTATATCGCTTGGGGCCTGGAACTTCATGTGTGCCACGCTGCGGCTTACCGGCTTGCTTCCACCTCCGCCTGTAACATGCTGGCTGCCTGCTGTGGGAGCGAGATGTGATCGATGCTGATCTTTCTCTTTGGCTGGCTGCTCTCTCCTCTCTGTGTGCTGTCCAGGGAGCTGTTTGTTGGTCTATTGGGGGTCTCGTTGGACTTCCTTTACCTCTGTGACAGGTGTCCTGTCCTATACATGCAGACCCCTAGCTGTGCACTACAACTGGAGGAGCCCGCTCAATAATAAACATCGTTTTCAACACGTCTCCATTTTGCCCACATTCGTTGATTCCGGCAGCCCCGTAATTCGAATGTTATTACGCCGGGAGCGGGCTTCCAAGTCCTCATTCTTGGCTTGGATAAGGGAGAGAACCTTCTCCATATTAAGTGTTTTCCCAGCAACATCACTCAGACCATCCTCCGTCGCAGACACGCGCTGCTCGACTTCCCCCAGCTACGCTGATAGCGTTCACCCTGAGACTGCTGGGGCCTGCCCTTTGTGCACCTTGTCGAGTTTATATCTGTGCTGCGGTGGGGTTGTCCTGGCCTGGGCCTTGCTGCTGGACTATCCTTGCTGTGGCCCCTTGTGCATCGCTTCGCTGCAGGCCCCTGGAGCCGCTGACGCCCCTTTATCCAGGATACGCTGTGTTTGTTGGATATACCACTGCAGTGGGCCTACGCCACATGTCACTTTATAAAGGAGGGCCATTGTTAGTATTTCTGTCTGTGGTGGTGTTCTTGCTCTCTTGACCCTCCTGGTGTGGTGTACAGGCGGGAGCACTTCTTCTCTGGGTACGCCACTGGCCTCGCTGAGCTGGTTGCAGCACGTGCCCTCTCTACACGGATCTCGTGGCCTGAGTGGTGTCCGTTTGGGGGTGTCCTCTTTATCTACACTCCCCTTTCAGATAGATTGGCTCAGATTGCGGACAATATGGGGAGGACTGATAAATCCCAACCTCGCCTCACGTTTGAGGCGCGCAAATCCACCAAGACTCCACAAAAGGCAGCCTCGGATTCAGAGGCAGATGCCCAGGATGGGGGGCCCTCCACTATCGAGACAACATTGCTGGCCATGCAGCGTAGCCTCCAGTCTATAGAGGGTACGATGGCGGCTGTGAATTACCGCCTGGACCACATGTCAGCGCAGCTTGAAAAGCAAAACACCCGCATGGGGGAAGTCGAGCAGCGTGTGTCTGCGACGGAGGATGGTCTGAGCGATGTTGCTGGGAAAACACTTAATATGGAGAAGGTTCTCTCCCTTATCCAAGCCAAGAATGAGGACTTGGAAGCCCGCTCCCGGCGTAATAACATTCGAATTACGGGGCTGCCATAATCAACGAATGTGGGCAAAATGGAGACATGTGTTGAAAACTTGATCAAGGATATTTTTGGTACTGATCAGCTTTCTACTATGTTTATTATTGAGCGGGCTCATCGCTCCCTCGCAGCTAGGCCGGTCCCGGGGGCTCCACCCCGCCCCATTATTGCACGGGTGTTGAATTATAGGGACCGTGATGTCATTTTGCGCATGGCTAGAGATAAGGGCACTATTGAACATCAAGGCAACACACTCTCGTTCTTCCCTGATTTTACTGTTTCTGTGCAGGCTGCGCGTAGGGAGTTCGGGGCTGTCAAAAAGTTTTTACAATCCGAGGGGGTTCCTTATGCCATGTTATACCCTGCCCGCCTGCGGATAGGCCCTGATGGAGACTCAAACATTTTCACCAATCCCAAAGCGGCTCTGGAGCATGCAAAGCATCTGAAGAGGAGGCGACGCGAATCCCGGACACCATCGGATAATGAGGAACAGTAGGACTGTGGGGCGCGCTTAAATAATTCGCCCTGCCACAAAGCTTTTTTTTGGGCTGCCATTTTTTGACCTGTGTAATGATATGACTCTTATATTTCTTCCTTGATTTTCTCCTTGTGCAGGTGGACACAGTTGATGCTTTCTTATATATGCATGCTTTCTTTGCAATGTGGTTTACCTGATAGTATTTCTTTTACCAGGCACAGATACTAGTTTATGCTCATCCACCTCCTACCTGATAGGAGGCTAGTAGCACTCTGACGCCCCCTAATGGGAGTACCCCATCTATGTATTGCCTTGTTTTTTCCTAGTTCGGGATGGCTTTGGCGAGTTGGGGACGCTGAAGTGGGAGGGGGGATGGGGGGTGGAGGGTGAGGGGGGGATGACCGGCACTTTCTATTTTTGGTTTTGTGGTATTCATCTCTTTGCTTGCACTTGTGGATACATGTCTCTGACATATCCAACTGTCAGGTTTTTTAAAACTATATCGACTCAATGAGTGGTAAAGTGCGGTTCCTAACCTGGAATGTTCGCGGCCTAAACACCCCCAAAAAGATTCAGTCTGTATTAGCTTATTTAGACAGGATGGACGTCCAGATAGCCTACTTACAGGAAACTCACCTCACCAAATTGTCGGAAAAAAATGTAGGTGGTCGATGGGCAGGGGTGCGAGTGGCGTCCTCATATTCCAGCTATGCCCGGGAGTGATGATTCTGGTTAAGCGAGGGGTCCCATTTACGGTTACACGAACTGAGACGGATGACTTAGGCCGGATTGCGCTGGTACATGGTCAGCTGGGAGGAGCGAGTGTGCTTTTGGTGAATGTGTATGGACCGAATATCGATGATCCGGCTTTCTTTGCGGATGTCTGGCGCCGCATCTCAGGCTTTCCAGACGCGGAGATACTCTGGGGTGGTGACTTTAATGTTTGTCTGGATGTTGCTGTTGACCGTATGGGTAGTGAGATGACACGACCTAAGCAGGCTTCTGAGACATTGCTGAGACTGATGGATGCAGGACGTTTGCATGATGTGTGGTGTTTGCAACATCCTGGGGTGCGCGAGAGCACCTTTGTTTCCTCTGTACATGGGACTTGGTCCCGCCTGGATTTCTGGCTTGTCACTGCGGCTATGTGTACTTGGGCAGTTGGGGTGCTCCATATGGCTCGGACGCTGTCGGATCATTCTCCTGTACTCCTGGAGCTGCAGATTCCTGCATGCGAGCGACCTCCGTTCACGTGGCGGTTGCAGCCATCCTCATTAACTGACTCAGTCTTTAGGCACACGGTCGGTGAAGCCATTCGTAATTTTTTTAGGGAGAATGAGGGCTCGGTTGACAGCGCTGGCGTCATGTGGGAAGCATTTAAGGTAACTATTAGGGGAATTTGTATGGGGGTGCAGGCAGGCATCTTGAGAGATTTGAGACGTAGGATTCACAAACTAGGTGCGGAAATTTCTACTTTAGAACGTGCCTATGAGAAGGACCCTTCTCCAGCGACATTATCTGTGATCCGGGAGCTAGTGACCGAACATAATGACACAGTCGATCAAGAGATGGTTCATAGGTCCAGACGTAGTAAGGCTAGATAATACGGTGAGGGGGGCAGGCCCAGCTGCTCACTTGCACAGAAGTTAGCTGCTCCACGCAGTCAGGAGTATATCACAGAGATGCTTGATGATGCGGGGGAGGCTCATTACACCACATCTGAGATTAGTGGGACCATACTTGATTTCTATACTAGACTATACGAAAATAAGGCCGTGGTACAGCCGGAAGACATACACTCATATTTGGATGATGTTGCTCTTGGTTGGCTGTCCTTGGACCATAGGGAATATCTTACTCAACCTTTTGATGTGGAGGACGTAAAGCTTGCTATTATGTCCCTCCCCACATGTAAAGCGGCGGGATTGGACCGGCTCCCTAGCGAGTTTTATAAGACCTTTGTGGATGATTTGGCCCCCAGACTCCTTGAGGTCTACGCGGAGGCGTATGATACTGGTTGTCTCCCACCCTCTTTGAAGGAAGCCCTCTTGGTTATGCTGTTAAAGCCTGGTAAGGCATCTAACCGTTGTGACTCCTATCGGCCCCTTTCAATTATTAACATTGACGCGAAGATTTTGGCAAAGATGATCGCTCTCCGGCTACAGCCTCTGGTTCCCCTGCTGGTGCTCCCTGACCAGTCAGGGTTTGTGCCTGCCCGGTCTACCACGCATAATTTGCGCACACTCTTTGCCACCCTACATTATTTTGACTCAGATTTTCAGGCCGTGGCGGTGCTGATTGACGCAGCAAAAGCATTTGATTCCCTTCAATGGGATTATATGTTCACTGTACTCACAAGAATGGGACTCCCCCCGTTTTTTCTTCAGTGGATCAGGGTTCTGTATACCGAGCCTGTTGCCAGAGTTCGTGTCAATGGTTGGGTGTCGTCGGCCTTTCCTATTGGTAGGGGCACGCGGCAGGGCTGCCCCCTGTCACCGATGCTTTTTGCATTGGCATTGGAGCCTCTCGCTTGCAAGCTTCGCCAGCTGCATGCATCGGCTGCACTGCGTTTCAGGCAGCGACCGCTCGCGGTCTCGCTTTATGCGGACGACATGTTATTATATGTCCGCGAGCCTGCAACCTACCTTCCGGAATTGCTCCGCGAGTATGTTAAATTTGAAGGCTACTCCGGCTTAGGGATCAACTGGGCTAAGTCGACGGTGTTTCCACTGATGGCTGGCACTTGTGAGGTTGAGCTGGATTTCCCTCTCACCTGGACCCGGGGAAATACCTGGGGGTGTGGTTACATAGGGACCCTGATCAGGTAATCTCTATGAACTATGGTCGTACTATTACACAGATTACAGATAAGGCTGAGCCCGGCTGCCCCTGTTGCTTGCTGATCGCATTGCGGTGACAAAAATGTCTATTTTACCCAAATTACTATATTTGTTTGTAAATATTCCTATTCGCCTGAATATCTCTCTTTTTAAGGTGCTACAAACGGCCCTATTGACATTTGTCTGGGGTGGCAAGAAGCCGCGCTGTAGCTGGGATACTCTTGTACAGCCATCTGACCGTGGTGGCTTCGAGGCACCCGACATGCGGCTATACTATTTGTGCGCTCAGGCGCAATTTGCGCATTATTGTTTTTTTCCGCAAAGGTTTCTACCCCACACGGCGATCAAGGCAGATGCAATACTTCCGCTGCCGCTTGTGGCGGCAGCACTTTCGGTGGTGGTGGGGGCCCCAGGACAGAAATCAACCCAGTGCAGTGTACTGCCTGGGCCTGGCAGGCCCTTGCTAGAAGAGCACAGCTGACTTACCTTTATGCTCCGAAGTTACCATTAGCGGCGCATCCAGACATCTCGGCGGCACAGGAGTGCTCCGCTCTACGCGTGCTGCAGGCAACTGGGGTTACGCAGATGTATGACCTGTACAAACAGGGCCAGTTCGGCTCGCTGCAAGACTTGCAGGCAGGTCGGACTCATGGTGCGATGCTGTGCTTTACATATGTGAGGGTGCGACAAGCGGTCAGAGATATTTACCCCAATTATCCGGCTGAGCCACGGACATTGTGAGCACGCACTGCAGGCGGTGCTGGCTGGAGAGGAGCGTAAGCGTCTGATCACTAAACCGTATGCTGCGTCCCTACGTGAGAGGGAGCCGGAGGAACACCCTTCATATCTTAAATGGAATGCTGCGCTGGGATACACATTGTCACCTGATCATTGGAAATTCTGTTGTACACTAACTGGGCGCCTCACAGCTAACTGTAATCTCCGTATCATTCATTTAAAATGTTTACACCAGTTATATTATACTCCAATGCAATTGCGGAGACTCGGACTGCGTGATACTGCTTGTTGTGTGCGGTGTGGACACGCTGATGCCGACTTTTTACACCTATCGTGGCAGTGCGCAGGGATAGCTGCCTTCTGGGCCAGAGTTGCAAGTGTGTTGACGGATGTTGTGTTGGAACGCGTGCGATGTGTACCAGAGGTTTGCCTGCTGGGTAACGTGAAATCCCTGAAACCTGGTAACCGGCGACTGGTTGCTGTTGCGACACTACTGGCCAAGCGAGCGGTAGCACAATGCTGGGGCGCAAAGGTCTCACCCACGGTTCGGAAATGGATCCAAGACTTAACTTACTGTTGGGAGCAGCTGGAGGCCTATACGGAGGATCTGCCTGAGACCTCTCGGCCCAAAGATTTCTGGGCCCCACTGACGATGTATTTGTTGAGTCATCCCGATTTGTGATATGACATGTGTTCTTAATGCAATTGGAACTCCATATTTGAGTTATCTTACATGTGTGTCTATAATGTTCAAGACCCCATGACTCTACGGTGTCACTTCTCTTAAAGTGCCGGGGGGAGGGTGGAGGGGGGGCGGGGGTGGTTTGTTGACTCTTCAGGAGTTGGTTGTTCTATGTTTCGTAATATACATTGTTGATGCAATTTTCGTAACTAAAAATGCTTGTATTGATCCATGCTATGTTGATGATGATGGCTCTCCTGAGGAGCTTGTGTATTGTATTGCAAGCTATTCAATAAACAAATTAAAAAAATATATATATATTCCCACTCACTGTGAGCGGCTGACCCCCGCCGCGCGCAGTCTTTGGCCCAAACCCCCGCAGCCAGCCGCGTGGCATGGGGTCAGCCACTGAGCCTGGCCTGCGTCAGCACCTTGTTTCCAACCACCCCGCGGGTGACCAACCCTGCACTGCACATGGCCTCAACAAGGTTGTAGGCTGTGCGTAGTAGGGTTTAGTGAGGGACTAACCTCTTCGCAAAGACCTCTATAAAAGGCATAAGGCTGCATGTGGTAGCGTTTGGTGTTTTTCTTTCAATCATTTGTTTGACTCCCGCAGGACCGTGCTAAGTCCTGTGGGACTATGAAAACATTTTCTTTTTTACATTTTAGGCCCAGGGGTGTCCCTCTGGCATCCCCCTACAAGAGGTAGGGTATGCCTACTCTCCCCCTTATATCCATTTTTATCTAAATTTTCAGGACTCGTGGACAGAGCCAGAGTCCTGTAATGGCGACCGCAACATTTTTATCTGTTGCGGCTGGCCAATCACATTGGTCGGTCTCACGGGATTCCCACGGGACAAGCCAATCAGATCATATGTTTGGCTCACGCAGACCTGCGGAAATCCCGCAGAAGTACCTCAGGAATACTGCATCACTAAATATTTATGAATTTTTAACCTTAATTTCTCAAAAAATATTGAACGGATTTACACCAAATCAAAAAAAGCAAGCTTTCTGGATGAAGATCTAGCTTTCTGTCAAATTTTCTGCAATTCCGTCAGCTTTTCAGCTGCAGCTGTGTCTAAAGTTCGGAAAATGTGTTTTGGGACTCCCTCAATTTCTCTGCCCCTGCTTTACAGATCACATTTAAACTTTCCATGGAGGAGCTGAGGTGGATGAACCTTTTTCTTGGAAATTTTCGTGAAGATTTGTCAAACGGCACCAAAGTCATTAGCAAACCAAAAAAACTACACAGTGGCGACTATCACTATATATATATATATATATATATATATATATATATATATATATATATATATATATATATATATATATATATATATATATATATATATATATATATCATGCTCGAAAATTTGCCCTTCAGCAAGAAGCACTCCAACGCCAACACGAGTTGCAAACTCTTTAATTGGTACAGAGGTCGTCAGTCCGCTGATCCCTTTCGCAGCTACAACACCACTGCTGCCTGACGCGTTTCAAGGAACATCCTCTTTCTCAAAGGCTAGTGGTGATAAAGAAAAGCACAGTCCGGTCACCACAGCCCTTCAAATACACGTAATTGCGCGCCCCGTGATGGGCAGCTCTGTATGAGACTGCGCAAAGTAATATGGGACTTGTAGTGCCGGCAGGGATTACGTTCCAGTTTTAAGTGCATGTAATGTTCTGCTGGTGTATTCAAAGCCCATAGATGAGCCTCAGAGGCGGACGCCTCTTAAATCCAGTGTTGGTGCCCCATTCAGTGAGGCTGGAAGATTCCAACCCCAATGGCCCCCTAGTTCGCGGGGTGGTGCTTTCTTGGCGGCCGGGCCGCCGCCTATATCTCATGCTCGAAAATTTGCCCTTCAGCAAGAAGCACTCCAACGCCAACACGAGTTGCAAACTCTTTAATTGGTACAGAGGTCGTCAGTCCGCTGATCCCTTCGCAGCTACAACACCACTGCTGCCTGACGCGTTTCAAGGAACATCCTCTTTCTCAAAGGCTAGTGGTGATAAAGAAAAGCACAGTCCGGTCACCACAGCCCTTCAAATACACGTAATTGCGCGCCCCGTGATGGGCAGCTCTGTATGAGACTGCGCAAAGTAATATGGGACTTGTAGTGGAACGTAATCCCTGCCGGCACTACAAGTCCCATATTACTTTGCGCAGTCTCATACAGAGCTGCCCATCACGGGGCGCGCAATTACGTGTATTTGAAGGGCTGTGGTGACCGGACTGTGCTTTTCTTTATCACCACTAGCCTTTGAGAAAGAGGATGTTCCTTGAAACGTGTCAGGCAGCAGTGGTGTTGTAGCTGCGAAAGGGATCAGCGGACTGACGACCTCTGTACCAATTAAAGAGTTTGCAACTCGTGTTGGCGTTGGAGTGCTTCTTGCTGAAGGGCAAATTTTCGAGCATGAGATATAGGCGGCGGCCCGGCCGCCAAGAAAGCACCACATCGCGAACTAGGGGCCATTGGGGTTGGAATCTTCCAGCCTCACTGAATGGGGCACCAACACTGGATTTAAGAGGCGTCCGCCCTCTGAGGCTCATCTATGGGCTTTGAATACACCAGCAGAACATTACATGCACTTAAAATTGGAACGTAATCCCTGCCGGCACTACAAGTCCCATATTACTTTGCGCAGTCTCATACAGAGCTGCCCATCACGGGCGCGCAATTACGTGTATTTGAAGGGCTGTGGTGACCGGACTGTGCTTTTCTTTATCACCACTAGCCTTTGAGAAAGAGGATGTTCCTTGAAACGCGTCAGGCAGCAGTGGTGTTGTAGCTGCGAAAGGATCAGCGGACTGACGACCTCTGTACCAATTAAAGAGTTTGCAACCATGTTGGCGTTGGAGTGCTTCTTGCTGAAGGGCAAATTTTCGAGCATGAGATATAGGCGGCGGCCCGGCCGCCAAGAAAGCACCACCCCGCGAACTAGGGGGCCATTGGGGTTGGAATCTTCCAGCCTCACTGAATGGGGCACCAACACTGGATTTAAGAGGCGTCCGCCCTCTGAGGCTCATCTATGGGCTTTGAATACACCAGCAGAACATTACATGCACTTAAAATTGGAACGTAATCCCTGCCGGCACTACAAGTCCCATATTACTTTGCGCAGTCTCATACAGAGCTGCCCATCACGGGGCGCGCAATTACGTGTATTTGAAGGGCTGTGGTGACCGGACTGTGCTTTTCTTTATCACCACTAGCCTTTGAGAAAGAGGATGTTCCTTGAAACGCGTCAGGCAGCAGTGGTGTTGTAGCTGCGAAAGGGATCAGCGGACTGACGACCTCTGTACCAATTAAAGAGTTTGCAACTCGTGTTGGCGTTGGAGTGCTTCTTGCTGAAGGGCAAATTTTCGAGCATGAGATATAGGCGGCGGCCCGGCCGCCAAGAAAGCACCACCCCGCGAACTAGGGGGCCATTGGGGTTGGAATCTTCCAGCCTCACTGAATGGGGCACCAACACTGGATTTAAGAGGCGTCCGCCCTCTGAGGCTCATCTATGGGCTTTGAATACACCAGCAGAACATTACATGCACTTAAAATTGGAACGTAATCCCTGCCGGCACTACAAGTCCCATATTACTTTGCGCAGTCTCATACAGAGCTGCCCATCACGGGGCGCGCAATTACGTGTATTTGAAGGGCTGTGGTGACCGGACTGTGCTTTTCTTTATCACCACTAGCCTTTGAGAAAGAGGATGTTCCTTGAAACGCGTCAGGCAGCAGTGGTGTTGTAGCTGCGAAAGGGATCAGCGGACTGACGACCTCTGTACCAATTAAAGAGTTTGCAACTCGTGTTGGCGTTGGAGTGCTTCTTGCTGAAGGGCAAATTTTCGAGCATGAGATATAGGCGGCGGCCCGGCCGCCAAGAAAGCACCACCCCGCGAACTAGGGGGCCATTGGGGTTGGAATCTTCCAGCCTCACTGAATGGGGCACCAACACTGGATTTAAGAGGCGTCCGCCCTCTGAGGCTCATCTATGGGCTTTGAATACACCAGCAGAACATTACATGCACTTAAAATTGGAACGTAATCCCTGCCGGCACTACAAGTCCCATATTACTTTGCGCAGTCTCATACAGAGCTGCCCATCACGGGGCGCGCAATTACGTGTATTTGAAGGGCTGTGGTGACCGGACTGTGCTTTTCTTTATCACCACTAGCCTTTGAGAAAGAGGATGTTCCTTGAAACGCGTCAGGCAGCAGTGGTGTTGTAGCTGCGAAAGGGATCAGCGGACTGACGACCTCTGTACCAATTAAAGAGTTTGCAACTCGTGTTGGCGTTGGAGTGCTTCTTGCTGAAGGGCAAATTTTCGAGCATGAGATATAGGCGGCGGCCCGGCCGCCAAGAAAGCACCACCCCGCGAACTAGGGGGCCATTGGGGTTGGAATCTTCCAGCCTCACTGAATGGGGCACCAACACTGGATTTAAGAGGCGTCCGCCCTCTGAGGCTCATCTATGGGCTTTGAATACACCAGCAGAACATTACATGCACTTAAAATTGGAACGTAATCCCTGCCGGCACTACAAGTCCCATATTACTTTGCGCAGTCTCATACAGAGCTGCCCATCACGAGGCGCGCAATTACGTGTATTTGAAGGGCTGTGGTGACCGGACTGTGCTTTTCTTTATCACCACTAGCCTTTGAGAAAGAGGATGTTCCTTGAAACGCGTCAGGCAGCAGTGGTGTTGTAGCTGCGAAAGGGATCAGCGGACTGACGACCTCTGTACCAATTAAAGAGTTTGCAACTCGTGTTGGCGTTGGAGTGCTTCTTGCTGAAGGGCAAATTTTCGAGCATGAGATATAGGCGGCGGCCCGGCCGCCAAGAAAGCACCACCCGCGAACTAGGGGGCCATTGGGGTTGGAATCTTCCAGCCTCACTGAATGGGGCACCAACACTGGATTTAAGAGGCGTCCGCCCTCTGAGGCTCATCTATGGGCTTTGAATACACCAGCAGAACATTACATGCACTTAAAATTGGAACGTAATCCCTGCCGGCACTACAAGTCCCATATTACTTTGCGCAGTCTCATACAGAGCTGCCCATCACGGGGCGCGCAATTACGTGTATTTGAAGGGCTGTGGTGACCGGACTGTGCTTTCTTTATCACCACTAGCCTTTGAGAAAGAGGATGTTCCCTGAAACGCGTCAGGCAGCAGTGGTGTTGTAGCTGCGAAAGGGATCAGCGGACTGGCGACCTCTGTACCAATTAAAGAGTTTGCAACTCGTGTTGGCGTTGGAGTGCTTCTTGCTGAAGGGCAAATTTTCGAGCATGATATATATATATATATATATATATATATATATATATAGTTCAATTGGGAAATGTGCATTCTATCTTAAATTTCGGGTAAACCACAGTAGGCCTTGACATCTGACACTTGCGATCCCATCCCCAAAAAGGTAGCGCCTTATTAGGAGTTCAGCGGTCCGACTGCCATAGGACTGCATCCGCCCCCGCCAGCAGCCCACGGCGCTGGTGGTCCAAAGACCACCGTATTACTAGTCGACCACGGTGTCGGCGGTGTGGAGGCGGGGATCTTGCAGTGGTGGTGAGTACTATTACCAAATATATCGATGCCTGTGTGTGCACCTCGACTGCACATGTGTTGGATGCATGCATATGCATGATATATGTGCAACAATACCAAATACCCATTACCAGGGTTCAGCCCATATGTGGGCAGTCCTAGCAATGGGTATATGGTACGAAAAGGAGTCACTGGTAAATCGCTGCACATAGGCTTGTAATCCTTGGGGTGAATATTCTGCTGTGAAGGAGGGACCTGGAGAAAGGGATCCACGTTGGACTCTGCCTCGGAAAAGAAGAACGGGGTGAGTACGCACCCCAAACCCTTAGTCACCGCCACCTGGAAGCAGGCAGTCGTACCACCATGGTTGACTCATGGAACACGCAACCCGTAATATGCACGGCGGTGCAGCTTCCCTGTACTGCCCTATGGCGGCTGCCTTTCCCTGATTGTGAACCTGGCTGTAGGTGGTCTGCTGGCAGTCTTGGCGGTCTTTGCAAAACCGATCCGCCCAACTCGTAATACAGCAGTCTGACCATCGAGCTCAACGCGCTTGGACCGCCATTGCTGATACAGTAGTCCATGGGACCGTCATTGTGATAAGGCCCATAGTATCTGCTGTACCACAGTTGCACAACTTACATTTGAGTTGCTTATGTCCATAAGCAGTATAAGTAGTGGAGATTATAAAGGGTTGGTAAAGGCTGAAGATTTTCTCAGTTCCTTTTGGGGCTGCAATGAAGGTAATGAGTTGATTTACACTGCCTTGAAAGGTTTTCTTAACTCACTTTGAATGGAGCTGACCACTGTAAAGCCTTGGATTTTCAGAGATAGATTTAGGATCCTATTTTGAGAAAACTGTCCCTTCAGAGGTCAGTCTTTGCCAAGGGTTTTAGTTTCTGACCCTTCATACTTTAACAATAGCATGAACGTGTCATGAAATTCAGGCTCAGGCCACTTTAATTTTAGTTTATGATAATATAATATGAAATATATAAATATATATATAAATGTAAGACTGAGGTAGCACTAGAATTTATATGTTGGGGACTTTGATGGTGGTTTTACCATCTGGATTACTTGTCTTTTAAAGCATGTGCACCTATGACCAAGCTAATAGACTTGCCATATATGTTATTGTGATGACCCTTGACAAAGCCAGAACACCTGTTTTTATTTAAAGCGTTACCCTCCTATATTGTGATGTGCTATCAGGTATAGGTGGGGCGGGAGAGGGTACTGTGATTTTGAGGGCCATGACCATTTAGGAGTCAAATGTGATTTCAAAGTGTCACCAAGGTATTTCTATCTGCCTTATGTGTGTGTGTGTATATATATATATATATATATATATATATATATATATATATATATATATACATATATATATATATATATATATACATATATATATATATATATATATATATGTAATTTAATGCAAAGCATTTAGTATTGTGTGTATAATAAATGTACTTTTCCTTTTTCAAATAAAAAGCACGGTCTGGACAATCATTTACTGGGTGTTATTGTTGCATGCCAGCGAATGTTAATTACTAGCCCACACCACCTCCCCTGAGTAGGCCTTAGACTGCTCTGCTTTGCTAGCCTGAGAGAGGCAAGCACTACAATGGGATGCTTGGTTCCCAGTAAGGGGGAAACGTGGACCTATTACTTGCGTAGGCCCTAACTCAGAAAATATGCTGAACCACCAATCTTGCAAATAAAATTTCTGCTGAGCGTCTGAGTCCAGGCAAACACAATTTGCAAACATATACTAGAGGGCCTCATTTGTGAAGATGCCACTGCACATTCCCTCCTTTGTAAGGCAGCATCAAAGATATTTCTTAATTAATATCACAAACTTGGAAAGCAAAAGAGTAAAATAGATGTTGAAACAAATCCTGATCTCGTCTGTAAACTGGATAGTCTCTGAATGCAAATTGCTAAGCTCATATACAATTTTGCTAGTCAGTTCATCATTTGACACAGAGTTGGCCCTACCCTACTTGCACCCATCGATCATGTATTTACATTCTTATATAAAGTGCAGCAGGACCAACTGGTGTCCGCACACTTTACAATTAGCTGAACCAAGGAGAGAAGAAGAACGCTCTTACATACACCAACAGAGAACATCATTCCTGTAAAAGTCAACCACATAACTACATTGTCAGTAGAGACTGATGTATAAAAAGAACTGACAAATCAATAACCGGTGTTAATAGGAGGAAACCAGAATCCCATAGTGAGCATCTGAATAACTCATTGGTCATTTCTGTTAAACGAGGAGGGTTATATGAACAATATCAGTTGGAAGGCAGGGTTAGCAAGTGAAGAGAAAAAAAGGCAACCTCCCGGAACAAAGAGGTAAAGTTCTCACCGTTAGTAAACTGAAGAAGATCAGATGTCAAATGAGAATGAACATCCTGATAATGATACAAAAATGTGTATTCATCCATGCACTGCCCATGGTATTTGGGTTCCTACTGAGCACTCAAATAAACATATGCAGCTATATATTAAAATAACATCAATTCAGGAACTTACTGAGTTAGAATGAATACTTAATCCCCTAAATGTATCTAGTGGGGATATCTGCAAAGTCTTTATATGACTCTGTAGTTTCTCCCTCATTTGGACTACCTCAATAGTCTCCTTCACTCATGTAATCTCTCAGAGAATCTGTTTAACATACAGGGGTCTCCAATAATTATCAAATGGTTTTTGTAGGCTGGTGTCAGCTGAAGAAGAGACTGGTGTGGTCCTGGAAGAAGACATGCTTTTCCATTGTTTTACCTGATCTAGTAAATTGCTTCTGGGACCACAGGATCCAATACCTGATAAGTACCTCTGTCCGCCTTTACCATTTTCAGTTTTTTTACCTGTGAGGCGGAACTCCATTTCAGCTTCTTCCAACTCTGTGACTGGGATCTTTGAACTGCTGATATATGTTTCTCATTGTCCTCGCTCAATTAACACTCAACTCACTTTAATCAGTGTGCTTCTTTTCATTCTTCGTGTCACTTTTTGTGGAGATTTTTAATGTCCATTTTATTCAGTTCTGCTTTTGACATATTGTTTTGAGTACGCATTTATCTTTTCCAGGCGCATCTTCCACGTTGGTATTTCTTTCCCCATGTTTTGACACGTGATAGTGCTTCTGTGCCCTGATTTCTTCTCCAAAGTCTAAATCTGACAGCTTTCATTTCAAGAACCGCAGACACAGGGAACTAGCAAAGCACCTTCTGGGTTTGTCATAGGCTATTTCTAGCTCCCCAGATACAAAAAAGTAACATGTACATAAATAGGGCAGGGCAGGAACAGGCAACATGAACCGCGTCCTTGCAAGGCCTAGCACTAATATTAATAATGTTAAGGTAAAGCAACACTGCTCTGTAGAATAAAAAGCATCTCAGCATAGATCACCCAAAGGTGATATCTGTGCAAAATTTAAAAAAACTTTCCTACATCTAACAGCTGGTAAGATAGGTCAGTAAGGTAAGCCTTCCATGTTGAGATGTGTGTTACTTGCATGACACAGGGTTCTATCTAGCCGGACCTACCTGGATTTATTTTTTATCTTTAATAGGTCGATAAATAGATACCTTGGAATTGGCCAGGTAATGATAAAATATTTGATACACAATTCTACGAAACGTTAGCAAGGGGTACCGAAAAAAACAAGTTATTCATAGTTCCATAATGTAAACAACTTTAGAAAACTACAGTAACCATGATTGTTGGACTTGAGCCTTTTTGAAGGGTTATCCCAAACTTTTTGCTTCTTCCTCCTATTTTTGTCTGACCTGTTGTTGTTGGTTTTAGGATTCTGAGCACTTTACCACTGCTAATCAGAGCTAAAGTGCATATGCTCTCTGTGTAAATTGTGAAAATGATTGGTTATCCATGATTGGCATATTTGATTTACTGGTAAGCCCCTAATAAAGTGTACTGAGTGTGCCAGGGCCTGTAAATCAAATGCTACTAGTGGGACTGCATCATTGATTGTGCCACCCACATGAGTAGCCCTGAAAAGGTAACTCAGACCTGCCATTGCAGTGTCTGTGCGCAGTTTGTTAACTGCTATGTCGACCTGGCAAGTGCACTCACTTGCCAGGCCCTAACCTTCCCTTTTCTTGCATGTAAGGCACCCCTATAGTAGGGCCAAGGTACCACCCTGGGCAGGGGGCAGTGTATGTGCAAGGTAGGAAATGCCCTGGTGTGTGTGGCATGTCCTGATAGTGAAATACTGCCAATTTCATTTTTCACTATTGCAAGGATATCTGTTCCCATAGGATAGAATAGGGAGTTTGTTTATAACATCTTATAAGCATAACTACTCCTGGGAACAAGGTAGGAAAATAAAGTTTAGTATGCCTGAACTCAGAATGCTAAAATGCATCTTTTAGCAAGGGTGATTTTTACATTCTGTGTTTGAAAATACCACTTTTGTAGGTATTTTCTTGCTTAGCCATCCAGTGTGGCTCTGCTAGGATGTGTATTGACTGTCTGGCTTTGGAGTGACAGGGGCTGGGGAAGTGCGGTGGCTCCAGAGAGTCTAGATGAGTCAGGGCTGGGCTGAATAGACAGGGGCTGCATTTAGAGTAGGGGGGAGTAGATTTCCTTTCACCTGAATGGGTCTGGTCTGCCTTCCACAATGCTGTCTCCACCTCCTGCCAGGAAGCTACACCGGAGAGGACAGAACTGGTTTTGACTGAGAAACGGGCTTCTCTGCCACCAGAGAACAAAGGATTTTGCTGTATAAATATTGGGGTCCAGATCCCAGAACTTTAGATCATCCCTGGAATTCAAGAGGACCTTTGCCAAGGAGAAGAGCTGGAGAGACTGAGGCGAAGTACTGCCCCTGTGTGGGGTTGGCCTGCAGTTGCTGTTTCTGCCAAGGAAAGGAGAAGGACTTTGCTGTGTCCTCTGCTTGAAGGAGATCTCCAAGGGCCTGTGAGTGCTGGTCTCCTGTTCTGAAGTCTCAGGGACACAAAGACTTCACCCCCAGCTCCCCTGAACTCTGCTACTGTGAGTTCTGACCTGCCAAGAGGTGCCAGTGCCAGTTTTGGACCTCTGGAGGTTGTTGCTGCTGTTTGGGAGCTGGAAGAAAGAAGAAAGTTGAAGATCTGCAAAAATCGACGCGCCGCTCTTCTTGCGGCTGTTTCCGACGCATCTCCACAACGCGAGAAGAATTTCCACGCATCGCTGTGCCGCTGCAAAAACCGATGCAGCACCTGTCGCCGCTGCAAGAATCGACCCATTGAGGGATCGCGCTGAAGAGAACCCACGCAGCGCCGCTCGGCACCGCCGCATCGATCACCGACACATCCCGGATTTCCATGCATCGCACCTGTGCGGCAAGTTTTCCCGACGCATCACCTGCAGACCGGAACCATCACGAAGAATCGACGCATCACTCCCCATACAGACCGGATTCAACGCAACCCTTCCTCTGCGTGCAGCGGGACTGTCGCATCGCCTCCCCAAGTTCTCAGGAGTTGACGCATCTCTTTGTTTCCGACTGCGCCTGTTTGGCCTTGTGAAGTTTGACGCAACTACAGGTACTTTGTGTAAAAGTCACGCATCCATAGTTTTCTATGGTACAAGTTCTTGAAACCTTTTGAAAGTCATATTTTTAACTGTGTATGTTGGATTTTTGTCGTTTTGGTCTAGTTAAGTTTAGATAAAGATATTTTATTTTTCTAAACTGGTGTGGTGTCCATTTGTGGTGTTTTCACTGTGTTACTGTGAGTGTTAGTACAAATACTTTACACATTGCCTTTGGGATAAGCCGGTCTGCTCGTGCCAAGCTACCAAGGGGGTGAGCAGGGGTTATCTAAAGTGTGTATCCCCCTTACCCTGACTAGAAGCAAGGGTCCCTATTTGGACAAAGGTACCTACCTCTGCCAACTAGGGACCCCCATTTCTAACAATGAATAATATGAAAGGGAGGCACTCTGGGTTTGCAGGAGTAACTCTGACTTGCTACTACTATCTTTAGAGATAATAATTGATTCCCTGTCTTTTAAGGGAAAGAAAACCTCAAAGCATAATAATCATGCTCAGAAAGACAATGTGAGAAAGAATGCGGAAACACTGTTGCAGACTATATCTGTACGCCCTACAGTGAGGGTGTCGTGTAGTTCCTATATTACCTCTACAGGATCTGCGCGTTTGGATAACTAAAACTGTGGGATTGGTGGCGGACTGATTCTGTGCACCCCCACCGGATACATTAGCCTGTCTGTATCAGCTAGCTCACAGTGCCACTAGAGTCTCCTCTTATTGGGGAGAGAATAGTTCTTGGCAACCTCAGAACATGACAACCTTGATCTCCCAGGATCATGGAAACAATATACTATCATTCGCTAAGTCACTCGTGCTCGCTTAGTTTGTCTCAGAGAGATACACAGAATAAACAGACTGGGCTTTTCAATAAGTATTTATTGAACAGTTGTTATTCTAGGGTAGAATATATGAGCTGCAACAACCATTAGACAGTAGCAGAGATATATGATTAGCAATACTACAAAAGTAAAGGGATGGTATAGTTCTACCATCTTGCATAAATCATGAATACATACATGTACATAAAACACATGATAAAAGTCGCGTACTCCTACGATGCCTCCCTAACTAGATGTACCTAAATGTACCTAGCATCTGTGTAGGTGTTATGCCAAGAATCCCTCTAGGATCTAGTCCACCCCATTACCTGAAAGTTTAGAGAATGTGGGACCCCGTCCTGGTCTCGAGTTGGACACCCCGCGAGGGATGTTAGACCACTGCGAGCTGGAGCGTCTGCATGCAGGAACCTCAGCGTCTCTGGTCAATGTGTCAGCCGGGAAGTCACGGTCTCCTCTATCTTCCTAAGCAAGATGTGCTGTATATATACCCATAGGTCTGCCCAGGGGTCCTACCTTGCTGTGTTACTGTGTCGGCCTAAAGGATGATGTTGGGCCTGAACTTTATACAGAGATATTATACAGGAGATGGTAATCCTACTGTTAGTCCTGCTGTGCTTCCAAGAAGCCTCATGCATAATGTATGAGAATCGAACCAGGGAAAAACCCGCGTTCTGAATGCAGTGTCATATCTAGGTAAAAGGTCAGTGCCTAAGAACCGTTATGTATGTAATGTAGGGAAGGATATAGGTGAAAGGTTGCAGTGTTACCTGCGCCTATATAGGGTACCTATATGGAATATAACAAGGGCACTCGAAGAGAGAACACACATAATCCTGCTTAGGAGGAGGTCACCCTTAAATGTCCTGTAATATACTATGTTGTAGCCGTTTGGCTTGTGGTTAGGTGCGACAGATGCTTCTATGGTGGAAGTGTGAGGTGGGGTTTAAACAGTTTACAGTTTTTGCTTTTATAGTGTCTTCCTTCACGTTGTGTTCACACGCTTACATACCCACACAGTATGTGCCTCTACACTGCTCGAAACATGGACTCTTAGCAACAGCTCCTTCACCCCACCAAGCAAAATCTCTATGGCTAGCTTTCAAGTCATGTCTTGGAACGTCAATGGTCGCCTTGATCACATTAAACAGATAGCTGTCCTGCGTTTTGCTAAACGACTCACACCTGGCATATTGTTATTGCAGGAAACGCATCTATTAGGTTCTAACTGCCCCCTCCAACGTAGGTTTAGCTACGACTGGGTCTTTCACGCTGGCTTCACAAGAGGTTCCAAGGGGGGTGGCCATTCTCCTCCACAAACACTGTCTGCTCGTGGTTATGCAGCCCTTCCTGGATCCACAAGGCGACTGTGTGGGCATTGCGGGATCACTATAGGGGAAATATTACAATATTCTATGCATTTACATGCCGCCTCACCTGCATGCAGACACACTAACAGAGGAGGTGGTGGCACTACTGCCCAGAGTCACAATCCTGGGGGAGGAGGGTGGGGGGGGCGGACTTCAACGGCACCCCAAACCTCACAGACAATGCAACTGGTCCCCCCACAAGGCACCGTATGGAAACATCAAAGTTGCTAGGGTCGTGGATGGCCTCACTGAGCCTCTACGATGCCTGGAGGGCTTGGGGCCCACAAGCAAATATGTGCGCACACACTTCAGCCTCAGCAAAAACCCTATCGCGTACAGATCTGCTCCTCCCAGCTACGAATATGCTCTGTGTAACAGCGGAGAGCACCCTTCCCAGAGTGATCTCTGATCACTCTCCAGTCACTCTTCATATAGGAACCCCAAATCACTATAAGAGGCCACTCTGGCACCTCAATGCTTGGTTCCTAGTAGTGGAGCAGTTCACAGAACATTTAGCAATGGCTCTCTAGTCCTATTTCGAAATAAATGAAGGGTCAGTGCAAGTGGCCAGCATGTTGTGTGCGGCCAGTATGGCCACGATCGGGGCAAGGCCAAAAGCCTACCTCAAGCAGTGTCTCTCAGATTTACTGATCACTGGTCTGTAATGCCCCCTCAGCATACAAGAGCCTCAGACATAAGTGGGAGCAACGGTTGGGTACCCTAGAGAATAGGGAGTGGAGGGAGGCCTGAATGGCCACCGGAGAAATCGTAGTCTCTTCCCGACTGATCCATCTCCATTATTTACATATGACGTACCCAACACCACAATGTCTTTGGCATGCTGGTATACTCCACATACCTAAATGTGACCACTGCATGTATTTGGAGGTAGACTTTTTTCATATGCAATGGCAGTGGCCACACATTGCCAGATACTGGGAGCGCATTGTCAATACCCTCTCGCTGGCTCACCTGAGGGTTCCGAAAGATTTGGGGGGACTAAAGGAGACTGGGCGCTTGTGAGCATGGCTACGGTCATTGCTTAAAGCAAATGGAATTCTCCAAACTTGGCCTCTATATCCAAGTGGAGGGCAGCGATGGACTGGTGCGCTAAACAGGAGGAACCGATATGCATGGCCAGAGGCTGTCCCAAGAAACATCAAAGGATATGGGGGAAATGTTGGGGATTCTAAGGACTGGTGAGCTACTAGGGACTTATACTTGGTAACACTGAGGTTTCCTCAGACGACGTACATAGCTGTGGGTGTGGGATGGATGCAATGTTCTCATGTTGTTTTATTGCATATGTTCTATCAGAACCAATAAAATACGACTATAAAAAAGAGAATGCAGAAACATGATTTCTGACTTCAGGTCAATGTGCTGACGAGCAGAACATTCGCGAACACTTCACCACTTTCTCATTGGCACTTCGGAAATTGTAAAAATTGTACTCTAATTATAATTACTTCAAATCCAGGGTTTTTCCTCCTCCGTAGGGTTTTTGCAAGAAGTAATCTTTCAAAGACTGGTTTGGGAAATGTCTTCCCCGCTTGGCTCCAAGTAGCATGCGATTATTCTTACAAGATGTTTAATGAGCAAAATCGACAGCCACATCCAAAATGTCAAATTAAATCTATAAATATGTTTTCTCCGATATTTCCAGATGGTCCATGTATTACTATGCTTTAAATCATTTGAAAACAAGAGGACGAGTCCTCTGGAGAGGGACTGTCCACAAACCTCTGAGGCTGCCGAATGCCAAACTGCTCAACGCGCTCTCTGTTCTCCTCTCTTCAGACTGCATAAATAATTCTAACTGATGCCTTCTGAAAATGTGTATAGAATTATCGGTTTCTTTCTCTACGAAATGAAATGTGTGCAGGTAGGCTAAACTATGGAACATTCAAAACTTAGAAAAGCAGTCATTGCCAACAGCAAAGGGGCATGTACAAATATCTTACCCAATTTTCCAAAAAGAAAATGATCAGCTTAACGAGACATCCCAAGATGCCCCTTCAGAAAGACCTATCGCCAGTCAGTCTCTGCAGAGCATCTAGCCGCGTAGGTGATAGAGGGAGATGAACAAACCAGCCCAATCACTGGATTCTTCCAGAGTAAGCCGCAACGTTCAGAAGAGGAGCAATATCTTGAAAGCAATCAAATCTTTGCCAAACCTGGACCTTTCATCTTCAGCTGATACATTAACAGTAAAGTTCCTTGATAAAAGCTGGAGAGAAGAGAGTCAACACAGACTCTATGGCCCACCTACATCTTGACATGCATGATACCGGCAAATAAAGAAGCGCGGGCAAACTGGAAAAAAAAAATCTCTCCAAAGATAGAGGAGCCCTATCCCAGAATCCTTGAACAAGTAGAGGTGGGAAAATGTAAGCATGACATGCACTATATTAAAGTTGCCTTTATATCTATATGCGAACACAATGTCAATCATGCACTTGGAGATGGCCTGTTCAATTTGAAGCTTAAAATTCATAAACAGAGTGGAGGAAAGCTTACAACAAATAAGAACAACAAATATGGCAAATGAGGTCAAAATAATGATGGCCGGGACTGGCTGGACACAGCTTTAACAGTAACTCAGAAAATTCAGCAATAGGGAGCAGGTACTTCTTGATTCCCAATAACATCAGGTTCCCTGCTAAGCTGGAAAACTAACAGGCTAAGACAAAAAATAGCAGACAAAGAATGGATTGCCTTCATAAAATCCTTCACCATCTGTTGTTTTCAAGAGATGTGGGCAACAGAAGAATAGGCATTGGATGGCTATGCACCATAATGCATACCACTGAGTCAACGGGTTGACCTAAAAGTTGCTTAATAACATGGATCTCAATTGTACTTGCGGTAAAAGTCCAAGTGAATCAAACAACAAATAATAATATGCTTCACTTAACACTCTTAAAAAATATATTTTTTTATTGAACAGTTAAAGAGAGAAAACGGTGGTGACTAATCTTTCAATACAGAACGTAGGGACAGAAGCAGCAACAGACAAAATACCATAAGGATGGCAACACATCGGCAATGGCCTGTCATCACTACAATACACAGATCAGCTGTAAGATGCATACCATGGGGATTACAAAATATCCTCAGTAGAACCACCCAGGGGCTCACAGAGTTCTCCCACTATAAGCATTCGACTTTCCACATTTTTTATTCCATTTATTCGGGCAACCTCTTCCCACATATACCACCCTCTCAGCCAGCATGCACCAATCAATGTCTCTCTTCCAATTCCCCAAACTCGAGCTCAATTCGGATCTCCACATGCGAGCTATATTTCACTTGGCTACCATCAGTCCAAATGTGAGCCAGAGTCGGTCCATACGATGATGGTCTGTTTCAGCCCAAACATTGAGGAGGCACCTAACTTAAAACTCTTGAGCAATACCATGATTATCGATATGTTCAATGTTTATCTTCCTCCTGATAAAAAGAACAGTTAGTGCCTATTACTGCAGATTTAGAAAAGAAAATCCAAAATTATTTTGGTAAGCAGACACTTTAAAATCAACCACATATACCACTGATTGAGTCAAACTTCACTGATGAGGACAGTGTATGGGATGGGACAACTTCAAATGCACCAAAGGAGGACATGTATTCTCTTAAATGACAGCATCATGTGGTCTTCGCTCATTAAATGGACAAACTGGGACAATATATAGCCAAAGACCCCGTAAAGCACCAGGACTGGGCTGAATTCCCTAAGATGTCTTTTGATCTTCTATCTCAATTTGGGTCCCTCTCTAAAAAAACACTTTCAAAGTGATCTGTAAACTCAGCAAGGTTCCCAGTTCACAAAGAAAAGCATTTATAATCCCCATTTTCAAAAAAGGTTTACATTCAGATCCTTTGGAACTATCGCCCAATTTCATTATTTGATGAGGGTGGGAAATCTATGGGAAACTACTCAACCACATCCAAGACTGAGTGGAAAGTGACCAGATTCTTTCAAACCTCCAAGTGGGATTTAGAAAAGGAGAGGGGACCGTAGATCAAGGAGATTCTACCTCGGGTGTATAAAATACACAAAGTTGAGGAAATCTAATTTACACTCGGCATTTTTAGATTTAAAAACAGCACTTGACGTGAGTGCTAAAAGTCTTCTTTGGACCACTTTGAGGAATCAGGGGATACCAGGAAATCTTCTGTTTACATTTACAACAGCTTCATTATAAAATCACGGTCAGAGTCAAATATGGAATAAAGGAGGATTGCGCGCAAGACTTTCTGATTGAAACTAGGAGTTCAACATGGCTGTGTATTAACACAAACATTATTAAATTTGTACATAAAGGACGTTGGAAAGTACCTCCTCGATCTGAAATTGGATGTTTCAATGATAGGAGACAAGGAAATTACACTCCTCTTCTTCGAGGATGAGGCTGCACTGCTGGCACAAACTGGACTGTCTATGGTTTGTTTGCTGGGAGGGTTCAAATGTTTCGGTGAATCAAAGAAACTTACCATTATTGTTAATAAAACAAAATTTATGGTTCTGAGTCTAAAAGTCACCCTGACAAAAAACATTCTATGTCATAGGAAATGCCTTGAAGCATGTTTTTACCTTTGATTAACTTAGAATTTAATTTGATCATTAAACTGTCCTGGGTAAAGCCAATGGGGAAAAAAGTGACCGAAATGAGCCACAACAAAGAAGCTGTTCTGCTCTGCATGGACAATTTTGACAGAAAGTTAATAAAGTCTAATCTACAATCCTACAAAATGAGAGCACTGTCTGCAACTATGTAGGGTGCCGAATTGTGGGACTAGCTACAAAAAGCCAACTCGGTTACAAAAATCCAATAATTGCCTTCTACAATCCATGCTATACCTAGGTCCAGGCCCGCTGATGGAAGCACTAAGATTAGAACTGGGTAAAACTAGCATTGAAACTGCAATTGGTCTAAAACCTGTACTCTACTGGGCCAGGCTCGGCCAAATTCTGCTTTTATTATAAGTCTACTTATGAAGAATTCTTGTTGTCTTGGTGAACAAAGACTCATTAAAAATGGAATGGCTGTCCCACATCAAGCAAAGTTTGAACTAAACTGGCTGCATGGACAACTGGGACAGCCAGAGTCTGAAAAAAAATCCAGTATCCTAACAACGAATAGACTTTATTGGGAGAATATAATATCACTGTGCTACAAAACCACTGGAAAAGGGAAGCTAATGTTGTCCTATCTATAAATGAAGCCTTCCGAAATTTATTAATCATACATAGTCCAGGTGCAACCACAGTTGAAAAGCCTTTATATTAAATTCAGACTAGGGACTCTACCGGGGTTAACATACATAAAAATGGTCTAACAATAAGGATTGCTCAGAATATTGCAACTATGAATTAGGTGGCAGAGACACTGAAACACTTTATGTTGCTCAGCACTAAAACTCTGTTGATAATGAATCAACTACCTCGTCCTTTATTTTGGAAGCATAATATAAGACTCCATAGCAAAGCTATGATTCTATGCCTACGGATTGACTTTGGAAGCATATTTTTTCTTGCTGCTGCTTATATCATTATGGCGTGGCACTTAACAAGATATTAATTCACTTAGTTTATATTTTCATTAAGCTGATCGAAGAATTTCATATTAACTAATTGCTGGATTGTTTTTATATGGATGTATCTATTTAATATTTGTATGGCTTTTAGCTGAAACATAATAAATACTGATTGAGATCCCAGGGTAGATGTCACCTACATGGAGGGAGCCAAGAATCAATAAGCTACTTGTCTTTCAAATAAGTCTAATCATTGGTGACATTCTCAGAAAATCTTGGTTTGTTCCTGTACATGTGTTGGCAACAAGTGAGCAAGAGCAGCAATGTTGTCATCAATCACCTCCCTGAAGAGGACATAAGTAACTCAAAGATCAACCCAGCTAAAAAAATATCCCAAAATTGACACCTGTGCTAAAAAAAACATCCAGGCTAAAATGTGCTGCTAATGGTTAGCAATGCTTATCTCACTTATATTCTAAATCAAGTTGAATGTTTTTAAAAGAATATAGGGTAATACCATCTTCCAGACTTCTAGATATTTGTAAGGGTAGGTTAAGCTAACTGATGACCTGCATTATAACTCAAATCTAAATAATGGATTCCAGAAATTATGAACTAATTTCAATGCAGTTTCTTTGCCACTTAATGCAACACAAACAGTTGGCTCTGTTCAGTCGTAAACGGAGCCAGAAGGTAATTAGCTCATTCATAGCCACATGTCCTTGCCTCCTCCTCAAGGAGTTCTATTTAGAGAGATCCTGCACTATAACATTATAACATAAGGATTCATAGTGCTGCTTTGTTTTCTGTCTCAAATGATCATATCTCTATAGTATCTTGGAGCTTTATAGCTTGTTCGACTCTAAAACTGGATTAGACCCATTATCAGTCAATATGCAATCTAAAAAAAAAACTCAAGATGAATAGTTGTCAGAAATACTGGGCAGGTTCTAGGTCACCCATACCATTATCAACAAATTTTGAACCACTGATCAAAGGAAACGGCTTGAATTTCACCATAATATCCGATACTCTGTGTAAAAAAATAGCTATTTTTCAAGGCAGGTCTTAAAAATGAAATATATATATTGATTTTAAAGAAGCCACCACACTTACAAATGCAACATACAGTGTGTTCCCAAGTATGCAGAATCAATGGTAGGAATGTGATAGTCCTTCTAATACATTTGCAGTAACCGAACCCTTACCAGAAAATGTTGACATGAACAGAAAACATCTATCGATCTATCTATCTATCTATCTGTCTATCTATCTATCTGTCTATCTATCTATCTGTCTATCTATCTATCTGTCTATCTATCTGTCTGTCTATCTATCTGTCTGTCTGTCTATCTGTCTATCCGTCTATCTATCCGTCTATCTATCCACTGAAAAGGTGTTTTTTAAATGTAAAGTAAGATATAATTTCAATTCCTAACTAGAACGTCATTTTAACCTTTGATTTTTAGTGAATTTCTATGTTTTTTTTAATTGTAATATTTTATTAACATACATAAAGCCAACCACTAGCCAGTGTGTGGTTGGCCACATGGCCGGGCCAATCCCAGAGGGCAGCCAACCTCCCGCAATGCACGGTCGAAGGCATGCCCAGTTTGCGGTTTGTCTCGCAGGTTCTGGCCGCACTCAGGCAGACTTACTGACTTTGTCAAACAGTGACAACACCAAAATATTAAAAAGTGAGCCTATTGGCTTTATCAAGGGGTGAGCAAATTAATACATATAAAACAGATCTATAATCTTTGTATGAAAATCAGCAATATTTTTTAATAAAATGTATATTTCAGGAATTCAATGCAATGTTTAATATAGTGATTATTATAAAAATGTTTAATAACGTTTTATTAAAATTAAAATGAACATGTCTGCAAATCTTTTAACATTGTTTTTATTATTGCATTTTGTGGGTTGAAAAATGTTACAAGAAAGACTCAGACCATGTCTCTGAGTCTTTCTTTTTACAATTTTCAGCCCACAAAATACAATCATAAAAACAGACACGAAGGCCATGCACTCCAGCTGAAGAGCCTAGAATTCCAGCTAGGAGTGCTTTAAAAGAAATATGGTAAGGTCTCCTGAGGTCATGGATTCAATGACCCAGGAGACGTAACTTCTTTTTTTATGTTTCTGGGGGGCTGTTTAACCTCTGCTAGCCCCCTACCCGCAAAATTAGAACAAAAGCTTGGTGGCACCCCCACCCCTTCTAGGGACATCACTAGACTTCAGGGCATTATGGGGCACACCTTCAAATAGCAGTGAATAATAAATGAGCGGCTACTGACCCTCATTTATTATTAACTTTTAAAAAGTTATTGTGGGTGTCCTGGTGCTGACCCAGGACACCCACATTGGCCACACATGGGGCCATCGGCACACTTGATAGGCCACTGACTCTTTTAGGTACCTAAAAGGAAGGTCATAAACATACAGTAATTACTATAATTATCCATATGACTTCAGGGCATGATTCTGCTGCTATATACCTTCAAATACCAACCTCTGCAAAGGAAGATTCAAGTCTCTGCCAACCCAGCATTGCTTTAGCTGAGGATCGATGAATATAGTCAACAAAAAAACGCAACCTTATCCCACGCAGTCGGCAAGCACTGCCCAGATGTGCTAGTCCTCCTTGTGCATTTAGTTGCACTATAATTTACTATTCATCCTTTTCGAATATTTTCATCCCATTGAAAAAGAACCTATTCAACCAGTTGAAAGAAGGATCCCATCCCATGCTGGAGCTGTCACAGTTTGCATTTATTCTTGGTGTATCACCTGTGCTCGCTCATTTGCACAATTCCCAAAATCCGTAGAACCATACCATGCTCCTTGAAAAGTCTGCCTCTAGAGTTTACCATTGCCCAAGGAATGAAGAATTTAAAAAGCGTAAATATATGTAGCTCTAGGGACATGGTTTCCTGGCAGATTCTCAAAACACAAGCACTCTAAAATTAACAGTGCTCACCTTTCTCTTGTAAATCGCCATGTGAACAGCTGGAATGCAATTCAACAAAACCTAAAGGGTCACATCAGGAATGAATGCCTTATAGAAAGGGGCTTTGGTGTAAGATTTATGTTGGTACTAATGCTTTCAAACCTCAAAGACAAACGTGTCACAGCCTAGGGGATGAACAGAACAGGCCAAAGCAATTTGTTACATCAACACATTCCCATTTTCATCTCAGCAGGCTAAAATGTAATGCAAAACTAAGCTAAATGTGATACATTATGCAACGTGTTCCCCACTCCCTCGCTTTCTTGTCTGACCTGAAGAGTATGGAAGCTTCTCATTCACATATTTATCTGATCACCAGGCAAAGTCTGGGCAATACGGACATTTTGTTCACTTATTTCCCAGATAATAAAAAAGTATTCACTTCACCAGCCCCCAAATGTCATTTATTGTCTGATATTTATTTGCAAGAGCGACATGGCATTTCTAAAAGAAATGTCTTACAAAAGGACCACGGCAGTACACAGCAAGGCCAGCAGATAGAATGACTAACTGCATTGCAATCATGAAACAGTGTACTGTCAAGAGGAAAAAAACCTTTATACAAGAAATGAGGTATAGTTTCACATTAAACCAATTTTCAATTTTGGTACACAGTGTAACATTAATTGTTCCTTCTTTGTCAGACAGCAAGTTCAAGTTAGATCTGGAATTTCTGCTGGGTCTAGTGGCTCAGTGGACTACTGCAGGGGCCTGTGTGTGACCTCATGTTCACAGGTTCAAATCCCTGCGGGTCGACTCAGCCTTTCATCCATCTGAGGTCAATAAAATTAGTACCATTGAGTTGGGTAACAATAAACATCTGTTATTCAACGCCAAGGTACCTACGGGTGAACGTGCGCTTTACAAATACATATGTTATGTTATATTATGCTTGGGGTGTCACCGGGCGCTACCTTGGCAACGTAGTCGGAGTAGATGCTACTAATCACCACGCAAACAACTGTCACCAACTTGTACAGAACCCCCCTTTTTTTTGCTTTTTAGTTCAGACGCAATCAGCTTTGAGACGAAAGGGAGCTCTAGATGAGTGCCTTGCCTAGTTGAATAATACTATGGCAGCAAAAGTAAAATCGCCTCCAGTGGGAAGAAGTAATATTGAAAGAGGCAGGCCAGCAAACTGTTGCAATGCTCCAATTTGCCAAATACTAGCAAATTAATTAGTGGTATGAACTGGGAGATAAGGGCATATTTTTCTTATGGTTTAGTACTTGGTGCTGTGCCTCTGTGGCTGTAGTAGTGATAAACTATCCCAAATGCATTGCAGGGTTGAAACATTCACCAAGCCAAGAAAGAGAAAGGCAGGGTATCAGGGGAAAGTGAATATATCTGAATGGATGAATAAATATGGAGTAGGAGGGAAAGTAAAGGAGCTCAGTTTTGGAGGGCCAACCGTGGAACGAAATTAAACTCCAAGCTAAACCCTATGAGTGCAGAATGTGGATGGATTTTTTACCATTGGTTTGACACCAACGGCTGTACTCCTGTCACCTCAGTTGTGCAAAAAAATTATTTTGTGTAGGAAATCCACCATTTCTACATGATCACC
This sequence comes from Calotriton arnoldi, assembly GCA_963921515.1. Taxonomy (NCBI): domain Eukaryota; kingdom Metazoa; phylum Chordata; class Amphibia; order Caudata; family Salamandridae; genus Calotriton; species Calotriton arnoldi. The sequence continues at coordinate 223,274 of CAWUFW010012496.1, read as the reverse complement.
CAGATGATTTGCCTTTTTCTGAACCCTATTTTTGAAGGTGTTAGGTCTCTGCGCTGTGGCACTGCCCCCATGAAATTCGTTTTGCCAATTGGTGCATTGAACTCTCCAGTAAAGTCCTTGCAATTTGGCACAGAAATGCATCAATGGCGGCATGAAAGTTAAATTCCATATGTGGGATGCATTGAGTATTTACACTACCCACGAATATGACAAAATATATGGCTGCTAGGAGCACCACTGTACCCTGGCTAGGCTGCAATTTAAAAGAACTACAGTGATGCATGGAAAGGAAAAGCCCTTTTCCGTGTAGAAAAACACAGTTTTATATATTAACTCACATTACTCACCCCAAAAGAGTACTTCTAAGCCAACAGGGAGGAGTCCACTGCATCGACCCTCGCATATTACATTACTCATAACATGTTCAATGATTGCATTGGCAACTTCCCTAATGACATCAGAAATGACACAATTGAAAACAACACTGTGCATGGCGGGGGTGCAAGTTATAGTTACTTTAGGGCGTGAGTTATAGTTACTTGAGATAGGTATAACTGGTGAATTTCTGTGATTTTTGTTTGCTTAAAACATTAAGTACTAACTGACAATTTCACATAACGATACCATCACTTTAATCTTTGTTTTTCAGTGAAACAAAGATTTTGTGTGTGTGTATATATATATATATATATATATATATATATATATATATATCACAAAAACCAAGAGGCTCAATGCTGGCAAAATACAGCGTTTATTCACAGTCCAAACACTGCAGGTTCCTTCTTACACCTAACGTTTCTGCCTATTACTGGCCTTGTTCACAGGTCGAAGGAAATTCAAAATTTTAATTGAGGAGCATGACCCACTCACGCGCCCCAGCCTACCAAGGAGAGGCCAATGTGGCGAATGGGCACGCGTGTTGGAATGGATTCGGGGTGAATGACCTTCACCCATGATCGTGCTGGCTGGATTTTGTGCTTATTCACGTCATGAAAAGAGTTACAGCAATGTGCTAATGACTGTTTACTCACCTGACTTTCTTCAGCATTTTCCATGTAAGAGTGGCACCGCAATGAAGAAATTGTTCTTACTAACTTTGAATAAGGCGGACTTCCAGTTGTATTACCATCACACTGGCGGTGCACTCTGGGACTAGTATTTTTCAACTAAGTCACGTGAGTTTTAAGAACTATATAACACGCAGCTGAATGCAATGTGCTTTTGAATTTCCTTCGACCTGTGAACAAGGCCAGTAATAGGCAGAAACGTTAGGTGTAAGAAGGAACCTGCAGTGTTTGGACTGTGAATAAACGCTGTATTTTGCCAGCATTGAGCCTCTTGGTTTTTGTGGTGTTAGAGAGATGGGCTGCTCCGTGCCCATTGTGAAGAGGCTACCATGAAGGGTCGGGGGCTCCGGTAACAGGAGGTTTGTTTTTGATATATATATATATATATATATATAGTACTTTGCCTGAGAAAGGTTGCTCTAGCTTATCATTAGGTATATCGTGCATACAGTGAGAATACTGCACCTATTATCAAGTCTACCCTCAGAACAAATCAATGGAGGATAGTTGTGAATATGATATGCAACAAATATGTGAGCTTTAGAGTCTCAAAATGGTGGATTACAGAGGAAGACTTGAAATAAGACTGCTGTACAGTCTAGTTGCTTTTACGAGGTGGTGGATAATGGACAATGTTCCCTTTAAATGGGCATTCTGCACTTTATGACTCTATGGCTTTGTGGAATTCTGCTGCCAAAACGTATCAGCCATTACTGAACTCGGTACGTATGTGTGTGTGTGTGTGTGTGTGTGTGTGTGTGTGTGTGTATGTATATATCTATATATCTATATATCTATATATATTGAAATAGATATATATATACATATATATACACACACACACATATATACATACACACATACATGCACATATTGGGAACAGTTTTGCCATATATATATTTTCACATACACCTCTCCTTTGCTTCGCCCTCTTTCTATGCAAATCCACATATTCCTTGTTTCGAAAGCAGGCAAAGGAGAGAAGCAACATGGCTCTCAGGTTACGGTAAACTATTTGTTATTATTTTCAAAAGTACCGAGTCCAGTAATGGCTGATGCGTTTTGGCAGCAGAATTCCACAAAGCCATAGAGTCATAAAGTGCAGAATGCCCATTTAAAGGGAACATTGTCCATTATCCACCACCTCGTAAAAGCAACTAGACTGCACAGCAGTCTTATTTCAAGTCTTTCTCTGTAATCCACCATTTTGGGACTCTAAGGTACACATATTTCTTGCATAACATATTCACAACTATCATCCATTGATTTGTTCTGAGGGTAGACTTGATAATAGGTGAACTATTCTCAGTGTATGTATGATATACATAATGATAAGAGAGATTAAACTTTCTCAGGTAAAGTGTGTGTGTGTGCATGTATGTGTATATATATATATATATATTCACTGAAAAAACCATAGGTTTCAGACACGTTATAGTTACAAATTAGCATTTAAAAAACCTTTGAAATTCACTGAAAAAACCATAGGTTTTAGGGACAGTTTTAGTTACTTGGACATTGCACTCGTACAAAACCCGTGAAATTCCCCCGTTATAGTTAGTTCAGCTAACTATAACTCGCGCCCGCAATGCACTGCTGATGACGTCACATATTACATCACTCATGACATGGTCAGTGACATCACTGATGACATCACTGATGACATCTCAAATGACATCACTGATGACATCATCCAGTGACTGTGTGTTTCTGTAAAGTTTAAATATTTTTAATATATATAGGAAAAGACGTATTGAAGAATGAGTGGGTGTGTAAGTGTCTGTATGGATGATTTAGTAGGTGCGTGACTGACTCTATAAGTGAGTGATTTAACGTATCTTACTGAATGCATGGGTTAGTGACTAAACTGGGTGAATGTCTGTATCCGTCTGTGTGTTGCTGTGTAAGTGGCTGCATGTGTTTGTGAATAGCTAAATGAGTGTCTATATGAGTTATTGAATGCTTGTCTGAGTATCTGTATGGGTGCCTGAGTGTTTGTGTGGGAGGGGTGTGTGCAACTCTGTGCATAGATGTGTGAGTGGGTGATTCACTGGGTGGATGGTTTCAAGAGTGCATCTGTGATAGACTGTATGGGTGGGTAAGTGTGTGTAAGAGTGTGTTAGTGAGTGAATGTATGTCCCAGTGGTACATGTGTGAGTAACTACATATGTGAAAGGCAGTATATATGTGTGTTGGAGTATATAAATAGCTATAAGCAAGAGTGAGTGATTGTGATAGTGGCTGTATGGATGAGTGTGTGCTTGTATCTGTGATTGTATAAGAGCGTAACAATGTGCTACTATTTGTATGAGTAAGTGAGCTGGTGTGTGTATAACTGTATAGGTGAGTAAATGGCAGTGTGTTTAATTATTTGCATGACTGACTAGGTGTGTGAGTATCTCTATGGATGAGTGGCGTTGTTTGAGTGTCTATATAGGAGTAAGAGTGCATATGATAGTCCTGTACTGAGTGACCGTAAGTATGAGTGACTGTACGGGTGAGTGAGTGGATGTGTGTGTGTAGACCTAAGAATCAGTGAGTGGGTATGTAGTTATTGGTGTTGGAGTGTCTATGGTTTTGCGAATGGCAGTCTGTAATTTAGAGTGGGTGTATCAAAGGTTATATTAGGGTGTGAGGAGGTGCATCAGATTATCACGTGGATGATGTCATCAGTGATGTCATTTGAGATGTCATCAGTGATGTCATCAGTGATGTCACTGACCATGTCATGAGTGATGTAATATGTGACGTCATCAGCAGTGCATTGCGGGGCGCGAGTTATAGTTAGCTGAACTAACTATAACGGGGGAATTTCACGGGTTTTGTACGAGTGCAATGTCCAAGTAACTAAAACTGTCCCTAAAACCTATGGTTTTTTCAGTGAATTTCAAAGGTTTTTTAAATGCTAATTTGTAACTATAACGTGTCTGAAACCTATGGTTTTTTCAGTGAATTTCAAAGGTTTTTTAAATGCTAATTTGTAACTATAACGTGTCTGAAACCTATGGTTTTTCAGTGAATTTCAAAGGTTTTTTAAATGCTAATTTCTAACTATAACGTGCCTGAAACCTACGGTTTTTTCCGTGAATTTCAAAGGTTTTGTAAATGACAATTTTTAAATGTATTAATTGTTATATTAATTTTTTTCATACTGATTTACTACATTTTTAGAAACAATTTTTTTTACATATTTTATTTTTTAAATTACATTGTAATTACATTATACATTACAAAAAATACTTTCTCAGAATGAATTACTTTAGTTTAAATACTTTGCACATAGGCAATAGACTTTTAAGTACAGTAGTTACAGTTGTTGCAATGGGCAACACATTTTCAAACACAATGCAACATTCAGCTCAATGTGAATTTCTAGTTAAATGCAATTAGTTACTTTAGGGATTACTTTTCTAACCACAGGACTGGATCCTAGATTCAGTCCTGGGACATCTCCTGTAAACAGTTGAGTAAAAGCGTTTTGGTTACATTAGTGATTTTTAAGGAATATTATTGTATTTTAAAAGTTGACACTTTGAAACTTTTTCTCATAGAATCACCAATGTTATCCTATGGAAGGAAATTCACTTAGCAGGTAAAAACTGTTATCGTTACTTTTTCTTACTCAGTGTTGGATCCTGGATCCAGCACTGGTGCATCTCCTGTAAACAGTTGAAAAAATGCGTTTAAGTCATACAGGCGATTTTTAAGGAATATTTGTAGTTTGTGAAAATCAACACTTTGAAACTTTTTTGCTGAAAACCAGTCAATCTTAGCCTATGAAGGAAATTCAAGTTACCGGTAAGTACGGTTAAAATTACTTTTGAGGATCAGTACTGGGCTGAAAGATGCAGCACTGAGGTCTCTCCTGATAACAGGTGAGTAAATCGGAATTCGTATTTCGGCTGATTTTAGAGGAATATTTTAAAGTTCCAAAACTCCACACTTAGAAGAATTTCCAAGTGAAACCAGTCAATGTTAGCCTATGGAAGGAAATTCAAGTTACTGGTAAGTACGGTTAAAATTACTTTTCAGGACCAGTACTGGGCTGAAAGATGCAGCACTGAGGTCTCTCCTGATAACAGGTGAGTAAATCAGAATTTGGATTTCGGCTGATTTTAGAGGAATATTTGTATGTTTCAAAAATCAACACTTAGAAACTTTTTCAGCAAAAAGCAGGCAATGATATCCTATGGAAGGAAATTCAAGTTACTGGTAAGTACGGTTAAAATTACTTTTGAGGATCAGTACTGGGCTGAAAGATGCAGCACTGAGGTCTCTCCTGATAACAGGTGAGTAAATCGGAATTCGTATTTCGGCTGATTTTAGAGGAATATTTTAAAGTTCCAAAACTCCACACTTAGAAGAATTTCCAAGTGAAACCAGTCAATGTTAGCCTATGAAGGAAATTCAAGTTACCGGTAAGTACGGTTAAAATTACTTTTCAGGATCAGTACTGGGCTGAAAGATGCAGCACTGAGGTCTCTCCTGATAACAGGTGAGTAAATCGGAATTCGTATTTCGGCTGATTTTAGAGGAATATTTTAAAGTTCCAAAACTCCACACTTAGAAGAATTTCCAAGTGAAACCAGTCAATGTTAGCCTATGAAGGAAATTCAAGTTACCGGTAAGTACGGTTAAAATTACTTTTCAGGACCAGTACTGGGCTGAAAGATGCAGCACTGAGGTCTCTCCTGATAACAGGTGAGTAAATCGGAATTCGTATTTCGGCTGATTTTAGAGGAATATTTTAAAGTTCCAAAACTCCACACTTAGAAGAATTTCCAAGTGAAACCAGTCAATGTTAGCCTATGGAAGGAAATTCAAGTTACTGGTAAGTACGGTTAAAATTAGTTTTCAGGACCAGTACTGGGCTGAAAGATACAGCACTGAGGTCTCTCCTTATAACAGGTGAGTAAATCGGAATTCGTATTTCGGCTGATTTTAGAGGAATATTTTAAAGTTCCAAAACTCCACACTTAGAAGAATTTCCAAGTGAAACCAGTCAATGTTAGCCTATGAAGGAAATTCAAGTTACCGGTAAGTACGGCTAAAATTACTTTTCAGGACCAGTACTGGGCTGAAAGATGCAGCACTGAGGTCTCTCCTGATAACAGGTGAGTAAATCAGAATTCGTATTTCGGCTGATTTTAGAGGAATATTTTAAAGTTCCAAAACTCCACACTTAGAAGAATTTCCAAGTGAAACCAGTCAATGTTAGCCTATGGAAGGAAATTCAAGTTACTGGTAAGTATGGTTAGAATTACTTTTCAGGACCAGTACTGGGCTGAAAGATACAGCACTGAGGTCTCTCCTGATAACAGGTGAGTAAATCGGAATTCGTATTTCGGCTGATTTTAGAAGAATATTTGCACAATGGTGAAGGGAGGGGCGGGGCCTGAGGTTACATCTGTGCAAACGCGCCCCGTGGCGCGTTTTAAGTTGGGGGATTAAGTCCCCTTGAATCCTGAGGGTCCCTAGGGGCCAACTAGCCCACCAGGAACCTCCAATATGCGCCAGGGGCTGCGTTGCAGAGACGTGTAGAGAGGCCACACCCCTTTTACACCTCTCTGCAACGCAGCTCTGTGGCGCTTTCTGGATGTACCTGTTGGGCTAGTTGGCCCCCAGGGACCCTCAGGATTGAAGGGGATTTAATTCCCCATCTTAAAACGCGCCACGGGGCCTGTTTGCACACATGTCACCTGAAGCCCCGCCCCCTCCCTTCACCACTGTGCAAACGCGCCCCGTGGCGCATTTTAAGTTGGGGGATTAAGTCCCCTTGAATCCTGAGGGTCCCCGGAGTCCAACTAGCCCACCATATACCTCCAAAAGCGCCACAGAGCTGCGTTGCAGAGAGGTGTAAAAAGGGGCGTGGCCTCTGTACACCTCTCTGCAAGGCAGCCCCTGGCGCATACTGGAGGTTCCTGGTGGGCTAGTTGGCCCCCAGGGACCCCCAATATTCAAGGGGAATTCGTTCCCCCTCTGCAAACGCGCCAGGGGGCGCGTTTGCAGAGTGGTGAAGGAAGGGGGCGGGGCCTGCGGGCCCGATCGTTTTTTTTTTTTTTTTTTTTGTCCCCTGAAGGGGGGCTGTGTGGCCCCCCTTCCTTTTTTCTGTTTTTGGGCCCTGGGGACCCCATCCCCCAGGGCCTTACCCCTTTTTTTAAATTTCAAAATAAAAAAAAAAACGGGAAGGGGGCCGCGTGGCCCCCCTTCCCCGGGCCTGTATTGGCCCCGGGGACCCCATCTCCCGGGGCATGGCCTCTATTTTTATTTTTAATATTTTGAGGGGGGCTGCGTGGCCCCCCTCCTCTGGCCATTTTAAGGCCCGGGGACCCCATCCCCCGGGCCGGCCATACGCTTTTTTTTATTTTTTATTATTTTTCAAATTTTTGGGGAGGGGGGCCGCGTGGCCCCCTCCCGAGCCACTACTTGCCCCGGGGACCCCATCCCCCGGGGCTGCCCTCTCGTTGGGGACTGTGGGGGTCCCCAAACCCCCACAGTCCCGCCGGCTCCCCGTGTCCTATGGGAGCCGGCATTGCTTTTACACATGGGGAGCAGCTAACATGCTGCTCCCCATGTGGAAAAGCAATCGGCTTTGGATATTGTAAGAGAGAGCAGGTTTCCTGCTCTCTCTTACAATATCCAAAGCAAGTTTGCAATGACAGGACGGGGCCGCGAGGCTCCCGTCCTGTCATTGCAAACAGCAGTGTCCCGGGGGTAGGCACCCGGGACACTGCAGGAGCCGGCCCTGGGGGTGGCGGTCCCCAGGGCCACCACAGGCTCCAGGAGGGGGGACGCGCGGCCCCCCTCCCATCATGTGCACAGCCCCGGGGAGGTGGTGGTCCCCGGGGCTCTGGGGGTCCGTAATGGACCCCCATATTTAAATGTTTAGTGCCCCGGGGAGGTGGCGGTCCCGGGGCGTGTGGGGGCTGGAGCCCCCCACACAGGTTTTTCATTTAAATAAAAGAAGCCCCGGGGAGGTGGTGGTCCCCGGGGCTGCGGGAGGGCTCAGAGCCCTCCCGCACCATTATGCATAAAGCCCCGGGGGTGGCGGTCCCCGGGGCTTGGGGGCCCTTAGAGGCCCCCCACACATAAAATTAACCCCCCCAGCATGCCCCCGGGACTTGGCCCACCCGGGGGCCAGTGCATCGAAGCGCGGGAGACCGCGCTTCGATTCTTCGGCAGGATTCGCGCTCCCTGAGCGCATCCTGCCGATTTTTTTTTTTTAAATGCTTTTTTTGCCCAGGGGTCCTTGTGGGACCCCCTGAGCAGGCCTAGGGGGTTAGGGTGTTTCTACCCTGCCCCTTTGTGCGTTTGCGCACTTGTTTTTTTTTTTTCTCGGCGGGATACGCGCACCCTAAGCGCATCCCGCCGATTTAAAAAAAAATATCTTTTTCTGCCCAGGGGGTCCTTGTGGGACCCCCTGAGCAGACCTAGGGGGTCAGGGTGTTTCTACCCTGCCCCCTTTTTGCGCTTTGCGCACTTGTTTCTGTCCCTCGGTTCTACCGAGGGACAAAATGGCTGCCAACACTTCTTGATTTGGAGTGTTGACAGCCAATTAGCATGCAGCTCGTGATCGGGAGGGTGCGCGCAGGGTGCGCTGAGGGTACGCGTATCCGACGCGCCCATAGATATATATGTACTTTTACTTTTGATTTTCTCAGGAACTACTGAACGGATTTACACCATTTAAGCAAAAGGCACCAGTCTGAACCAAGGACTACCTCTTTGCCAAATTTGGGGTAATTCCGTTCAGCAGTTCGGGCTGTAGCTGCGACTAAAGGTTCCTATGGAAAAATGAATGGGGAAAACGCGTTTTGGGACCCCCTTTTTCTCGGCCCCCGCTTGACTTATCACCCCGAGACTTTCAGGGTAGGAGCGGACCGGAGCGCCCCAACAAGTTGGAAGCTTTCGCGAAGATTCGTCAACCGACGCCAACGTTATTGCAAATAGAATGTCGCGGATTTCCTATGGATAATAGGTTGTAACTATAACTATCTACTGGCGACCGCCAGTAGATAATATACATATATATATATACATATATATATATATACATATATATATATATATATATATATATATATACACATATACACACACACACACACATATATATTGAGAACAGTTTTGCCATAACAGTTACTAACTACCCAAATGCTTTTTTCACTGTCTTATTTGGACGAGGTTTTCCATGAACAGGCCTAGTTATTTTCCACTTAGGTTCAAGAATCCAATTTAATGGTGAAAGTAGACTATTGATAACCTTAGTAAAAAGTAACTTTATAAAAGTGTACTTTATGCTGCTTGAGACAAAACTGATTTAGAACTAGTTTTGTATCTCAGCCCACTCTAAAAGCGCAATACTCATTATTGGTTGGGTGTTAATGGCCCTATTGTCAGAGGACATTGGCTTGGCCCCAAGAAGGCATTGGCATTGTCAATAACTATCACTTAACAGAGATTATCCTTCTTGGAGGGGGCTGGCAAATTTGGAAGAGCAAATGACAACCTTCATACTTTCTCTTTGGACTTGGAGATGCCAAATGTAGCACAAAGACTATTTATTCCATTAATTCCAAAGGCCTGGCCTCCAACCCCAGCAGAATGGAGACATCGTTTTTAACCCTGACAGAGGGAAATACACACATCTAAATAGGGATGTAGCTATGGCAGAGCTAGAGGCCCTACAGACAGAACAAGGGATTAGCTATTTTTGATTTAGGGCTTTTGGGAATTTAAACAGTGCTGCAAAAGGAGAAGGGCATAGGATGAGAAAGTGCACAAGATTGGGTGTAGAAAATACGCTAATCACTGGCTAGTGTAGCAGATAAAACTGGCACATGATCACCTGCCGTGACGACTCCCTGAAGACCTCAAAGATGCAGGAGTGACCAGAATTAACTTTGCCAACAGTTGGTGAAAAGTAAGATTTTGTCATTTTTTCCCACACAAGGAGGACTGGAATTGGGTACAAGGATTCGCCGGAGGGATTCAAGATGGCACACACAAGGTGACCAAAAAAGCCACGCCAGTCCAGCTTCGAGCTTATCAAGCTAAAAATGGGTTCAGCATGACCTTGCACTAAAGCTATCTGGTCTCGTGGAGCTGTGCCCTGGTACAACTTCCAGCCTTCGCCCACATTAGGACCGAGTCCAAAGGTAAAACTTTGAGCCGTGGTGAGGCAACAAATCTATCCTCTCTGTGATTTTTAATTCCAGCTATGTACTGGTCAGAGCTGTTGAAGCCAAAACCAATGTCTTCAGAAGGAGCTCAACTATGGCATTTCTGGCCTCGAGGGACCCTGCAGGCTTAAACCTCATGCCTTGCCCCACTGTTAAGACTTTGATCTCCAAAAATGTGTTCAAGCCCCAAGGTAAAAGCTCTGACTGGAACAACTAGTGTTCCTGATCTCTGTTCCATCGCATTCAGCCTGAAGTCACACTTAGGTTCCCGTTTAACCATGATCAGATATTTTTCAATGCCACTTTACTTTTTCTAGGCATTATCAATTTAAAATATCACTTCATAACTCTGGTTTCTCACGTGATTTTAATCGTTTTGGTGTCTTTCTGTTCAATAAATTTTTCTCTAGTTTTCTAAATTGGTTTGACAATTTTACTGTGTTATTTTCATTACTTTAACATTGTTGCTACTGACTGAACATAATACACGTTTCTCTGGGAACGTGCCTGCTGCCTATGACATAGGTACCAACAGATGAGCAGAGTTTCACTTGAGACATGTATTAAGACCTAACCAGGGTGTGGTTATTAAGTTGGGGAAGCTTTCCCAAATCAATAGCCCAATTCCTAACAACTTGATATTGCATGATATTTTGTGGTGTTCCTCACAGAAGGGGACCCAGAGTAAGAGTGCCCTGAAGTAACTAAGTCTTGCAATTGTAAACACAGGTAGGATTTGATAAGGGACCTGATCCAAAGAGGTGGTACTTTATCAGCCCATGCCTAGCTACAGTTCACCTGAGAACACATGCTAATGGTGTTGCCTAAATCTTCACATTCAAGTGGAAACAGAGGGTAGAAAATCTGCCGCCTCTATCTAGACAGAATACCAAGAAATAAATGTTCTGTTTTTCTTTTACAGGCACATTTTCAGAGGGCAACATTTCAATCCTTTCTCTCTCAAAGGAACATGGCAGACATGAATACAGGAGGAGCACATGCACAAAGAAATATGTCAGAATAACCACAGAGTAGTCCTACTACCGGTGATAAATATAAACCCCAGGAGAGCACACAGACTATGTCCTTCATATCAGTGGACTATCCAATTAATTCATTTAAGCAAGTGACCATCCACCTCTCCACAGACTGACGAGTCGGCCTCCAACAAAACACTACATAAGGTCTTTCATAATTCGCACAACTTGGGCACTCTATCCTTCTACCTTTTTATAAGAATGTGAGTCAGTCAGGCATTCATTACCCTTGTGTCTACAGAGTAAGGTGATGTCATGTGTAGGTAATTGCAGGTTCAAGGACTTTCTCAGTTTCAAAGGTTGGCACTTCTGATTATCTGCTATGACTTTGTACAACAGTGGAAAGAATGTAACAACACCAAAAGTGAGTGGAAGCCATTACTTCCCCTGACTCTCTCACTCAAAATGTTGTTTTTGTTTCTAAAACTTTATTAAGTTTTTGCAGGGCACAAGTTGTACATAGATAGTGATAAGACCATAATCACGTTCAAGAGTGCTAGTGAGAAGCGTCTGCAGCCTTTGAGCATGGGGGCTGTGCCCTTCCAAGTTCCCTGGCTTATTTATTATCACAAATGTCAATCCAGATGACACAAAGTCTTTATGTAATTATGTACCATTCGGATGCATAATTGTGATATTAAATCTTATTGCAAAGTCAACTGTTTTCCTGTGCCTTGCTGTCACGCTCTGATCCTCACTAAGTGATGGTCAGGCAGTAATCAGGCACTTTAAAGAGACGTGCGCTTGTGCAAACCATCATGGAGACCGAGGGCTTACCTTACACCTGCCCTGGCCTTCCATGATCAGGGGTCTTCGCCGGGGTCCACCCCCTATGACGCACGGATGCCTTGCTTTTTAAGGCAGCCCTGAGCATTTTCAGCAACAGCCCGGTAACGCCTCTGGCTGCTGATCAATCATTGCTGTCTCCCACCCTTTCCTAAGTCGTCACAGGGTGGGTGATGTGTTATAAGCAAAGCATCCTGTGACGAGTTGTGAAAGGGTGGGATTACAGTGAGTGTGTGCACGGTGGCTGCCTACGTAGAGGTGGTAGGCAAAGACAAGTGAATAAGTGATCTGACGGGCGGCAAAGCAGGAACAAAAGCCTCTCTAAATAACCAAGCTTCGGCTTTGAAGTTAAGAAATTCCCTCCGAAGAGCCTCACTAGAAAACAAGCATTTGCAATGCAATAGGTCACACATTTGTGAAAGTTAGAGCTATTGGCATTGCAAATGACAATGTTTTTTACTTTTGTCTTTCTTTTTTTGCAGTGGAGTGATCATATTTGCATAGCGTGGCTGAGGAGTCATGCTGAAGTGTAAGACAAAGATTTCTGGATTACCAGAGTAGAATGAAGACCTACCGTAATGGAAGATTCAGGGCCAATATGACCAATGTGCTGGCTCATGGAAGTTGTTGAAAAGAATGGACGCTGAAAGGCGCAAAACTGATTTCAGAGTAGAGGGACCATTGTTTGGTGCATACATTAGTTTGCAAGTTGGTGAAGTTACAGGGTGTGAAATGGTGAACAGTACGTAATCTGATAGTGCTTTCTGATAATTAAAGAAATGTTATGGAACACCAGTAGTGTACCGCTTGTGACTGTGAGCAAGATCTTTTGTCTCTCCAGATTGTTTAACTCATACAGGGATTCCTGGGTAGCCAAGAAAAGTGAAAGTATAGAGGTCAGGGCGACTGATTGAGAGCGCTATAACAATACTGAAGAGCTAAAGTTTCTGAATCCTGTACATTCCTTGCATACACTTGTTATGCAGGATGTGTTCGTCCATAAAACACAAACAACAGACCATAGAAACGCGACAGGGCACTTTATATATATTCATCCAAACTGCTTTAGAACTAAAACCAAACGCAACACAAAACCGAAAAAGATCAGGGAAAGATCGATCACAGGAATAAATGTTTATAAAAAGAAACACATTTTTTTCCATTCAGATTTGTTACCCAAGATTAAAGACAGTTCAATAACAGTGGTGTCGAAGCAGTGGTCTAAGTGCATTCATGCAGACGTGGCAAAACAAATAGTAGAGCGCACAGGAGGCTTCCCTGACCCCAGCCACAGGACTGGCTGCACCAGTTATAGGCAGCAATGGCACGCGGCCGCCGTACCTAAAGATAAAGCGCAGCAGCAGACGCCTGATCATAATAATAAAATGCAAGCGCGGTGTCCATGAAGCGCGTGCTTTGCCAGGGCACTGTGTGTGGCCTAATGTGCCTGATAGAAATAGGAGACACTTAGCGATGTGGCGTAACATACACAGCTGTCGACTTTGGACCTGGGGAACAGGGTTCGAGTCTTGGCGTGGGCTATAATAAAAACATATTGATGGTAACAAATAAATTTAAACTCTTAATAAATATAATGAAACAATGGTTGAATATGTACAATTACATGCTGTGAACAAACCATGCAGGAGCAAAAGAAAACAAGCGGGACATGGAAGTGCATGGAACAGGCGCCCTCGGAACGCATCTGATGAGGTGCAAATGCCGTGTGTGTTTGTTAGTTCGAGGGGGAAGTGCACTGAACAGGCACCCTCGGAATGCAACAGATGGCCAACCAAAAGAAACAATCGGTTATGTCCCTGTGGGAGGGAACCAAGCATCCAAGGTGGGACAGATGGACACTATTGACCAACCAGAGTAAAGGAATTTCCAAAAGGCAGGCCAACCAACCAGAAGCGCTGAGCGGAGCTTAAAGTTTAAAGCCCATATTCTAAATACATGTCTTGAAGAGACAGCACAAGCGCTGCCTATGCGAGACCTAAAAACAACAGGCCCTCCAGGTGGAATGAGGAGGACGAGGATGTGGTGTAACAGCCAGAGCTGCAGACTTTGGAGCAGGGCAATCAGGTTCCAACCTCACCACCACCTCAACATCCTGTGATTCCGGGCAAATCACTTAATCTCCCCGTGCCTAAAACACAAAAATGTGTGTGGCCTTGTACAATGTAACTGGTTCTCATGAAAAGCGCTCCAAATCCTTCAGGTGGAGTTTACGCTATATAAACATTTTCAGACTGAAATGTCAGCACCACGTTTTCAGTGCAAAGTCAGCATCAGCATCCAGGTGGGATTTCTTGGATTGTTGACCGAAATGTAAACATGAACAAAATTTCTGAAAATGAGTAATCAGCAAAAATGTTTGAGCAAGCACAGTGGGTAACAGGTTGTACTTAATACATTTTTACTTGCTCACAATGAATGGCACGGAAAAAAGAAAATTCAATCAGCGGTTCCTTTTTTGTTGTTGTTTCAAAAACGTACTTCAAGGTGGTTGTGCACAATGAAATCAAATACCAGAGTGAAAATATCAACAGATAAAAATACAAAAAATAGAGGTAGGCAAGCCACTGAAAGCACGAGACAGATACCTGGCTCAACTCAAGGTCCTCTGAGAGACCTACTCCCAAATTAATCGGAGCTTTCATGGGGGAGATGTAACCTAGTGGTAAGAGCAAATTCCAGCCTCACTCAACATCATGTGACTTACCTTATCTATGTGCTGAAAAACTGTGTAAGGTTGTCTGTTGTGTAGCGCCAGGTTTCTGCATGCAAAACTGTCAAAAATGCAGTTCCTGCCTGTCACCTTATACACCATGAATTGAAAATAATGCATTAACCTTTGATAAAAGCATACACGTCTACGGGCTGTACTGCATAATGTGAAACCCGAAAATAATCCACCTTCCCTGCTTTAGGATAGGATATAGGATAGGATATAGTTTTTATAGAGCGCTCGATTGCTGAAGCGTCTTGGCGCTAAAAGGTGAGATAGAGGGATCGCAACAGCTATGCCTAACCTTAGAGTACTGGAAACAATCAAGTTTTTAGCGCCTTCCTAAAAAGTAGCCTATTCGACAATAATCTCATAGAGATGGGCAGCTGATTCCACAGTTTGGCTGCAGAATATGATAAGCTCCTCCCTCCCCATCTGGCTTTACGAATTTTGGAGATACAGATGAAACCCGCGTCTGTGGATCTGAGGTTTCTGGTGGGGGTGTACCAGGAAAAGAGTTTCCGGAAATCTGCTGCTTTAACAAATTGTGCGATCCTAAGTGAATACTTTATTTCACAGCGCCTCTTTTTTTTCATTTTCACATTTGACTGCAGCAGCTTGCAATCAGATACACTGGGCATGCTTCTGTGAGCAAAAGCATGTCTCTGTTTAGAGAAGTTGAAATTGAGCAGCGATGAGTTTCAGATTGGACTGCAAATAATTTATCGAGGTGTCTGTCCAACCCCTAGTATCAGTGTCACCCAGCCAGGCCGTATGAGTGAGCCATCAACCCCTCACCACGTGAAAGAGATGACACAAGACTTGGAGCAGAAAACTGCCATCGGCTTGACTCGCTCCTTCTCAAGTAAGCGCTGATGGGCAAGCTCTGTCAGTGGCTCAATCAAATATCCATGGGAACTGTGATCCCGAGTGCAACTTGGGAAGGCCGGGATCCTTGGGTGCAGGCATTGCCAGACTATGGGGATGTGGTCTGAGACGTGAAAAAAGGACACCATATTCTGCAGCTATTTTCACTTCTGCGGAAAAACACGTAAAACAAACACCTAAAATGAATACTACATGCAACTTAAACAAAAATAAAAAAAACCATTGGGAATTGCATTCTTACCTTATGGCAGCTCAGTCAGGTAATGTGATCAGTTCATTTGGCTGTGTAATCAGCCTGTCTCAGAATTAAATCCTGTTTTGCCCACTGTGGGGAATAAATAGGGACATGCGTATATATTGTGCTATGAAGTCCCAGTCCGTGACTAAAAGTGCTGTGAATCTGCAAGACATTATTTTAAAATTGTATTATCCAAAGTATAATTTAATTATGACCTTGAGGGGCCTCTAGCAGAAAAGGAAGCGATCAAGGGGTCTTCTCCAGCGTCAAGCCATAGGAGAGGCAAAAAGTGAAAGAAAAAACAAGCCATGTGTGCAGTTGGCTAATAAGCAAATAAAAAGGCTGCTTGAGGCCAATATCTGTATGGCTTTAATTGATGGAGTCATTTGAAACTTCAAGGAGTCCATTTTGTAGAGATAATGCAAGGATGCTACCAGCTGAGTTTTGAAATGTGTCCCAATAAAGGAAACTTTGAAAAAATGTGTGCACCAGAGACAATCTGACTTTTACCAAAAATATATATTTTGAAAGCATTTATTTTATCCTAAACACATCTTTTTACACATTTTCTGGCAGCCTCTCCTCCCACCAAATGACACTAATCGTGGGTGAGTTGAGTGCACCAGGCTTAGGCGTTTTAGGTGCACCTAAAATTATTGTCTGCAGTAGAGGTTGATGGCGGATAGTAAATGGGCTCTATAGGGCGCAAACGCAGTGCTGACCAAGCCAGCAAGGTGTCCAGACCGCTTCCTGCTCTCCAAGACACCAAAAAGCAGAATATACTGTGGAAGGGGGACTGCAAGAGGCAGTCTGTGAATTCACAGGACATGGATGTGTTATGCAACGCGTGTTACCTACTGAAGCCACCGCAACAAAATTTACCAGTGTTGTTGTTTTTCGTATTTCTATGACAACACTCCATTTGCACCTTAAAGAGGCCAATTACCACTAGTCTCCCTCTTCAGACAAACGTTATAGTAGCAGCTAAAGTGCCTAAGGCCGGCACAATCCATTCCCCACAGACCAAGTGCCTTGGGTGAAAGGGGTGACTTGCAATTTAATGCAGAAATTGCACTAGAAAATACACTATTTTTACACCAGTTTTTGTTTGTTTACTCGAGGGAGAACTTCCCAGTATCCCCTTGAGAAGTTTTCCGCTTGCTTGCTACGCTCGCCTCGCACACATGCCAAAGTTCTTTAGTTGGTCATACGCGGCACCAATTTCAAATTGCAGCGGTCGCCACTGCACAGATTCATAAAAGGTAGGTCTTCAGCACAAAGAACAAAAAAGAAAAAGCAGCAATTCAAACACCAGCATTAAATGAAAGAACATTACAGAAATTTAAGTGCCCATTATAACTCCTTTCCCCCAAACGTCCCTAAATGAAAGGAACAATTAAGTAACATGCATGGGAGGAGTTGCTAAAG
Source organism: Calotriton arnoldi (assembly GCA_963921515.1). Classification (NCBI taxonomy): domain Eukaryota; kingdom Metazoa; phylum Chordata; class Amphibia; order Caudata; family Salamandridae; genus Calotriton; species Calotriton arnoldi. Next base: position 205,914 of record CAWUFW010012496.1, on the reverse strand, counting down.
CAGTTACTGTCGTGTGAGGAGCTTAAACTGGCAAGGTGGAGGGTTGCGACAGATCTAACTTGATAGAGGTATGGGGCACTCCTAATGTTGTGGGGTATCATACCTGGAAGAGGTGAAGTGCTCTCATACATGTAGGACAGGCAAATAGCGGGAGGCCTGTAGAAAGAAAGCGCACCAAGGGTCCCCATAGTAAGTCGAAGCCTTTCAGAGTGTCTGTGAGGACATCTGCCATTCGTTCCATAAAGAGACCCTGCCAAAGGCAGTCATGCCATTGTGACATAGAAGGGCATCAGACTTCTTCCAGGATGCAGCTAAGGCCATTTTGGCTGCCCCTAAGCTGAACCATAGAATGGATCGGTCCCCCGTTGTTTGGGTTTTAAGGGACTTGTCTCGTTGACCCAGGAGAAAAAATTCTGGAGTTTGCGGAGAGGGTACCCCAGGCTCTCCCTCATCTGTGCCAAGATCTCAGGGTTGCGGGGCAATCCCACCAGATGTGTTGAAAGTCCCCCAATAGCCCACAGCCCCTCCAACAACTATCTGGCGTATCTGGGTAGATTTTCCGGAGTTTGGCCAGGTGAAAATACCAATCATAGAGCACTTTGTAATGAACTCCCCTTAAACTAAGTGAACAAATTAATTCTGAGGATGTCTCTCCAGAGTTTGCACCACTGTTCTATAGTGATCGGTGTTCCCAGTGTCTGTTCCAAGAATGTCATGTGGCGAGGAGTAAAAACATGGGCAGTGGAAGCCAGGAGTGAGTAGAGAAAGGATATACAACCCCAAGTTCCACCAGGTTGCCACACAAAGTTCTCTATAAGGGAGAGGTCCCTGGTGGCCGCTAGCCTCATTTCTAGTACTTAGTGTTTCAATTAGGTATAATGGTATATCACTGAGGCAGGTAGGCGAAAGTTGCGGTGGCAGTTATCAAACGTAAGATTGTCCCACCTATGGAAGAGGTCTGATATGGTAAGATAACCGGCCTCACACCCCAAATCGAAGGGTCCTGGCAGTAATGTGGGTTTGAAGGCGGCATTATAATGTAGAGAGGTGTAGAGAGAGGGAAATGTCGCAAAACCATGCAAGTGAGTCACCCCGTCCCAGACCTTCGGAGTGGTTTTAGTTGGAGTGCTTTTTAGGTATTGAGGTGTCGATCATTTTTGGGTTTCCTCCGGACATCCCAGATTGTTCTACCGATCACTCCTCTATCCATGTGGAGCCAGTGTTTGTTGGATTTCCCCGAGGGACCATTCAGCCATCACTCTTAATTGAGCAGTTCTATAGTATAGTGTAAAGTCAGGTAAGGCCAGTCCCCCTGCATCTCTAGGGAGTTCTAACACTTTATGTCGCAATCAAGCCCTGTGGTCTTGGCAGATCAAGCCAGTAATCATCGAGTGGAGAGAGAAGAAAAATTCCCAGTTGATTTCAATAGGGAGTCCCTGAAAGAGATACAGGAGTGTCGGTAGCATTGTCATCTTTACTGCATTTATGCGGCTGAGCCAAGTCAGGTATAGTGGGGTCCAGGGCTTGAGGTTGGTGTTTAGTTGACGCAGTAGAGGAGGATAATTTGTGTTGAATAGGTCAGCCACTTTGGGAGTAATCGTTATCCCCAAATGAGTGATATCTTTTTTTGACCCATTATATGGGGAAGGAGGTCACGATCTCTTCCATTTCTCTCGGAGGAACGGTCAGGATAAGTAGAAAGGATTTATAAAGATTAATACGCAACTCAGTGACTGATTCGTAGGTTCGGAGTTCAGTTTGCAGAGCTGACAGTGAAGTTCAGAGGGAGCTGAGAGACATTAAGATATCGTCTGCAAACATGGAAATGTTAGGTTACACTGAGCTAAAGGACAGTCCACAGAGTGAGGGCGTACGCTCGTACTATGGATGCTAGGGGCTCAATACGGAGGGCAAATAAAAGTGGAGAGAGGGGGCACCTTTGTCACATTCATTGCTCCAGATTGAAGTAATCAGAGGCAGTCCTGTTTACCAACACCCTGGAACGGTGGTGGGCATAGTTGGCTTGGGCCATGGCTATAAAGTGGTCCCCAAATCCGAAGTCACGCATTGTGTGAGAAAGAAAAAAACAATCCACCCGGTCAAATGCTTTCTCGGCATCTAGTGCCAGAAGTACTGTAGGGATACGATTTCTTTAGTCGCTTTTTCGAACAAGTGGATCACCCTTCTCAATTGTCATGAGTCTGTCTCCCTTTAATAAAACCGGACTGATCTGGGTGGAGCAGTTCTGGTATGATGTCTTCTAAACTGTTAGCTAACATTTTGGTGTTGAGTTTGGCATCTAGATTAACCAAGGCAATGTGTCAGTAAGATGCGCTGAAGCGGGAGTCCTTTCCTGGCTTTGGGATGAAATACATCAGAGCTTCTCCCATCGACGGGTCAATGCGTGCATCTCGGCCACATAATTAAACAGAACAGTCAGACGTGGTGCAAAGTCTGAACTGAAGGTTTTGTAAAATTGAACGGTAAACCCGCCTGGACTGGGCGATTTGAGTAATTTAAGGGTGTCAATGTCACATTAAATGTCATCGCTTCTTATGGGGTCTTCTAAGATCTCGTTTAGGGCAGTTGAGACTGAGGTAAGTCCACCCCCTCTAGATAGTCAAGCTGCTCTTCCGTATCCGTGGGATCTGAGGTGTATAGACTGTTATAGAAGTCTCTGAATGCTCAAGCTTTCCCCTTTCATTTGAACTACTTCCCCGGAGTCTCCCTGCACTTGACCTATGTATTCCTTTTATTGTTTGACTCGCAACTGTCCCGCCAGCTGTGAACCAACTTTATTATCCTGCTCATATGTGGTCTTTTTAAGGCACAGTAGAGTTAATTCTGCTCTATTAGTTTAAATAAAGCAGACCGAGAACCAATCTATTATTTTCTTGGTTCTACCAATTAATTAGCAAGCATTTAACACTTTTCAATGCATTTTTCCTTATTCAACAATAAGTCATGACAAAAACGATGCACTTTTGAATCACCAATGAATGAATTTGTCTGTGCACCTTATATGTACATTTCTATCATCACATCTTTCAACAAAATCAAATACAATTGAATCAGAACAACTTATATGTTAAAATAAAGTCATATTACACCAAATACAATTTGTCACAAACAACAGTAGTGATATTATAGATTAACTCCCTTGACATTAGTAGCCTATTTCTTTTAGAGAGTTAGTAACCACGGGGATATTGACTGAGAACCACTCTTAATTATTATCCCTCGTGGCTTTTGCCTGTGCCTAACAACTTATATGTTAAAATAAAGTCATATTACACCAAATACAATTTGTTACAAACAACAGTAGTGATATTATAGATTAACTCCCTTGACATTAGTAGCCTATTTCTTTTAGAGAGTTAGTAACCACGGGGATATTGACTAAGAACCACTCTTGACGCGTTTCAAATCCCTATTTTAATTGCAGGATTCTCAATTATTATCCCTCGTGGCTTTTGCCTGTGCCGACGCGTTTCAAATCCCTATTTTAATTGCGGCATTCTCCTCAGGGCAGTGACTGGTGTAGTCTGTACTGTTGTGTAGTATTTCTCTTTTGCTGGTGTGATTTCGGTCATGTGATGGTCTGAGCTGAATTTGGGTTTATTTGTGCCAGAATCTTCTCGTTATTTCTGGGAAATTATGTCTCCGTGAATAATGATTCGAAATGACCCGTTGAAGATACACCGCTTTGGAAAGGAAAGGCTGCTTGCAATATCGCCTCGATTAAAAAAATCGGAAACAAGATTCAGTAACTGAAGGAAAGGCAGCCTGTCAAAACCATTTCTTCTACCCAACGGCACAATTACGGAGACATAATTTCCCAGAAATAACGAGAAGATTCTGGCACGAATAAACCCAAATTCAGCTCAGACCATCACATGACCGAAACCGCACCAGCAGACTGAATCATTCCCTTCATTTGGTAGTAAGTGTTCCTACATTCATTTTTCTTTCTAATGGTATTTCAGTACTGAAGAGGTTCCCCACCTGTCACTTTAGCCAAATTGACACCATGATTACACATATATGTCACACTTCTCTGGTGTGGATGGAACTGAAAGGGTGAGAGACAATCTCACATCAATAATGTGAAATGGCCCAATGTACTAAGAGGCCTGTGTCCGATTTTGTGATGCCACCTATGTACTAATAGGCCACTTCACAAAATCTGAAAGTTGCATGGGGTCACGGAGTGACCTGCCTAATCAAATTTAATTTGACAGTTCGCTATTTGCAACACTCTGGGATTGGCTATAAAACTCTATGATGGTGGCCTCAAAGAGAAAGCAGACCACTATCCCTATATTTGCATTCTAAGACGAGAAACTTTAAAGCAGTATGTGTTCCTTAAATGAATCAGTGCTGCTTTAAAAAGAAATTCTCATTTGAGAGATTCCAGACCACTGCCTGCTTCCCCTAGGTTGCATTGACTAGGTGAAAGTGTCCCAGTGGCCAGGGGCGGCTCCTCCATGTGGGCGGAGGAACGTCGCCCCACTGCTTTCTCGCAGTGCGAGAAGCAGAAACATAAAATGGTATTATAAATACAATTCTATGTTTCTGCTTCTCGCACTGCGAGAAAGCAGAAGGCAGGGTTTGGTTGGATCGGTCCTGCTCCAGGCAAGGGAGGAGTGGCTTGCCCACTGTTGTGGGCGCTGACTGTTTGGTCGGCCCTAGGGCCGACCAAACCTGTCCTGCATGGAGAAAACAGCCTCCCCATAGATGCCTGTGCGGTCGGCGTCCCAGCCAATCACAACGCTGCCATTGCAGCGTTGTGATTGGCTTAGGGGAGGGGAGGGAGGCTGCCTGTTTGGCTGCTTCCTGTGTGGAGAGGACGCGACGCGGGACCAGACTGGAGAGGGCCGCAAAGGTAAGTTACATTTAAAAAAAAAAAGTCTTTCATATTAAAAAACCCCCGCGCGACTGCCTCCCCGCGCGACCCCCCCGCCACCCTCCACCTGCGAGTTATGCCGGCCACGACGGCCAGTGGCTTCCTTTTTGGGGATCAGTTATCTCAGCCTGTAAGGTGTAGGTAACTGACCGAAGGTTGCAATAGCAATTGCGGTTTAAAACTATTTATAAGTACCCTTGTGACTCGCAATTGGACATGCTCTCCTAATTGTGATTTGGACTGCAAAATCCATGTTGCGAGACAAAGACTTTTCTGATTTGCACAATGAATTTAGTAAAAAGAAAAAAACATTTTGCAGTTGCAAATCCTATGATTTTACGAATTGCAGGTCTTGCAATCACAAAATGATTTTGACATTAGACCCTCATTGCAGTATATAAAAAGTGAAAGGTAGAAACGAAACACCCTCAAACCAAGGAGAATCACCCTTCACTGCCGAAAGGGACAGGGTAGTATAGTACTGAAACCGAAAATAAAAAATTCAATTTCGTAAGTATCATTCGCCACATAACCGCATTAATTCGCTTGAACTAAATGGATATGCACTAACAAATGATAAAATATTCACCAAATTCTTATCAATAGCAAACTGACTCTGTCTCTGTATAATACAAAAGAGTTCTTGTTTATTAATAAACAGATAATATTGTCAAAAAGGTATATCTATCATATGTCAAATATTATGCACAGTTTTAAAAGCATACAAAGTAATTAATACATAATGTCTGTTCACTTTCTAATACTTCCTCTAATTCATTTCAAATCGATAATCCACAAGGGATTTTTTGATCTCATAAATTGCATTAAAGAAAATTATATTAAATTGTTTTACGCACACAAATTAAAATGCAATACATTAAATTACAACATTACAAAAAAATGTTCACGCAATTTGTGAGATCAAAAACATCCCTTGTGGATTGTCGACTGAAGTCATGATCTGAAATTGAAATTCAAACATTATATGTCATTGTTTCAGCATGCACTCAGGTGCCATTTTACAGAATCGCATTCATTCTATTCACAGATTATTTTTAAAACTTTTATTATTCTTTATTTTATGTTTGATTTGTTGCAGTTTGTAGATTTATTGATTTTTTAAATGATTATTTGTTTTTACGTTTCTTGTACAGAACCCTAACCCAAAATGTTCACCTGACCACAACCTTAAAACAGAAAAAATATATTGGGGGTCATACCCAGGTAATGACTATTGTCAAAACCATCAGTTTTTCACCATTCACTTTAGTTGTTGCAGTTTTCAGCTGTTTATTGAAGTTATTCCATTTTTAAGAAATTACTTTGGACGTTAATCTTTATTGCAGTTATAATGATTGTGTTATACTTTATCTAAAGCCAACACTCAAAATCCTTCCTATGAGCTGAGTCCTTGACTGAGCTGCCCGTGGGCACCCACCTTTCTATCATAAATCCAATACTTAGCATTCTGATCAGTAAGGCACACCTTTATCCTATTCATCCAACTAACAGGCACTCTGACTCATCCTAAACCTCTTTTACTATTATAAACTCCCAAATAATTCTTTCTAAACTCTTCCCTCCTCTATCCATCCTCTATCCTATTCGTCGAACTAACAGATTCATATGTCTACTACTCCAACCACACCCAAAAACTATTTATATTTCCCCCTACTAATCTACAACTAATCCACCTCTGGGTTCCAAGGTAGCGTGCTACTTACCAAAAAATGCTTCAACGCCTCGTCAGGGGTAGTAAACGCTATATAAATACAGCTACAATCACATATAAATGACATTTCACTATTTAGATCTTGATTCAGTTCCATTAATACACATCTCAATAACATGAGGACATCCAAAACGTTATACTCCAAGGAGCATTGTTGGACTTGGCCCTTTTTGCAGGTTCATCGCTGAACTTTTTGCCTTCCTCCTGGTATTTTTTCTGACCTGGTGTTGGTGGTTTTAGAACTATGGGCACTTTATCACTGCTGTCCAGTGTAAAGTGCATGTGCTCTCTATGGTAAAACATGGTAAGATTGGTCTACACCCGTTTGGCGTATTTAATTTACCTATCAGTCCCTTGTAAAGTGGTATCTCAGATACCCAGGGCCAGTAAATTAAATGCTACTGGTGGGCTTGCAGGGCTGCTTGCGCCACACACCGAAGTAGCCTTTCAAACCTATCTCAGGCCTCTGCCATTGCAGGGCCTGCGTGTGCAGTTTACTGCCGCTGTGACATGGCACATAAAGTGGTTGCCAAGTCTGTGACTCCCCTTTTACTACATATTAGTCACCCCTAAGGTAGGCCCTAGCTAGCCCTATGGGCAGGGTGCGCTGTAGGTAAAAGGTAGGACATGTGCATTAACTGTGTAGCATGTCCTGGTAGTGACAAACAGCCATTTTGGTTTCTCACTACTGTGAGGCTGCCCTCTCATCGGAATGCATTGGGGATTCCCTGATATGTGTTTCAGTGGCAATTCCTGACATGAGAGGAGTAGAGTGGTCAAGTTTGGTATGTTTGGAATAGTGGTAATAAAAGCTGCGTAATGGTGTTCGCAGATTTATTATCACTATTTTTGAAATGACACTTTTAGAAGTGGGCATTTCTGTGTGCTATGTGTCTCTGTGCCTGCCTGTTGTGTATTGCATGTCTGGCTCTGGAGTGACAGGGGCTGGGAAGGTGCAGTGGCTCCAGAGGGGCTGGGTGAGTCAGCACTAGGCTGAATAGGCCAATCTGCATTTGGAGTAGTGGGAAGAGTAGCACCTGGGCCTGAATAGGACTGTGCCTGGCCCCCTGTGGTGTGTCTGGGGCCAGAGCATACACTTACAAAGGAGGTTGCTGTGCACTGTAAATAAAATATTAAGTGCCCCCCAGAACTGGTTTGGACTGGGCGCAGAGCCCTGGGCCATGGGGAGAATGAAGACACTAACTGGTATAAGTTTTGGGGCTGTGTTCCCAGGTGATGGGCTGTTGAGCTTGCTTGGGACTGGAACTGCACCTGGCCAGAGGACTGCCAGGAGGAACCGCCATCTGGACTTTGCCTGGTGTGCTGATCTGGGGCCTGCTGGGCTACCAGAAGGACTGCCACCTTCACTGAGGGTCCCTGATGTGCTTGCCTGCCTGCCTTCACCCTACTCCCTGAGCGTGCTCAACTTCAGGGATTGCCAGGTCGTGCATTTGGAGGCACCTCCCTCTGGTTATCGGAGCCCGAGGCAAGGGTTCATTCCTCCATGAAGTGCATGAGGACAGCTTTGTCTCCCCCTTTCTGGTGCGGACCAGTGTGGTGTGAGCACCGTGGTTTGGCCTGCGTTTCACCTCAATGAGCGTGTGGATGTGCAGCATGCATTGGGCTGCATTTCCCCCAAGAGTGGAGGAGGAGCGGGAGGGGAGAGCAACCCCGGAAGCGCTCTCCCTCACGCGTTGTGTTGCCTGCATCTGGTCGCGGAGGCCGAGAGTGGAAGGAACGGCCTGTCCTGGAGCGGCCGCTCGTCATCGATGTGTTGCCTGGCAACCAGCCCTCGAGGTGGAGGAGCCAGAAGCCAGGCAGGATTGACAGTCCAGTGGCCGAGCCTGGATGTAGGCGGGGCCTAGCCGCAGAGGGAAGCCGAGAGCGGCCCTCTTGCTGCAGCGGCCCGGCGAGGCCCGACCTAGGTCTTCTCGTGGCCTGCAAAACCTTTCTGCCGCACAGAGGTGAGCTGGCACCAACGACGGCACCGCAAGTTGGCGGGCCGCTCCCGGAGTAAAGCTGCGGGCGGGAGACACAGGGGAGTCCTCCAGCCGACTTGAAGGTGAGGCTGCCCAGACTTTGGTAGTCAGGTGGCTCCCGCCGTTTGTGGCCAGTGCGGGTGTCTCCCCTTTGAGTGTGGACCTACCGGGGGCATTGTGAAGGATCGCTGGGGGATGAGGTGGACCCTCGACAGAGGCCCCCGATTCCTCGCCTGAACCAGACGCGTTTCTGGCCCTATCGCATCTGGACTGCATGGTCGCGGGCAGCTGCAGGCTTACCTGGTGTCTGGGGGCATTGTGGTGTTTTGGGCATCTCGGGGTAAACCTCAACGGAGGCCCCCACTCCTCACTGAGGAAGAGGAGTAGGGTTAGCAATCCCCAAGTGGGGAGGAACCGCTCAGGATTACCGCATTTCTGGTTGTAGGCGGGCAGGTGGCCCAGAAGCCTACCAGGAAGGTGTGCAGGGATACCGCACCCTGTGGTAAGGGTGATATCGGAAGGATATTCCTATGATGTGGACCGCTTACAAGTGTCCTATAATGTACTACCTTTCTGCTGATTATATTTTACATCATATGCTAAATAATGATGTCTGCATAATGGTTTATGCTATGGTGGTAATGTGTGCCTAATGCATTTATGCTAAGAACAAGGTTATCAGTAGTTACTGGTTGTTTTCACTGCCTGTGAATTGTGAGGTTCTGACAGTGGCCCGATTGGCCCTGTACTGTATATAATCCCTGTAAAGTGATACCTAGTGCCAGGTGGCACAGTGTATATATGTGATTATGCTTGATGTGTTTTATGGATAATGCAAAGGCTATTTTTATATAACCTTGTGTGGAGTTTCTTTTGTGGTGTGCCTAGTGTGTCGCTGCTGTGTGAGTGTGTTGCGCAAACGCTTTACACATTGCCTCTGGGATAAGCCTGACTGCTCGTGCCAAGCTACCAAGGGGGTGAGCAGGGGTTATCTTCAGCGTGTAACTCCCTTGCCCTGACTAGAGTGGTGGTTTCTGCCTGGCTTAGGCGCTAGCCCTAGCCAACCAGAAATCCCATTTCTAACATTGGTTGTCAGCGGTGAGGATAGGACTTGCGTTTGCGCAGTACCACAGTGACGCATGGTTGCACTACAAACTCTGCATTTTAGACAATCACGTGTTTGGGGATTTCTTCTGATTTTATTATTTCTCCTCAAAAGTGTCATTTTTGAATTGTGTACTTCTGTTGCAGCTCTTACACCTAGGTCTCACGTATTGCACTTGTATCTTAGTGCCTTGCCAAAATGGAATCTGCCTTTCTTTTTCGTGATCTGTTCCAATACAGTAGGGGGGAGTTGGAGGAGTTCTGTGAGAAGAGAGACATAGCAGTGAGTGGGTCAGATACCCAGTTAAGCCTTCAGAAAGTCCTGCTCCAATGGCAAGAGGATGAATGGAGACGTGAGTACTATGAGGGGGTACAAGGTTATCAGTAGTTACTGGTTGTTTTCACTACCTATGAATTGTGAGGTTCTGACAGTGGCCCAATTGGCCCTGTACTGTATATAATCCCTGTAAAGTGATACCTAGTGCCAGGTGGCACAGTGTATATATGTGATTATGCTCAGATGTGTTTTATGGATAATACAAAGGCTATTTTTATATAACCTTGTGTGGAGTTTCATTTGTGGTGTGCCTAGTGTGTCGCTGATGTGTGAGTGTGTTGCGCAAAAGCTTTACACATTGCTTCTGGGATAAGCCTGACTGCTCATGCCAAGCTACGAAGGGGGTGAGCAGGGGTTATGTTCAGCGTGTAACTCCCTTGCCCTGAGTAGAGTGGTGGTTTCTGCCTGGCTTAGGCGCTAGCCCTAGCCAACCAGAAATCCCATTTCTAACAAGCATGATAAACAGTTTAATAAAATAATAACCAAATTGACGTCTCCCCCACCTGGAGCATCAATATAAAAAAAACTTTAGTATCAAGCACTGTATTCAGCTTATCATATTGTTGAAAAATTGTCCTTTCTGCATGATCATCTCCAGATTTTTGCCCTCTGTTGCGGAATCAGTTTTTTGTTGCCCATAGGACTCTGTGCACTTTACCCCTGCAAACCAGAGGTAACGTGCTTGTGCTCCTCTCTAAATATGGTGAAACTGTTTGCCATACATCTAATTGGCACATTTAATTTACTTATAAGCCCCTTGTATATGGTATTAAATCCTAAAAGTAGGCGCCCAGCACTGTATAACATGTCTCAGGCCTGAAATTGCAGCCTAAGTGAGCAGTTTAAAACTGCCATTTCAATCTGGCAAAGTAAACCGTTTGCCAGCCCTAAACGTATCTTTTTAATAGTTATAAGTCACCCCTAGTGTAGGCCCTAAATATCCTAGGGCAGGGAGCATGGTATTTAAAAAGAAGGACATGTGCATTTAAGGTTTTACATGTAGTGGATGTGAAATCCTTTTTCATTGTAGAAAGGCAGGCTCTCCCATAGGGAAAACTGGATTACATTACAACAACTTATAATGCTTAGTTATTTTAATAGTAATTTGAAATCTAACAATGCTACAGCCAGATTTAATGGTACTATTTTGAAAATTACACTTTTATAAAGTTATTTTATTACCTAGCAAAATGTGCCTTTTAGCCACTGTCCAGAGTCGCCTGATTGGTGAATGGCTCTCCTGTGGTGAAATGTGGATTACTCCCAGACAGTGGGCAAAAGGCTTGGGTGTAGAGAGGTGTTTTCCTTCCATGAACAGGATGGCCTGGGGGTTGGTACCTGTTAGACCTGGCATCTTTTGGCATGTTTCCCATGTCTTTTTACTTTCTGACCTCCTGGTTTTGACTCTGTTTTTGCTGGTTTAGTGTCTCTGCTACACTTTCTCACTGCTGTTCAGTGTTAAAATGCAAGTGCCCCTACCGTAAATTATGTTATGGATTGGTGTTCCATGATGGCCATGTTTGATTTACTGGTAAGTCTTTAGTATAGTGCACTGAGAGTGCCAGGGCCTGTAAATCAAATGCTACTAGTGGGCCTGCAGCACTGATTGTGCCACCAACAGAAGTAGTCCTGTAAAGGTATCTAGGACCTGCCACTGCAGTGTGTACGCGCATTCTTTACTGCCATGTCGACTTGGCAAGTGCACTTACGTGTCAAGCCCTAACCTTCCCTTTTATTACATGTAAGTCACCCCTAAGGTAGGCCCAAGGTACCCCTATAGGCAGGGTTCAGTGTATGTGAAAGGTAGGACATGCACTGGTGTGTGTGACATGTCCTGAGTGAACTACAGTGTATTTTGTTTTTCACTATTGAAATGCTAACCACAGGATAGAATGGGGGATACTTTGTAACATCTTACAAGTAGAACTTCCCATTGGGACAAGATAGAGAAATGGAGTTTAGTATGCCTGAACTCAGAATGTAAAAATGCATCTTTTAGTAAAGATGATTTTTATGTTGTGTTTTTGAAACTACCACTTTTAGAAAGTGGGTATTTTCTTGCTTAACCATCCAGTGTGCCTCTGCGGGGTTGTAGATTGGCTGTCTGACTTTGGAGTGACAGGGGCTGGGGATGTGCATTCACTGTAGACAGCCACTGGGAGGGTCGAGGTGTGTCCAGCCTTTCCTGAATGAGTCAGGGCTAGGCTGAATAGATCTGGGCTGCATTAAGAGTAGTGGGAGGAGATTTCCTTGCATCTGAATAGGCCTGGTCAGCGTTACACAATGCTGTCTCCACCTCCTGCCAGGAAGCTGGGCCACAGAGGACATAACTGGTTTGGACTAAGCACAGAGACTCTTTGCCACAAGAGAACAAAGGGAAATGTGGTATATATATTGGGGCCCAGACCCCAGAATTAGAACTCTTTTGGACTCAGAAACCTGCCAAGAAGAAGAGCTGGAGAAGCTGTGAAGAGGAACTACCACTTTGCTGTGTGCTTTGCTGTGTTGACCTGCAGTAGCTGCTTCTGTCTTGGGCAGAGAAAGAAAAGGACTGAACTTTCTGCAACTTCTTTGAGTTTCTCCAATGGCGTGAGGTAGAGCTTGCACCCTGTTCAAGTAGTCTCAGGAACAGCAAAGAATTCCTCTTCCTCCGGGTACCGAGTGTCTCAGTTGCCACAGAGGGAAACCACAACCCAATGCCGTCACCAAGACAGCTGGCGGTTCCGTGACCTGAAGGCACCACCTCACTTCGCACCGTAACCCTAGTCTCACCGACGACGACCACCGCCGCCACCGAGACGCTGCTTGCACTGCAACCTGTGGGTATCGCACTGTGCACCGCCTTGCTTCACTTCGCTGTCCTGATCTCACCGCCGACGCCATTGCCATCTGACATCACCGCCGTAGTCATGGGGCATTGCTCATAAGCTACACGAAGCACTGCCCCGTCCCACACCGTAGCCGGGGCCCACCGACGCCAGCCCCATTGACCGCCAAACTTCGACGGATGCCGCTGCTTGCACAGTGACCGTCAGCACCGCGACGAGTACCGCCCCGCTTCGCACCGCTGCTCTGGTCTCACTGACGCCGCAGGACGACTGCACATGAGCAGCTGCCTGCACCGCGACCTGAGGGCACCGCACCCCAACCTCGGCGACCGCTGCTGCCGGAAAACACCGCAGCGGTCGGTCGGAACAAAAGGTACTGTTTAGAAGTCTTCTGACACCGACACCGGTCCGCACCGACGCGGTTGACCGAAACTGTTGGATTTGGTTGTTTTCAGCACTGTGGTACCACTGGACGGAGCTACCAACTTCAAGGAACTGTATTTCTAAGGTTATTCTAGCAAAGTGCATATTCTGATTATTGTATGTTGGATTTTTATCATTTTGGTCTTGTTTTACACAGATTAATATTGGATATTTTTCTAACCTGGTATGGTGTCCTTTTGGAGTGTTTTCACCGTATTACTGTATGTTATGTGCAAATGCTTTATACACTGCCTCTGAGATAAGCCTGACTGCTCATGCCAAGCTACCAAGGGGGTGAGCAGGGGTTATTTCAGTAGTGTATCCCCCTTATCCTGACTAGGAAGAAGGGTCCCTACTTGGACAGGGTAACAACCTGCCAACTAGAGACCCCCATTTCTAACAGTACTCAGCCCCTTCCTGAGTTTCAAAGGGTGCCTACCCTATTACAGGCAGATGTAACTCACACCTAGGCCTGCCTCACTTTGCCTTCCCTGTCAGCTTGGCTCCAAACCCAGTGGGAGGGAGGAGCTGTCTCAGACCTCGAGTGGAGTGACCACAATGAGGGTTTGCCCATTTTCATAGCCACACCTCTTAGTGGAAACAGGGAACTCTGAAAAGGGAAAGAAGGGTTCTGCTATGTTGGTTTAGGTATAGAGGGGGAATGTCGGATAGTTTACAGTAAAACGCACCGGAAATGTTACAAAATTGGGTCGGGTCACCCCTGGGAACTTTTACTTTATTGGTTAGAGAGTGACCAGGAGTTTCCCCCACCTACAGGTGGGCACTGGGCATACAAGTGGCAATCCCAGTACCCTCCCCAGAACACTCCTGGACCTGTGAATAATCAGAAGAAGGATTTTCCTGCTATCTGAAGACCTGAAGGAAGACTGGATCAGCTTGCTTGAAACTAGGACCCCTGATATGACTCCAAGGGTCAATTGGCTGATCTTTAGTTTGAGCTACAAAGACACAACAAGATTCCAGATGCCTTTCCGGCAACACCCCAGTTGATCAGTTCAAACTGACCTGGCCAGGACCCTGCTGTTGGCCTCCGAGGGAGTGAGTCTTGATCACCAAGTGCTGTCCCCAAGGTCCTGGACCCTTGAATGGTGTCAAAGCGACTCCTCCTAAAGTTTCCTGAAACCTGGAAATTGGAAAATTTTTACCAACCTTTTTGCTCTGAAAACCAATAGGGGACTGGGACAACCTGCCAAGCTGATCCAAAGAAGGTGCATCGCCCCTGTGCCAAAGATTCAGGTTGTTCCTGCTATGTTCTTCTCTAAAGCTTCAAATCCAATTGAGCGGGACTTTGTGGATAAGGTGTCTAGCCTTGTGGAGCCCACCTTGGCTCTAGCCTGCAGTCTTGCCCCAACGAAAGAATCTGAGCTCCAAAACAGTGGCTAAGTCCAAAGGAGACGGCGTGAAAAGCGAAATTCAAATTTCTCCTTCTCAGAGCTTTCCCGCAAAAATTCAACAGCTTCACAGAGCCTCATCCAGCAGCTATCCGATGACATGGAGCCCTCTTTGACCACAGCTAGCTGGCTTGCCCGCTGAGGATTTTGTTTTTTTAACTTGTTTTTATTAAAGTTTTTCTTGGTTTACAGTTTACCAACATGGACGGCAAGAACTTGCCAACAGTATGTTATGTTATGTTAATCAAATTTGTAAAGCGCGCTGTTACCCTAGGGTGTCCTGGCGCTATGCACTGCCTGCTAAAAAGGTGGCCAGAAGGTTTATTGGTTAAAAAGCCAGGTTTTGAGCCCCTTCCTGAAGGAGAGGAGGTCTGTAGCGTTCCTCAGTTGGAAAGGAAGCTCATTCCAGGATTTGGACGCGCTGTTAATAAAGCTTCTGCCTCCCCAGCCAGCTTTTTTTTAAACGCTGATTGTGACTTTCTTCGCCCCTATTGATCGTATAACTTCTGCAGCAGGGTTACATTGGAAAGCCACTTCACTTTTCATGATTCCATAAGCTCACACGACTAACACAGGTGAAAAAGGGGAGCAGAGGGATACAGAGGGGGAGGGAGGGGACAAGGGGTGAGGGGGCAGGGGGCAGGGGCCGACCGGGGCTCTCTCTGCATTCCTGCGCTTTCTTCATTCATACCCCACGTGCAGCGGGGCAGTCACCCCCCCAACACCGGCCCCACTCCCCACCGACAGACGCTTTTGTCTGATCTACACTTTCCCCGCTCTACTAGACGTCTCCACGCTCCCCCAGAGGACTCCAAACCCGCCCCATCCCCCCACCCATCCCCTGCCAAACTCTCCAACATTTCACCCCATAGCCTTCTCCTCGGGAATGAGAGATATCTCACACTGGATGAAGAGTAATTTCCTCCAGTGTAACGTTGGAAAAACAGAGATTTTGCTCTTTGGGGAGGCCCCTTTATTGTGGTCTCCCGAGTGGTGGCCACCTGATTTTGGTACCCCTCCTGATCCTAAATCCATTGTTAAGAATCTAGCTAGGCATTCGGCTGGATCAAGCCCTTACCCTGAAAGAACATATTACTCAGACAGCTGGTGCCTGTTTCCACACTCTGGGACTTCTTCGTCGAGTATTTCCTCTTCTTCCGGACTCCACCAGAAAGACTCTGATTCAGTCACTTATACTAAGCCGGTTGGACTACTGTAATGGTCTGCTGATCTCTGCTAGTGAGACCTCGATCTGCAGGCTACAGGTGGTCCAGAACACGGCAGCACGGTTAGTCCTTAATGTGCCCCCTAGGACTGCTTCCCGCCCTCTTCTTGCACAGCTCCACTGGCTACCGATACGCCAGAGGGTAAAATTTAAAATCTGCTGTACTATTCACAAGGCGCTTTTCAACCTTGGACCCTCTTATCTGGCGGAGAAATTTTTGCGCTACTGCCCTTCTAGGTCTCTCCGCTCGTGTTCTAAATATCTGTTAGAGGTTCCCCGTATTAAGAGGGCAAGACTAAGGGGAAAGGCCCTTTCCTACATCGGTCCGCGCTATTGGAATGAGCTCCCCCTACATCTACGTCAATGCTCCAACCATTTACAATTTAGGAAACTGCTCAAGACTACCCTTTTCTCCTGCTGATTCAGGCTGTAGTTGCATTCTTTCTGTGCTCCGCATTCGAAGCGCAGAGATACTCCTTCGGGAGTCGATTCTGGCGCTATACAAATAAATAAATAAATAGCCCAGCAGAGGATTTTTGACTTATACTACAGAGACTGATTCGGAAGGGAAAATTTTTCACAGGAATGAACCCGATTCCTGTACCTGACCCACGTACCATCGTGGTCAGCCCTAAATTTTGACTTTCTTCATGTCAAGCTCAACCAGACGACTGTGGTTGGTGTTTAACGCTTTTTGGAGCAATTCTAACCTCTAATCTTTAAAAAAAAATCATAATTTTGGTTCCACGTATTGGATTTTTGTCCTTTTGTGTCTTTTTATTTGTTTAAATATTCTGCATTTTTCTAAATTGGATTGGGATGTTTCTGGTGTGCGTTTTCACTTTATTATTGTTTGAGTGATGCATAAATACTTCACACGATGCATCCAAGTTAAGCCTGACTGCTTTGTGCCAGGCTACCAGAGGGTTAAGCATAGGTTTAATTAATGACTTTAGTGGTTCACCATCACAAGGATTGTGATTACTTGAGGTGGTTCTCACCCCCATAAACTAATATTTCCGTTTCTTACATGTATTCACATCCAGTTGTCACATGGGCACCCTCTATTATATTTCATGTTTAATCAAGGGAGTGTGTATGATCGATAATAGAAGCCACTCAGCAATCCATAGCGCATAGCGTACTCCATTCACACGCTATGCGCAGTGCTTCTTGTCTTAGACAGCCTCATTTTAGTCTCTCCCTCAATGGAGGAAGATTATCTCATTGTGTCAATGGGCAGCAGGAAATCCTCCCAGCTGCCCACCGATTCACCTTGAGCTGCCCACCCTTTAGCAGCACAAAAGGCACTTAATTTTGCCATTGTCCACTTCTGTACATCTTGCAGTCATATTTTGCATTCAGGTGCTGTACGTGCCTTCAACCCCATAGCTATATTCCTTTTGGCAACTACAAAGCGTAAGTCTACAAAACAACAAATATTCTTTAATTGTTTGGATCTTTCCATCAGTCCCAACAGGCATACCAGCCAGAGGATCCACTTTCACCGTCCTCCCTGCAATCTCTCCTGTGAGTTCTGCAGAAGCGATCAAACAACTCTGGATCTGAGAACATCCCCACACCATATGGTAAATGTCAGCCTGCGCCTGTTGGCATCTGGAGCTGACGTCGGGTGACCCTGGGAACAACTTGGCTATCTTCCGAGGTGGCAAGTATGACTGGAGTAAATAGTTTATTTGGGTGTATCTGAACCGGGGCTCCCTTGTAAGAATCTTCAGGTAGCCCCATTTCCTTCACCTTGCCTCTTCCAACCTTTTCTTCCCTCATCCTCTCCTCCTCTCCAATCAGCAGCTCCATGCTCTGATCTATCTTCTACCTTGGTGACGTCACACTAGTCACAGTGTTGCATGCACCACCAGCTACCAGTCTGAGCACTGACCAGGGGAGGTGAGTGGGCATCGCAGGGCTCTGAACCAACCACTTCTAGAATGCGGGCCTGTGCAAGGGAGCTTTTAGCACATTTATTTACACAAATTCCTGCACTTGAGAAGCAAAATCCCATCCCTGACTCACAAAAACCTGAAGGTTGGGATCTCATCATCACCCTGTATTGTCAAGAGGCATTGTCAATGCCTATAAGTCTCAAAGGAGGCAAACTGGCATTGCCAACGCTTGTTGCTTTTCTTAGCTTTTGTGCTTTCACTCAAGTGAATCTTGCCAATGATATTCACTTCACCTCTCTCTTTGATAATGTTAAGCTTTCTAACGCACTAGAGAAAATGTGGTTGTTGCACCACATGGTTTAAGAGAGTGCACGGAGTAGTGTAGCAGTCCTTTGTGAGGGCCTAACTCTGCATATGTGCATTTCACAAAAAGGCTATATAAAGTGGTGTGCAACTAGGGTTGCCGCCTTTCCAAGGGAAAAATACTGGTTATTTGTTAACTAAATCGTATGTATTAATTTGTAACATGACTTTTTTGTCTTTGTGTACCTTAATTATTAGTCATGGATCATTAACGTAGCTCTAGAATACATTTAAAATTACTTTCTATTTATATTTGCTGTTTCAAGTATATACAGATGAGGTCTAAAAGTACCGGCTTTAGGTGATTTTGCTTATTTTTGTACCGGCTGGGACATTACAATACCGGCAACCCTATGTGTAACAAGGAATTTCTTCCAAGTTTCGTCTCTCGTCGTATTGCATTCACAAGCCTCCAAAACCCAAAGAGCATGCTAAGGTAATGCTCGCGGTTTACATACAATACGGTCGTCATCCTTCAGTTTACATACAATACGGCCGTCCGCCTTGAAAGATGATTACAATGCCGACATCCAAGCACAAACTTGCCTGGTGTGAATTATCAACCGTTGTCCCAAAGGCCACACTCTAGAAGAAAGTAGGCGGATTAGTAATATAGTGATTGGCACGCGAGGCCAGCGTGTCACGGATCTCTTGCGGCCCAACTGACACAGCTCACTATTAGCTACATGAGGGGTCCATTGATTTTAGTTATGGCCCTGCCATTTACACTCAGCGTGAACTCCAGAAAATAAGCTTTCTTCTGTAGTGTTTATCCTTCCCAACTCTAATTGGATTTTAATAATAGATGTTAAGGTCTTCATAGCAGGGCGCTATTAACTTGGGTCTGTTGTAAAGCCTCAAATCGCTGTCTGTATTTTGTAAATAAGATTTTATCACTTGCTACTCTTCACAGACTCACGACTCTGAATATATACCCTTACATAAAGGCAGTCTAAACAATCCGATCAAAAGCTAATTTCTTTTTAGTGTCAAATACCGTTTTTAATATAGAAGACATAGAGCAAAAAATTATCATTATGAACAAAAATATTCATAAAATAATCTGAAACACACACGCACATTATTGCTTTCCAAAGGAGGAGAAAATACAAAAATGCCTGCATAAACAAGCAAAGTCAGCTACCGAGACAGTGCTTCCCTGCCATGCTACACCAACAGTACAATTCAAAACAGTACAATGCAAAAGGTGCGAGACAATGCTGCCCAATTTGCCTTCCCGACAAGAAAACTAAACACGGATAGGCAAAGCCAATAGGTCTCCCCTTTGGGACCTACTACTTTTCACAGTGCATTTTGGCGATGCTGTAGAAAGTCGAAGCAAACTAAGTACCACGAAACACACTCTTAAACTAAATAAAGCATAACTCACTTTACACAATAGGAAATAAACAGTGAGTCACAAAATGCCACAAAAACGTGTAAGTGCTGCTCTTTTGGAAACACATTCCACACCTCCATTCCAAAATATTTTAATAAATGAATCGGCACTTCTTCATGCCCGAAATCAGTATATGACACTTCTGGGTAAAGACAAACATCTCTAAGCACATTCAGTTTTTAACAAGACACACTATACAAGCATTAAACCACTTTAAACTAAAAGCTTCAATTTCTGTAAATGCAGGGGCAGCGAATGAGTCACAAAATAGACATGTTGTGACAGCAATGGGTATATGTCCACCAACTTATTTGACACATTCCAGTTTCTCACACCACAATATGCTATGTGCAGATGGTTCTGATCGCAGTGCTAATTCATCATTTTTGTTGATTCTCCCCCGATCGTCGTGGTTAAACATGGACCATGCTACTGATTTTGTAAAGAAAATCAAACAACCGAACTGCACACCTTGTTGAACGACAATGTTTATAATCACATTACAGATTATGCTGTTAAATCATTTCCAATTCTGTAAACCCTTCAGGCCCCACTTTACCCATTAACCTTATGTCTCACTTTTTATCTATTAGTGTACTATAAAACTCAGCCAATTCCCGAGTTTTGTGTGAATGTGTGCAACTCTTATTTTCAATATGGATTTAAATAAAAAACACAAAAAGGCATGCAGCGTGCACATCCCCCTTTCCGACTGGAGATGCAAGCACAGTCCTGGATAGGAGAAGGCACAGCAGCTATTCTTGTAGCATGAAAGCAAAGAGCTCTTTTGTCAGTATCCTCGAACTCCTCGCTTTCCAGTGTTTCTTCTCATAAGAAACACAAGCCACTGAATATCAACTGAGGTGCACGCCTTAGTGGAAAATGCCCGGAAGATTTCCCCTTCCATCAAAGACTAATGCGCTTCCCAAATGGAAGGATTGATTGGGGCAATTATGTCGCACAGAGCAGCGGGAACATTCCTGCCAAACTAGCCAGCTATCGCTGTGTGTTGTGCTTGCTGCTTTAACACCACTCCTGTAAGAGACATGGCGCATGTACACAAACATTTCAAAGTTAAAAATCCACACAGTTCTTACAGGTGTCTCCACCCAGTTGATCACGAGCTCCCAGTAGCTCTCAGACACCTTCAGAGTAGCTCACAGCCTTGAGTTCATTTTTAGGTCTCGCAGACCTGCGTTGCAGCGCACATGCGCTGCTCGCTCTGCGAGGCTTTTTGGAATCGAGCAGATTTCCGAAGTGGAGTGGAAGCCCCGCCCATTATTTTCATTGGCTGCCGTCATCCTTTATGGTAAACGCTGGCCTCGGATTGAAAGTGAGGCTTTTTTGTTACCGCCCTGTCTCCTTTTGGCCCCGCCCATCCGGACTCGATCGTGTACTGGCGGCGTTACACGGTCTCCTTTATAACTTCGTACGCACTATGTTTTTTCCACTCAGTCCCGTGTTGTCTCCCAACCACCAGTTTCCGTCCCTCGCTGCTCGATTACTTGCTTTTTTTCTTTCGTTCGCCTTTAAAGTGAAAGCGTGATGCAAATGTTATTGGGATCAAATTCTAAAGAGATGCTTGTTTTAAATGTAATACCGAGCGTGGCGCCCGCTTCAGGGACACCGCGCTCGGTTTATTTTATTTTTTTAATTTATGTCGTTACACGGTCTCCTTCATGTCGGTAAGCACTATGTTTTTTCCAGTCGTTTTGGCAATGGCAGCCGCGTGTTTATTTTTGCATCGCGCTTTCACTTAAAGTGAAAGCGCGATGCAAATATAAACACGCAGCTGCCTTTGCGCAATGGCGACAGCTTGTTTTTTCCTGGGCTCGTTTTCAGGGCAGAGGGTGTCTCTGGCTCTGCAGGGAACCTCGGCAGCCCCTGCCTGGCTACATCTCAAGCACCTGATGCGCTGCACCGGGACGGCGGCGCTGGGCAACATTTCAAAGGCGCTGCCGAGGGTGTTACCACAGCCCGTTCGGCGGAGCTAGGAGGGACGCCGCAAGCAGTGACACGTTAATGGGTGAATGGGTGAGCGGGCACTAAATATTATTCTGGTATAGAAGGTATGATGGCAGTCGTTCCTCAGTGTGTGCACCCCTTTTTCGAAAAGCGCGCTAGGCCTGTGCGATGTAGTGGTGCCACAACTGCCAGTTCACTTGTTTGTTTTCTTGTGGCTGCTTAACTGTTGGTGACATTTCTCATACATATTTCTTTGGATTGGCTTGTCGCGTGTGAAAGCAACATACGTGGAGCACAGCAGGTGATGCAGGGCACTAAGGTCCGTGGCCTACTCGCAAAGCACGTATTGAACAGCAGGCAGTTGAGGTACTTCATTGCAGCCAGACTATGTGTTCTGAAAGTGATGTAAACTAAAAGTATGGCTCTTGTAAACAAGGCACTAGCCCAGTTGGGGCCCAAAAATAAATCATGTAGCAATGGAGTTAAACATGGCAAAAAACCCAGATAATAACTCCATCGGCCTTCTCAGCAAACCGCTTCCATATTACGAAACATAGCTAGTACAGTAAATTACTTCCAGTATTGAGCGTGAGCATGTGGCAGGATTTCACTTTCAGTGTGCCCCCAGTTTTGCAGGGTGCATCGTTGTAGACTAGTCTCTTAAGTTGCCTGGCTCGGATGGGCACCAGACATCAATCAAGACTGGGTCCTTGTTCAGGCCACTATGGAATCCATTGAGTTGAAGTTACTTGCTATTGTGTGACACCTCCCGCCCTACATCCATCCTTTCTTGTGACATAGAAGTATCTAGCATATCAATCTCTGCACCCACATACCTCCAGTCTAAGGATGGGCTTTACAAGATGCAGCAAAGGAAGGCTTAGATGGTCTATTTTCTTTAATGGTTTCTCCTACTACAGGCACTACATGCTTTCCTGCAACATTCAGCGCGCTTTCACAGGGCGCTATTACAAAAAAAAGCATTTGTTTGTCAACTTGACAAACAAATGCTTTTTTGGGTAAAAGCTCCCCATACCGTGCTTTCACTTTAATAGCAGCCGCGGACCTTTCTTTAGACACTGCTTGTCTAAAGAAAGGGGTGTGGCCTCTATTAACGTGAAAGCGCAGCATGGGGTGCTTTTAAACAACAAGCATTTGCAATCCAATAGATCTTGCATTTTAGAAACTTTGACCTAATGGTATTGTAAATGACAACGCCTTTTATTATTGCCACTTTTTTAAACACAAATAAAAGGCACTGTCATTTACAATGCCAATAGCTCAAAATCTTGCAATTGCGAGACCTATTGCATTGCAAATGCTTGTTAAATAAGCACATGGTCATATTTTCCTTTTACAGTTAAGGGAAGGTTGTGTTTATTTTACATTATTATTATCAGGCTGCAAATAGCAGTACACAGTCAGATTTATGACCCAGGATGCAGAAGGGCACAGAGATGAACAACTGAAGCACTGAGATAGTTAACTCTTAAATAAAATTAATTATTAACTCAATATTGGACCTGTGAACAAAACAATGTTTCTAAATGCATTTAAATGGCAGAAAATTAAAATGAAAAGTTAACTTAATGATTAAGTTAACACTTCATTTTAATTTTCTCCCATTTCAAAGTGTTGCACTTACAAACAGCAGGCCTCGTGCTCCCAAGGGCCAGTAGACACTGTGCCATAAGTATAACTGAAAAATATACCCATTTTTTTAAATGAGAGAAATATAAAGTGCAGAAAAATATTCCATATTATGAACATTTTTGCAGTACATTTTTCTGCACTTTAAATTTCTCCAATTAAAAAAAAAAATGATTGTATGTTTGTGTTATACATATAACGGGGCCACATATGGCGAAAGCTATGTCCTTTGCTGCAAGTACACACGACACAGGCTCTCCACCTCTTTACCCATACAAATATATCCCATTCATATGCATACATGTTCATACACCCGCAAAGACCACGCTCTCACTGACACATGGCAGCCCTGTCAGTGTCCCTAGTCAAAGTATTTTGTTCAAACCATAGTATCTGACTCTATGAGCATTAGGCTTAAAGTCAAAGAAGCTGGGTGAGGGGGTGTCTGGTAACAATGAGCGAGTTGTTTAGCCTTCAGTAGCTCACAATGATTTTCACTTATCAGAAGTAGCTCTCACTACAGAAAAGGTTGGAGACCCCAGAGACTCCAGCGACAGTCTGAGAGACCTGCTAGCGCACGCATGCAACCACACTGCAAAAGTGAAAACACAAGCGGCTGTAATTTAAAGTTGGTTTCAGGTCATTGTTCTGTGCAATTAGTCAAGCTAGTCGTTCCTGCTCAGAGCACCCACTTGCTGCTTTGGAACAAGTATTGGCAAAATCAACACGTCTAGGCTTAAGGACCTCTTGACTCTGCCAATGCTAACAAGTGGTTGTGTCATCAAGGCTATATATTTTTTTAAATTTACCGATCTAAGATGGGTCAGTAGATTTTTATTTAAAGTGCAAAAGCGTGTTTTAGCAAACCACAACAGAAGCACATGGGAAGAAGCAATGTGTAGATCAGGAGGGGTGGGTGGAGTGTAGGAGTACTACATGGATAAGAGACAGCCTAGCCGCTAGGGGAACAGGCAAAATGGCATGATAGCGATGTGCAAAGCGGAGTGGGAGGAGGTGCACTGAAGCACATGGTGCTTATTTGACAGAGCAAGGAGAAAAGCATGCCATGGAGAGCACTAGGAACAAGAACAAAATAGTTCGCCGAAAGCAAACACTCAGAAGAATGGAAAGAGGTAGTCATAGAGAAGGTAAACAGGCTATGTTCCATGGGAGGGACAAACACCAGCTAGAGAACCTAAAAGAAATAAAGCCAGCAATTAGAAAGCAAGCACATATGAGTGACAGGAAGCAAAGTAAATGGTAAGCAATGGGCGGAATTCTTTTCTATGTGAGCTTTCAGGTTGTCCCGACTAGGTTTTTGCAACCAGACAGTTGTGCTTCAACCCCTAAAATGAGTGCTCATTGAGAATACTCAATAAATGTTGCAGAGTTATCCTGACTTTTGTCAACCAAAACCCAGGTGAAGAGTGAGGAGATGGTCATTGACAAGTTTCTCCTAATGCTTATTTCTAACTCAATATTATGGCAACAATGGTTCAGGGAATAATTTTAAACAAAAAATACTTACGGCACAACACATAACTTAATCACAAACAATAAATTGAAGAGAAATTAAGACCAATGAAATAAGGTACCCACAACAGTTGTAACAAGAAAATATTTGGTATTAAAAAATATTCAAAAGACACAAGACATATGTACAACATTCAACTGGTGCTCACAAAGTTACACAGAGCATACATCATGAAATAATACGAATGATTCGGAGACACGTACGAAGGAGGCTGACTAACTCACCAGGAGAGCAGTGCTATTTTAAGCGCTGCTCTGCTCTTGTACCCAATTGAATTGTTCGGAGACACGTATGAGAAAAGTTGACCAAATCACCAGCATTATGCTGGAAGGTGATTTACTGAGACTCGGAAGAGGTCCCTTAAAATTATTGATTATATCCCCACAAGTTAATCAGATTTACAGTTTACTTGAGACCTTGGGCAATTGTTTGAGTTGAAGTTTCCTTCTTTTTTGACAGACTCTAGTTTTTACAAATTTAGTTTGATGGTTGCTCTCAACGTCTTTTTGTCCTGATAAAGACCTAATGAATTAACAGGGATTGACACTTTCCTTTGGCAAATTAAGAACAAGCATACACTGCGTCTTGTTACTGTCATTAGAAAGACTTCTTTTTGTGTCAATTTCCCCTCTGCCATTGTCTTTTTGTTTACACTGTATGTAGTATTATTTCATGATGTATGTTCTATGTAAATTTGTGAGCACCAGTTGAATGTTGTACATATGTCTTGTGTCTTTGGACTATTTATCAAAAACAAATGTTTTCTTCATACAACTGTTGTGTTTACCTTATTTCATTGGTTCTAATTTCTCTTCAATTTGTTTGTGATTAACTGTATGTGTTGTGCATTGAGTATTTTTTGTATATAATTATTCCCAAACCATTCTTCAGAATTGAAGCCATAATGAGGATTGGGAATGGGCTTTGGCTGCACAGATATCACCAAAGCAGTATGAGTGACTGGATAGGGACATCCACTCATCGTCTAGGTCTATTGCGGGAGGGAGATTCATTATAAAACTTGGTTTGGTTGCCATTATAAACTTTCCCATTTGCATAGAATGTTTTCAAAAGATAATTCCAACTGCTGGAGAGGTTGCAGAACCAGGTGAGAAGGTTTGCATGTATGGTGGAAGTGCCCATTGGTCCGTGCCTTTTGAGAGGGGGGTAGTTAACTTATTAAACGAGATTTTGGGATATCCAATACCTTTTGTGCAGAAGGTCCTGTTACTTCGTCTGAGGACCACTGCATTAGAAATTATGTCTAAAAATGAGTGTCACATAGTGCTGCAATGCTTGGGGGCATCCAAGCAAAAGATAGACTTCCATTGGAAAAAGAGGGATATTCAGACACTTTCTCAGTTGCACCATTGGCTCAGGTCTGTCTTGTCTATGGAACAATTAATTAGCCATATGAATGGCACACTGCTTAGCAGCCAAATGGAAGCCATTGTACAAGACCATGTGTAAGGGCCTCCAAAGTACTATGCTTCCTCCTAGACAGACAGCTCTGAACTTTAATTAAGGGTAGTGGATAGGTCTTCTTGTCTGGAGAGACAGAGGAGTATGGCACTTATAACGAGGGTTGGGAAAGGTGGTTTACTGGATGGGCAATTTCAGTGTACATAACTTGTGGGATGGCGATTGACATACACAATTTCTGGGGGGATGCTAGGGGTGGGAAAGGAGGTAGTTGAGGGGTTATATTAGTTTGTTTGAACGTTAATATACCAGATTTTCTTTTGCATCTTATGCCACTCTTTGTATTTTGTCACCGGTCTGTAATGCCTTAATGACAGTCAATGATATTTCAATTTGATTAGCGTGGTGGCTTAAATGTTAATATGTTGCATGCTGGACAAGGTGTAACATTTTCTGAACATAAAATGCCTAATAAAATGATTGACACAAAAACACTAAGATGAGACTTCCCCTTTGGATACCAAATAGCAGAATCAACCATTTCCTTTGTATCAAAACCTAGGACATGGATATAATGCACTTGTAATACAACGGATGGGATATCTGTCATATTTGTGATTGAGTAACCCGTCCGCCGAACTCTAGATCAGGCCCTTACACATACCAGTATGGCTCAAATTTCCCAGCTCCCTTCACAAAGTTGCACAAAGTGCTTTCTTCCATAATAAAGACCGATTAATCCTTGACCTGAATGTTACTTTTCAAAACTTTATAAGTGACATGTTGAAACGAAAGCTCCATTTCATGTGGTGCTGTTTGTCATGTGCTAGGTTTTTGAAACACCCACAACACTACTTCCCTCTCCGCTGTTGTATCTTTTAAGGCCTGGCCTATAGACAGCTTTAACTTGACCATTGAAATTATAAATAAAATATGAAATAACACTCAGAGGGGATTTGGAAATGCCCCCTTTAGCCAGTGGCCTGTTGGCGTGCCAGCCCTATTTTAGTTCCACCCACAAGACAGCCATTTGGTGTGTCAGGTATATTGAGTAACACCACTTTGCCTCTTTACGTCTGGGTGCACAGAAAGAAATGGTGAAAACTAGAGGAAAAGGAGTCAGTTTACAGCCATCAAGCTATCCAAAGGCTCACTAAAGAAACAGCACCTCCCCCGTTGCTGAGCGGCACCTGCCTGCGGTACTGTGGAGTTAGCAATTTTCCTAGCAAACAGGAAGGAATCGGAGGGACCTCTCCATTGCTGGGCAGGGGAGTTGCACTGGAGCTGCAGGAGAATGCTGCTATTGCCGAGACAACACAGGTCAACAGGCCAGGAAACGGACTGTAGACATAAATCTTTCCTGCAAGCTGTAAGTCACCTAACTAATCCCATTCCCAAGTGCTTGATTTAGAATTGGTGTAGTATTGCAGTTTTTATAAAGGCAAAAGAGAAATATAAAAGGTCGCATCACAGCACTGACCATGATGCGCCTACTGAACATGGCAGATCCAAGATAGAGCGTATATTGGTAATGGCTAATCAAGTCCATGCCAGGACTTGATCCAGCTTTGATACCAGAAAATGTAGACTGTCCCTCGAAAACAGTTGATGGTAACCGCAGACAAGAAGGCGTTGGGGTAAAAATGGGGCAAGCAGAAACATTTTAAAATGGCTGCCACCTAAACCGTGTGCTCTTCTTCTTGCACCTCACATGAAGTAAACAGCTCTGAGTACTATTTGCTGTTTTGTGATAGCTGCTGTGGACTTCGTGGTAATTTACACCACCCAAAGATGGCTGGAGAAGTGCAGCAACTTACCTTAGCCTGTCGTCTAATTTTATGTACTTCTGGAGAGCCTCCAGTACACATTGGCAGCTGCACAAATTACTGAAGAGCATGTTGAAAACTGCAGGGAGTACGGAAGGATAATGGTGCAGCACAGATTGGTGGCCCCAGTACACTTGCTTTTTTGGTACTCATTTGTCAGCTGTGGATCACTTCCTTCAAGATACCGCCTTGCCTTCACCTTCCACGAGGTATGCTAGTGCAGCCTCTCCCTGTGAATCAAAAGTTAAGATTCACCATTGAACTTTTGTCATTGAAAGTGGTGAAAAGTTAGAAGGAGGGCATATTAAGGCAGTACAACAACAACCATGGTATCTTTCTGCATCTTCAACAGAAAATGTATTGCCGTCTCTGTTTTCCAGGAATAGGGTAAACAGTTCTTCTGCGAGGCACGCTTGCTGCTGTCATGTGTTGCCATATTAAAGTTAGACCTACTGGAATTGCCAATGCCCGATATCATCCTAAAAAGGCCCCTTTTCACCAGGGAGACCCTTGAAGCTCCACATTATTTCCTCACTTTTGTTCCTTAATAACAAAGCAGAAGCACTGGGGATCCCTTTGTGGAAATCTGAAATAATTTCCGTTAGCATGAGCTGAAGCCATCTTGTTTGTGGCATCCATTTTGTTAGCTATGTAATTCTTCCGTCTTCACTGTTGCTTGCCCTTCTATTCTGCTTGTGTCATCAACTCTAGTTAACTCCTTCTGTACTGAGCTAAAAGCAATGTGCTGAGCAAAGGCCTGTAGCTGCTAGAATGCACCTGGCTAAAGATATAACTGTCAACTGTTTTCTGCTGATGTAAACAGTTCTGTTCCCCCTCCCACTCTGCTGACTAAGTGATCACCCATCTGCCCATGTTTGTTGGTAGTTATTCCTGTGTATGCTTGTACCTTCTATTTGTAACTACATGCTTACTCTGTAACAAACTCTGTATATAAGCACCATGGTCTGTGACTTCAGGGTACTACCTCAGGCAGCACTTGAGAGTGCTGTGTGGACGTAGTCCCACTCATGAGTGATTAATAAACTTGTTATTTGAATTCCAGCTTCAGTGCCAATCTCTATTTTGTTGGTCTATGGACCCGTGGACAAGAGAAGGGTGACCCCTGCACCCGGTGTGCTCATTAAAAAGCACATTTCCACAGTTGGCGCCCGATACGTGGGGCCTCATCGAGGACGCGGCCGTCTGAAGGAGTGGTCTTGACGGAAGAGTGGAATATTACTGACGAGACGTCCTGCATGAGGAGACCCTTGTCTTTGCAGCCAAAGTGACTTTTCTGGTTTTGTTTGTTTGATTTATTTTTTGCAGAAAATAAAGGCAGGTAATGTGGAGATTTTTCTCTACTTTTGAACAATTTGGAAACATAATATTTTACAAAAACTTGGTAGCATGCCTGTTTCCAGCACACTCCGTAGGTTGTGTTGCTGTCTTGGTGGTACCAAAATGGATTTAGAAAGAAGTCAGCTGGCTCCCTTAGAGGGAACACCTAATAGACATATGTATATTAAATACGGTATTTCTTCCATAATGTATAGTACACTGTGGAACAAATATACAAAGAAGGATCTTGATCTTCAATGGCCTGTGAATGGGTCATTTGACTTTAAAAAGATTCAATATGTAGAACAGTGTTTGTTTAACAAAAAAAGTCGACAAGATATGTTTGATTGTCTACGAATGTGGGAGAAAGAAGTGAATGAAAGAGCGAAGAGAGAAGCAGCTATAGCAGAGAAAGAACAACGAAAAACGATATATCAAAAAGCGCTAGAATTAAAAAAATAAGGAGATGACGGAAATAAAAGAAAAAGAAGAGAGGGAGCGTCGTTTAGAGGTAACTGGCCAGTACCCTATTAGGCGCCCCCTTAATCCCATGCTTAATAAACCTCAAGATGATTCCATCTTATTAGATCGACCTCCGCCCCCGTATAAATTTCCCTCTGCCCCGGAGGAGGATCCTTCCGATAAAGACCATCATTCTTCCGACGATAAAGATATAGATAAGCAAGATGGGCGACAGACTCGCTCTACTTTAACTACTGATGAAAAAGCCACCATTAGATCCACTGTTCGTTCAGAAGCCCGTAAGAAAACTCTTCCTTCAGATCTTGTAGCAATGGTTCAGCAGTGGAAAGATTTAGAGCAGTTATATTTTGCAGAAAAGTTTGCTTGGGAAGTTATACTTAATATTAGAGACCTTTCTAAAAACTTAGAGCCCACTGACATAAATTCTGATTATAAACAATTGAGTGATGGAACTTTCCTTTGTTCAAACATACCTGATTTAATTAAGCGAGTGGTTAAATTACGAGATTAAACATTTCGCTTAAAAGCGGAGAAAAAAGAAGCTAGTAAAACTAAAACTGTACAAGTAGCCCAAACCCCAGCGCAGATAGTAGAAACTTCAGAGACAAATAATGGATCTAGTAGTGCTGAAGTTGGTATACGACCAATGCGCGAAGCTGCGCCTTTGTATGTTCCTCCAAAGGGTACGGGAAAAGATGAAGATAAGACTTCAGATTATGCGAAAGGGTATTTTATTTATAATTGGGTTTATACCCCTTGGAGTAAAGCAGATGTTATAGCTCTTAAAGCCGCTTTGCCCGATCCGCGGAAAAATCCTGCCGCATTCTATGAAGAAGTAGAAGGAGCCATTAGCTCCTGTACTATGACTCTGCCAAATATTGATATGTTTTTTGGACTTATTTTGCCCCCTGATATGTGGAGAACAATTCGGAAAATAGATGATAATGTAGCATATGGTGATACTTGGGTGCATTTCGAAGAAATAGATGCGGCTAGAGAGCGTGCGCGGAAACCACAACAGGAGATATTAGATCTTCCTAAAGCTATTGTGACTAAGTTGAAAACTCTTATACCCCCTAAGAAAATAGATTGGACTACGATAGCGTCTTGTAAACAGAAAGCAGATGAGTCAGTTTCTGATTTCTTTACACAATTTGAAGAGACATTCCATGACTTTAGTGGGCAGTCCTTGACAGATGACACGGGTAAGCATCTGTTCGTCGACAAATTTGTCGCTAACATGTTGCCAGAAATAGCTAGTCGCCTTAAGGCCAGCGAGAGTTCGTGGACTACGTCTTCCCCAGTCTCCCTTTTGACTATGGCCCAGTATTATGAGCGTCAGGAATTGGAAGCAAAGGGCAAAGAGGATAAGAAGGTTAAGGATTTAAAAACAAAAGTTATGTTGGCTCAAGTATATGGTCCACCATTCAGAGGTGGTGGTAGAGGTGGACGTGCAGTATATACACCTGGTGTACCCCCTTTCTCTCAATCAACTTTGTCTTCTGATCAGTGTGCTTATTGTAAAGAGATTGGACATTGGCGTTCTTAGTGCCCCCTTTTGCGAGGTCAGCAGTACCAACGAGGTAGAGGAAATATGAGAGGGCGCCCAGGGAATTCAGGAAATAGGGGAGGCATGGGCAATCGTCCCAGATTTGAGGCAGTTGAACACGGACCAAATTATTCTAATACCTTTGATAGATGAAATCAATATCGAATGTCAGATTATTCGGCTGATGGTCTTGGGGATTCTGATTACGCATAGGAATGCCTAGGATAGGGTAAGGAACCGGTTGAGGTCCCAGTAGATCAGAAGGGTCCTTATGTTGATGCAAATGTCTTGGGTTCTACTGATCGGTTTCTGGTTGATACAGGAGCTACTCGTAGTGCTCTGTCTAAAAAATTGGTTCCTAGGGCTCCCCTGTCTGGCGCAATGATAACATCGATAGGATTCGATGGGACACCTACACCTAGCCCACTGTCACAGCCACTTGCATTTAGTCTTGATAAATTTACTGCAGCATGTCCATTTCTGCTTTCCCCTAACACGCCGGATAATATTGCGGGCATTGATATGCTTAAACATTTTCGTGCTACAATACGTTGTTCCCCAGAAAGTGTGCGTGTTATCTTAAATGATAACTATCCAATAGTTGAGAGGTCTTGTCTCATCTAAGAAGATATCGCTTTGGCATCTTTACCTAGTACTTTGTGGGCTACATCAGATACCGATGTGGGACACATGGTTATTTCACCAGTGCATATTCAAGTGAAGGAAGGTGCTTCATTGCCTCCATTGCCCCAATATAAAATATCTCGGGAAGGCGAAGAAGCATTAACACACATTGTTCAGGATTCGATCAAGGTGGGGGTTGTGGAAGAAGTCCCTTATAACATTTGTAATAGTCCTATCCTTCCTATTTTGAAAAAAGACACGGATACTAAAATTTACAGATTTATTATTGATTTACGAGAGGTTAATAAAACCGTGGTGCCCCAATACCCGGTAGTCTCTGATATCACGACACTTCTCACCATGGTTCCTCCTACTGCCACTACATTTAGTGAAATTGATTTAAAGAATGCATTTTTCTCAATACCCATTCACCCTGACAGCCATTATTTGTTTGGCTTCACTTTGAATAATAGATCATTCAGGTTCTGTAGAGCTCCACAAGGGTATACAGAGAGTCCTAGCATTTATAGTCAGGCGTTGAAAAGGCAGCTTGATTCTTTTCCTGTACCGAAAGGGGTGGCTCTTATTCAATATGTCGACGACATCTTGTTGGCTGCTGATACCCCTGAACAGTGTAAAGAAGGAACACTGTCATTATTGTTATTTCTTGCCTCTCATCATCACAAAGTCTCTAGGAAGAAACTGCAATTTTGTAGACAGCAGGTTACCTATTTAGGTCACCTCCTGTCTAAGGAGGGACGTGCACTCACACCAGATCGCATTCAAACTATTTTAGACACTCCCGTGCCCCGTACTCAGAAGGATGTCCATGCACTGATTGGCCTTACTTCTTTTTGTAGGCAGTGGATCCATAGCTTTTCTCACATTATTAAACCCTTGTTGGCCCTTTTGACTAAAGACACTCCAATGCCTCTCCCATGGACTACTGAGTGCCAGGATGCCTTCCAACAGTTACGTCAAGCTCTTTGTTCTGCACCAGTATTAGGAACTCCAGACTACACTAAGACCTTCACACTCTATGTACACGAGAGGGAAGGTTGCGCTCTCTCAGTTTTAACACAAACACACGGTGATAAACAACGTCCTTGTGCATATTTCTCAGCTGTCCTTGATCCAGTTGCCCGCGTGCTGCCTGGTTGTTTTTGAGCTGTGGCGGCAACGGCTGTGTCCATACGTCAGAGCGAGGGAATAGTCTTGTCACAGAGGATCCGCAGGATCTTCAAGTGGATCCCCACCGAAACAAGAAAAACAGTCACCCAGGCCCTCGTCACCAGCAGGCTGGACTACGGAAACGCCCTCTACGCAGGAACGACGGCTAAGCTCCTGAGACGGCTGCAACGCATCCAGAACGCCTCTGCACGTCTTATCCTCGACATCCCCCGACGCAGCCACATCACACCCCACCTGAGAGACCTGCACTGGCTCCCTGTCAACAAGAGGATAACCTTCAAGCTCCTCACCCACGCACACAAAGCACTCCACAACTCCGGACCAGCCTACCTCAACAGACGACTCAGCTTCTACACCCCCACCCGCCAGCTCCGCTCGACCAGCCTCGCCCTCGCCACAGTCCCCCGCATCCGGAAAACGACCGCCGGCGGCAGATCCTTCTCCCACCTCGCCGCCAAGACCTGGAACACCCTCCCCACCAACCTCCGACAGACCCAAGACCTACTGGCCTTCAGAAGACTCCTCAAGACCTGGCTCTTCGATCAGTAGCAGCACCACCCCCCTCTTCCCCCAGCGCCTTGAGACCCTCGCGGGTATGTAGTGCGCTTTATAAGTGACATGATTGATTGATTGATTGATTGATTGAGAGATTGCTTGTGTTAGTACCCCATTCAGTTGATGCCTTGTTAAATCAAACAAAAACACAGCAACTGACTAGTGCTCGCTTGACAGGATATGAATTGACACTTTTGGCCCCTCATATCACGTTAAAAAGATGTTTGACTCTGAACCCTGCTACATTATTGCCATTTCCAGCTACTCAGTCTCAGTCACAAGAGTTACATGACTGTATATCCCTTACTGAAGAACGAACAAAGGGTCGTGTTGACCTACAAGATACACCTCTTTCTAGTGTTGATGGGGAATTGTGGGTTGATTTATCCTGCCTGAAATTGCCTGATGGCACTACATCTGCTGCTTATGCAATTACAACACTTCAGACAGTAGTTGAGACAGCTTGTATCCCACAGAAGTCAGCTCAAGCAGCCGAGTTGATAGCACTGACAAGAGCATGTGAGCTTAGTACAGAGTTGCTTGTTAACATTTACACTGATAGCCAATACGCCTTCGGCATGGCTCATAACTCTGGGCAACTTTGGAAAGAAAAAGGCTTTCTCACTTCACATGGGACACAAATAGTGCATGGGGAATTAGTACATAATCTCCTTACTGCCTTGACCTATCCTAAAAAAAGTGGCAATTGTTAAATGTAGTGCACACAAGAAAGTGACTGATAAAATAGGAGCAGGCAATGCCTTTGCGGATTGCACAGCTCGTGAGACTGCAATGCAGCGAAGTACCACATCTATGTATGTAGTTAAGTCACAGGCTGAACGTTGGCATGATGCCAGGCAAGAGGTGCTGGACATGCAGCAATCTGCTTCTGTTGATGAATTAGACCAATGGTCCAAGGAGGGAACATTGGATGACGAGGGCTGTTGGAGGAATAAAGAAATGACAAAATGGAAGTTACCCGCAGCCTATTTACATCCTATGATTCACATGGCACATGGGCCGGCACATGTTGGAGCATCCTCAATAGCAAAGCAACTTATGCAAGTTTGGGATCATCCAGATGTTGCCGGTACGGCTAAGAAAATAGTCCAGTCCTGTCTGATCTGTCTCCAGTATAATCCTGGAAAGGGAACACAAACTCCAACAGGAGGGTTTGCAATACCAACTGCACCTTTTGAGGTCCTGCAAATGGATTACATCCAGCTTGAGCGCTGTAACAACCTAAAGTATGTCTTAGTAGTGGTTTGCGCCTTCAGTAAATGGGTGGAAGCATACGCTACGAAGGATAATACAGCTCTTACGACAGCAAAGGTGCTCCTAAAGGAGTTCTTTCCCCGATTCGGCATATGCCGAGTTTTGTGGAGTGACTACGGACCCCATTTTATTGGGCAAGTTGTTGAGTATCTCATGAAAGGATTGGGAATTAAGCAGAAGTTTCATGCTGCTTTCCACCCACAATCAGCAGGACTAGTGGAACGTTACAACTCCACTCTGAAATTAAAATTGGCTAAGATGCAGGCTTCCACATCTTTGAAATGGCCTGATGCACTGCCTTTGGCATTGCTATCCATTAGATCGATACCACATACACGATCTGGCCTCACACCGTATGAGGTGGTTTTTGGAAGGCCAATTAATATTTGGGGGATTCCTAAGCCACGCCCTATACATGATGTACCTTATGTATTTATGAATGACTATTTGTCTCAGTTGACTGACAGTTTGTCTTCTATTTATCAACAGGTTCGGGAGACTCTTCCAGACAGGTCGCAAGGTGAGGGCCATTGTTTACGGCCTGGTGACTTTGTGGTCGTAAAGTCATTCCAGAGGACCAGCTCCCTAGCACTGAGGTGGCAAGGACCGGAGCAGGTACTACTGGCTACCAGGACTGCAGTTCGAGTGACGAACCGGAAGAACTGGGTCCACGCAACACACTGTCGAAAAGTGTTGCAAGACCTAGTGAGCCCAGCAGTGTTGGCAGATCACCACGATATCCTGGTCACCGAGAAAGGACAAGCTGTGTCACCTGAAGGACCTGAGGAAGTCTTCCCGGACCACACGATTCCTGGTACAACTCGATATCAGCTTCGACCCAGGAAGAAAGACATTTCATTGAAAGAGACTGTTTGAGCCACTGTCCTGGGCAGTTAAAGCCTAACTACAAAGGGGGGTCTTCTATTAGTGATTACTCGTCTCAACGTTAGTGAAGAAATCAACGCCTGCCCAGGACCTTAGAGCACCATCTGCTTTGTTGTTTGTCGACGAAATGAATATGTCTAAGGAGAAGAAACCAACTGCTGCAAGAGTTTGTAGCTAAAGAACAATAATTGCTACTGGACTTACTTTGACTATTGTTATTGTTGCTATAATAACATGGATTGATACGGTGAATCATAAGACTATGATACACAGGCTAAAGGAAGCCGGTGTCACAGGCTCTGCCCTAAAGTGGATAACCTCATTCCTAGAAAACAGATCCTTCCAGCTAATGGAAGGTGAGCATTACTCTGATATCCTCCAACTATCGTGTGGAGTCCCACAGGGCTCCGCACTAAGCCCGACACTATTAAATCTATACATGCTACCACTAGCAGAGATAGTGCAGCAATGTGGATTGTCGATAGTGTCATACGCGGATGACACCCAGCTGATATTATCTGTGACGGAGGGCCCCCAATCTAGGCACCACAAGTTGGCACCAAGCATGATGCAAGTTGCAGACTGGATGAACAAGGGGTGCCTAAAATTGAACGGAGGCAAAACAGAGCTCATGTTCCTGGGTAATAAGGAGGTCCCAAGAAACACGATTAGCTGGCCTCCAGAACTAGGAGATCCCCCGGTCCCAAAGACAGAGGTAAAGAATCTGGGAATTTGGTTGGACAAAAATCTGTCCATGGAGATTCAAGCCAGAAAAATATCAGGCCATGCTTCGGAGCACTGCGAATGCTACGGAAGATCCTACCGCTCATTCCTGAAACCACTCGGAGAACAGTGGTACAGGCCCTAGGACTGTCACGGCTGGACTATGGCAACTCCCTGTATCTTGGCGCACCCAAATACGTCATAAACAGATTACAAGTGGCACAAAACGCAGCAGCTAGGATTCTACTCCGCTTCCCTAGACAGCAGTCAGCTAGGGCAGCCCTGAAGACACTACACTGGCTCCCAATAAAGGCCAGAATAGAGTTCAAATCACTCTGCATCGCCCATAGAGCCATGAATGATAAAGGCCCGACTTTAATTAAAAAACTTGTCACACATTACATCCCAGGTAGGCACCTTAGATCCTCCACAGATCTACTCATGAAACAGACCAGGATAAAGAGAGCCAGATGGGGAGGTAGATCCTTCGTGTATCTAGCCCCGGGACTATGGAACTCCCTGCCTAGGGAAACACGCATGCTAACTGATGAATTGGCATTCAGAAAAAAGCTCAAAACATGGCTCTTCCCGTAATCCTCTATGCAACCTCTGCTAAGTCTCTCAGCGCTGGGAAGCCCTCGGGCAGCTATGCGCTTTACAAATCCATAAACATAAACATTGTAGAGGAAGTAGCTCCTGTCCGAAATCTACTGACTACTACTACTCCTGTCCCAATTGAACATCATTATTTTACTCTACCGTATCATGAGAAAAAGCATAGAATGTCCTACCTCAATAACACTTTCATTCAAATGTTGCATCATACCCACAATGCCACGAACGTTACCAATTGCTGGGTATGTGGAATGATACCAGCTCATCAGAAAAAGGGAGGAACGCCTTTTATTCCTTTGCCGTTTTCACATAATGGCTCCTGCAGAGCCTGGTTTGCATTGTTGTGGGCTTCTGAAGTTGCTAATATTACTTAGGCTGATGTAGGTGGACTAAACGCTCAGTTGAATAAAGTTTCTTACCCCGATGAGGAAGGAGATCCACAAGCTAAAGGAACTGTGTGGGAAATGGAGGAGTATCGCCGAGGAAATTCCTCCATACACTATGTTTCCCCTAACACTCGAACAACTAAGGGGAATGGGCCTCCTGTTATTGCTGTTACTAGAGCTCGAGCGGATCTCTGTGTGAGCAGTATTGGCAGTATTCCTGTGGGAAAGAGTGACTGTACTTTACTGTTGAACATTACTGGAATGATCAATAGCAGCTTTTTGTCCTTACACAACACCTATTTTATTTGCGGAAGTAAAGGTTATTACCATCTACCTATTGTTTGGTCGGGAAGCTGCTTCGTGTCCTTTTTGCTTCCACCTGTGTTTTTGGCACCTGCATCCTACCATAAAGACTATAAACTGTATAATGACATTTCCAAGAACAGATTCAAAAGGACAATAAACAATGATGAGGTGGATCAAACTGATACTGCACTACAGCAGTATATTGACTTTAATTTGGGACAATTCTTCTTTGTTGGTGCGGCCTTAAACAGTAGAAAAATAAGGCGCTTGACACGTGTTGTAGAGGCTGTAACCAATCAGACAGCAATGGCGCTTGGAAATATCACAGAAGAACTACAAATTGCGAGAATTGTGGTGCTCCAAAATAGGATGGTCCTTGATGTCATCCTGGCCGACCGTGGTGGAGCATGTCGCATCATCGGGAGTAGCTGCTGTGTCTATATCCCTGACCACGCCCCTTCTGTTTTTGACGCAATTTCCAAGTTGCACAAAATAGCCACTGAAATCCATCAGGATTCAGAAACCTGGACTTTGACTGGATGGCTATGGAACATGATTACTGTATGGGGCTGGAAGCTATTGTCAGCCTTATGTATATTTCTTGCTATTCTTTTCACTTGTTGCCTATGTATTCAATGCGGCCCAATGCTTTGTTCCCTTTGTGTTTCTACTTGCACCTCGTGTATACCGACTAAACAAAATGTTAAGAATGTAAATGCCCGATTAGCAAGTGATCAAGTAATTAATTAATTAATGTAGATACATGTACATGATATTTTCCGTACTCCTTATAAAGCCTAGAAGATGTCTTCAGCATATGCTAAAAGGGTCATCTGTGGAAATCTGAAATAATTTCCGTTAGCATGAGCTGAAGCCATCTTGTTTGTGGCATCCATTTTGTTAGCTATGTAATTATTCCGTCTTCACTGTTGCTTGCCCTTCTATTCTGCTTGTGTCATCAACTCTAGTTAACTACTTCTGTACTGAGCTAAAAGCAATGTGCTGAGCAAAGGCCTGTAGCTGCTAGAATGCACCTGGCTAAAGATATAACTGTCAACTGTTTTCTGCTGATGTAAACAGTTCTGTTCCCCCTCCCACTCTGCTGACTAAGTGATCACCCATCTGCCCATGTTTGTTGGTAGTTATTCCTGTGTATGCTTGTACCTTCTATTTGTAACTACATGCTTACTCTGCAACAAACTCTGTATATAAGCACCATGGTCTGTGACTTCAGGGTACTACCTCAGGCAGCACTTGAGAGTGCTGTGTGGACGTAGTCCCACTCATGAGTGATTAATAAACTAGTTATTTGAATTCCAGCTTCAGTGCCAATCTCTATTTTGTTGGTCTATGGACCCGTGGACAAGAGAAGGGTGACCCCTGCACCGGTGTGCTCATTAAAAAGCACATTTCCACACCTTCATATGGAGAGCACCTTAACTGCTCCCTGTTGATGTAGCACCATTGTTGGCTTCTAGGCACTGTTACTGCTGTATCTGTTCAGCAATCAACACAGTTTCGGTACTGAACTGCATGACTTCGGCATGATGGTGGGCAGTGTGTGGCCCAAGTGGGATAATTAGCACAGGCTCTAGTTTTTGGCTCACCTGTTAACTCTGCCATTTACAAGCGGCCAGTAGGTAAGAAATGTGAGGGACGGGCTGTACCTGAATACCATTACACCACAGATTGCGGCTTCTACTGCTGCTAAAGCTGCTGTCCCTGCTACTTGTTTTGTTTGACATTGCATTTTCTTCCCTTTCCTTGGATGCTGGTAAACTGGCAAGTTGTTTCTCTCCTCTGTCCTGAAGACCACACACTGTTGATTGTATAGTTTAGTTCACACTGCAGTGTAAAACTCTTTCTGCCGTGCCACTGGCCAACCAGCACTGAGGTAACTGATGTAGCATGTCAGAATGGTGAAACAGAGGGGTTGGCAATGAGAAGTTAGTTGCAGGGTAGGAGCAAAAATGATATAACTTCTGCAGGGAATTACATGCAATATTCCAACAAGACCATATGTTTTGAAGAGGTCAAGCAGATAGCTTGGAACTGAGAATAAAGTTCAGCTCTTGGTGAAAGCAAATGGCCATTTGATAATGACAAATCAGCATAGTTGGTTTGAAAGAAAGTAGAAATTACACGTCTGGCTCTGACTGATTCATCTATATGGTTTAATTACTTTTAGACGTGAGCTTCCCTACAACCCGTTTACATAGAAAAAATGAAATAGCCAAATAAGAAAAACCGTATACATGGGAGACGATGTGGAGAAGGGTAAAGGTCAGGCATAAAACAGGATGGTGTTTTCTGCCTTTTAGGTCTTTCCTTTTAAGTTACTGTGACAAAAACAATTGATCAGTATAGAATTGTACCCAATGCTGTCTAAAATGTTTTCACTACATAATACCCACAATTCGAATCAAGTTTTACTGTAAGCTATTTAACACAGGGAAAGTGACACATACTTTAACAAGATAGGGCCTCATTACGATGTCGGTTGGAACGGCGACCGACTTCTTCTCGGAATCGGTTCCGACTGACTCTGGTTTGGAGAGTCCGACCAACCGATTACGATGTTTCCGAACACCGTTCGGTCGGACTCCCATTGACTTCAATTGGAGCCTGCATTCCAACCGACAACACAGGCTCCCATTAAAAAATGGGGTGGTTGCGGAAAACCTTGCACCCTGTCGCAGGCACCCCATGGTGCCTCCCACACTGTGCATGGTTGTAAAGAGGGGTCCCATGGGTACCCCCACGGGCCCCAACCGGAGGCTTCTGTGTGAAGGGGGCCTGCTACTGGCCCCCAAAGTCAGTTTCCGACAGCCATTTCGTGTCGGACAGACCGATTCGGAAAGGCTGTCCGAATCCGACATCGTAATACGTCGGTCGGAAACTCGGTCTACAGACCTGTACGATTCGGCTACGACTGACTCTGAGTCTCCGAATGCCAGTTGGAAACGAGTCGGAAAGACTGAACGGTTACCTTCTACTGTAATTGGTCGGTCGGAGCCTTTCCGACCGACATTGTAATGAAGCCCATAGTTATACCAAAAAGATTTGTTGAATCAAAGGTCAAGTTAATCAATGTACACACCGCATTTCCTACAGTAATTTACCTAGAGAAAGACTGCATGTCACGTGAGGTAAACAATAAGGAACCCAAATCTTCCACCCTGTACAGATACATTTGAATGTAGCATGTGAATTCATAGAAAAACAAAAATAACAACCCTATTTCTGAAAATTCCAATAAACGAAAAAGCATTGAGTGGAAAAACATTAATAGAAATACACTTTGGTCAAACATAATAGGAAAAAAAACCTGTTAAAAATGAATATTAATTTACTGAAACATAATTTTGAACTCCATGGCAAATCCTGGTTAAGTAAGTTTCAGATTTTTTCTCTCCAAAAGTTATCCAAAAACATATAATGCATCCATATTATTACCTGTATTATTATACATACATACATACAATTGATCATGTGACCATTTGTATATTAACAGCTTAATAATATAGGACTCCTGCCTAAAAGAAACCAAATAAACATCCTAGTTCCAGCCTATGTTGTGACAAAATACAAACTAGTGCACAGCATCTCAGGGGAATCCGAGGTCACATATTGCATTACTGATCCATCTACAATCCCTGCAGTATTTCTTTCTTCCGCCAAGTTTGCACATACAAGTTTTCAGTTCTTGCGCTTGGTGGGGTTGAAAATGGGGGGTTGTGAATGGTGGGTGGTGGTTGGGATAGGCTTGCTGGCAGGGATTGTGAAGCAGCTCAAAAGAGCCATGCATCTAAGGCAATGTTAAAATTAAAATTCTGGGAAGTGAGGATCGCGGGGAAGCAGAAGGCGAGGTGTAGAAACAAGCATTGGCAAAGCCAGGCTTCGCCTATGTGAAATCTATTGGCTTTGTCAATGTTTATTTACATGTTGCACAGCAGCATGAGCAATGGACAACGGGAGGAGGGAGGCTCGGTGGTGAGAAACAGACTGCAGGAGGAGGGGGGAGGATTAAACAACGGACACGGGAGGAGGGCAGTGCATTGATTAAACAACAGACACAGCAGGAGGTCGGGAGTTTAATTAAACAACGGACACAGGAGGAGGGCGGGGAACCAACCAACATGGGAAGATGGTGGGAAGGCAACGGACAGCATGGGAGGAAGGGGCGAAAACAACAGAGGGTGGGGGTAAAAAACAGGGACTGCAAACACATGCAATTAGTAAGAGTGCATTCTGCAAGTAAAAAAAAAAAAAAAAAAAAAGAGTACCTGCAGGAGTCAGAGACCAGTGGAAGGACACTGGCAGCAGACACAAAGCTGTACTGGGTCCATGCTCCGTGGCAGGGACACACAGTGAAGCCCCAGGCGGAAGCCAAGGCAAGGAGAAGGCTATGACCAATGAGAAGCAAGGAAATCAGAGTGACATCAGAGCCAACCAAAGGTAAGTGATGGGTATGCTCCATTAAACTTTTTTTTTTTATTTACAAGAGATTTTGCAAGCACAGCGCAAGCGAAACCTAAAAAAGAGAAAGGAGGAGATGGGCCACACACATATACACTGCAACAGTGAATTTCTCACATAGAGTAATACAGCACATCACAATCCTGCCCAGTATCTTCTCTGCAGAGTACATCTTTACCCCATGCATCTCATAGGGCCTCACGTCAGATGTAGGCCTGTAAGGCCCACATCATACGGTCCCAGAGTGTCACCCAGGCCAACGTTTTCTCACTGTTGGTTCCTGCAACCATAACTATACTCTCTGCTTCCCCTTCTCCTTATCAGTTCCTTCTTCAATCCCTCCAACCTCAGGGCACAGTGCGTCTTCAATTACATAACTATAGCTCTTTTGTTTGGTATGAATACTAGCTCCGTAAATCTATCTTTATATTTCCTATTCATCGACAGTAAACCTAATAGCACTACTTCTGGGTTCCTGGGTTTCTCCTGCACAGTCATTCTCGCCACCTCACAAAATAACCTCTCCCAAAAATTCAGACTCATGCAGTTCCAAAACATGTGCATAAAATCAACTTCCGCAGCCTTACATGTCTGAGTGACATTGTAGGAAACATCTTATACAGTCTGCATGGGAGCTTAAACCTCACACTGTGAGAAAATGTTTCTGGATATGCCATTACATTGATCCAATCCACTTCTGTATTTCCTCTTCCAATATCTTCCCCTAATTTATTCATAAATTCCTGTAATATTGGGCCTGTCATATTCAGCACAGCTGAATATAATCATATTATTGCCTTCTCCCACACCTTCTCCTTTGATAATTGTTTCCAGTATTGTGTGTATATTGGCAAGTTCCCAATACTCGGGACATCATCTCACTGCTACATACACCACTACATTCAATGTAAGAAACTGCCCCAGTTCCAGTGGGTATGTATCCTTTAATTTATCATACATGTGTGCCTCTCCCCTCTCTTAGGGTGCCTTTACCTGCCACTTGATATAGTACTCTGTCTGCTGCCAGTGTGACTTTAAATTCAGATAGGCTTCAGAGTGGTAATTCCGGGTCAAATGCCACCTTAGTATGCAATTTCTGCAGCATTCTATGCCGTTAATATCGTGCTACCTTTATCAACTACAGCTCCTTCCATCTGCCTGCTATTGCGCTAACATTTGCTGTACTGACCAGCCCCCTCCTTGCCGACCATATATATCATAGTTATGGCCCTGACCTACCCTCTGCAGCTGTGCCACTAAATAGTTCAGTTCTAAATTGGGAGCTTTCACCCCTCCCTCTTTTGTCATGAGCTGCAATTTATTCAGCACAACTGTATGTCTAGTTGGGCCCCATATCACGTCTGCTATCATCACTTGTATTTCAGTAAAACAGCCTCTTTTCAAGCACAAGATGATAGCCTCAAATAGATACAGAAATTTAGGAAGACTTACCAAGTTAGTGATGGCTACTCTTCCACTGCTGAGAGAGGTAAGTTTTTCCAAAAGGTGACTATGTGTCTCGCCTTGCTCAATGTCCTCATCACGTTCCCTTCAGTCAGATCATTCTCCTCCCCATAAAACTGAACACCCAAGTATTCAAAGGTGTCTTGGCTCCAGACCGCAGCAACTTAAAAGAGTCCTGTCAACATCCATTCTCCAGCACTCGTAAGTTCCAAGATGCAGGTTTTAGCACTGTTAAGTCTTTGTCCTGATGTTATTCCAAACTCTTCTAACACATATAGTATTAGATTGAGGCCTGTTATCATACCCTATAAATACAGTAAAACATATTCTGCATATAATAATACTACAAGCACGACTCCCTATCCATATCCTCCTATCGATAGTTAATCTCCAAAGCATATCTGCAAGAGGCTCTATCGCTAACGTAAAAAGTAACAGCAACACCGGCCAGCTTTGTCGCATGCTCCTTCTATAGTGAAGGAGCCGAGATAATGTTGCCAGTCCTAATTCTCGCAGTACAAGCTACATACATCCATTCAATCCATGCTATCATCTCCGACCCTAGACCCATGGTTCACAGTGCTCGTTGAGAGTGTTCACTACACTCCTTACCTTTACTGCCCCCATTGCCAGAGAGGAAGTCACAGGAATTTGGTGAGAAGCAAGACCAAAATAGATGGCCATTTTCTGCTATGGACCTGGCAACAGAGAGGAGTCCTGTCTCATTGTCCAACCCCAGGACACTAGGAGGATGATGATGTACTGGGGTAGTGCTGAAAGGTGCAAAATGGTGCAGAGGCCAGCCATGACTCCTAAAAAAGTCATGTCTGTTGAAAACACAAAGAAATGCCTTTGAAAGCTTTTTCCGTTATTCGCTTTTTCCACACAGAGATGAGCACCAGTATTTAGTTAGCCCATACACTTTAACAGTCACATTTAATTTTCTCTCCTTGATTATAATTTTTACATCCACACTGTA
The DNA here is from genome assembly GCA_963921515.1 of Calotriton arnoldi. NCBI lineage: Eukaryota > Metazoa > Chordata > Amphibia > Caudata > Salamandridae > Calotriton > Calotriton arnoldi. Next base: position 161,053 of record CAWUFW010012496.1, on the reverse strand, counting down.
GAACATCAGTCATAAAATGGTGCTCAATGGTTATTTATTTATTTTTGCCACAAACATAACTTCATACACCAGAGACAAAATTGTAATAATTTTATTATATGATGACTTCTTTTGGAGAAGAAGTACTTTGGTTACTTTATCTGAGTACATGATGCCATGGGAGTATTGAGTATGGGGTTGTTTTAAAGTGAAGAATTCTTTCCCACATACCAGGTGTAGGTCACTCAACGCTAACATAGATATGTTGGTGAACAAGACCTCATTAATTGTCAACACCATGTATGGCTTCAGTTAGCCCTTCCAGAAACTTTGCTTTGAGCAGTTTATGCAACTGTCTTAATGAAAGGGTTGGCGCAGAGGGCAGAAGGGCAACTGTTGGCTAAATCAATACAAAATAACAGAAAAATCTGATATGTTGATTATATTGAGTGAAAGTGAACTTAAATAATCGTTACGTCACCTGGAACAATGGCGTGGACCTTACTTGTGAGTATAGTCAACATCCAATGATGATGAGTCGTTACAATGAGTTAAAAATTAAATGACCAATGCTATTTATGATAGATGTGAAAACTTGATACGTATCGCAGTATGGCTGCAAAAGCATTAAAATGCACTTGTAATGTTGAACTGTGCATGCAAGAGGAAAAAAAGAGTCAGAATAGTAGCAAAAGTGCAAAGCAGAAAAGAAACACAAATGCCATGGGAAAGGTAGGGCAAGAAAAAAACAAAAAAAGAAATAAGGGCGTTGGAGGAGGTGGTAAACATGGAGGTGAATACATTAATAGTAAAATTAAATAAAAAATAGTAAGTGGTCGGCGATTAAAAACATACAGAAAAACAGACTGGATATTCATATGTGGAAGACTGGAGTGTGAAGCGCACCCATGAGATGGATAGACATCAGAGAAAACTTTTCCTAATTAGAAGATGCAGAACTCTGTTAGTTCAACGCTACATCATAACACGGGGCTCAGGCATTTCAATTAATTGTTGGCCTGGTTTTCAGATGGATACCCACCTCAAATCTTACTCTGTTCCAGAAATTGGATTCTGATGACCATAGCCTAACCAACATGACCGCCAGAAATCACTTTAATTGCAGTGTATTGAACCACAATTTAATTACAATGCATTTTAAAGAGCTATTTTCTAGGACGTTTGCGCACACACTCACAGAATGACGTTGCAGGGTGAGGGTCTGTGTAACAGGTTGAGGATCTGAGAAGCAGGATGAGGGTCTGAGTAGCAGGATGAGGGTCTGAGTAGCAGGATAAGGGTCTGCGTATTAGGATGAGGGTCCAGAGTACTGAACTGAGCCAAAGGACCTCATTTTGTGTTCTAATTGATCAGAACCCTCTTCAAAGTCAAATTGATACTTTTCATGCTGCAATACCAAGGATTGTGCTAAGCTCAAATTCAAAATAAATCCAATTGTAATTACTATGTACATCTTTTGGCACGTTTCAGCAGTGGTGGCTCCTTCACTGTGGCGGTGGAGCATCTCCCCACTGCTTTTGAGCAGTGTAAAGTAAAGAAAATATAAAATGATAATAACTTTCAGTTGTTATCATTTTATGTTTCCTTTGTGGGTGGGCAGGGCTGCTCTGCTCCTGGAGCAAGGCTGGGGCGGAGTAGTTTGCCCACTCCTAAGTGCGAAATGACTGTTTGGTCGTCCCTCTCAGGTCGCCCAAACCAGTCATGCGCACTTTCCCCTTCTCCGTGCAGGCTGCATTACAACCTGCATGGAGAACATGCCCAGGCCCCCATTCCCTGGTTGACCGTCAAACCAGGACGCTCAAAACCAATCACAACGCTGCATTGCAGCGTTATGATTGGTCAGGAGAGCTTGGCTGTTCTTCTTCCTGGCTATTGGCTTCCTGTCACACAAGGAGAGCAGGAGCAGAGACACGGGACCAGGCGACGAGGTAAGTGTATATATATTTTTTTTTGCGCAACCCTGCGGCCCTACCCCGCACCTGCGAGTCATGCAAGCCGCTACTGCGTTTCAGAGACAGATGATACAAAATTCTGAACTCTATGGGGTATACTGTTTTTAAGCATTGTCCTGAGTATGGTCAAGTATATTAACTATACAACAGACCATAACGTCCACGTCTGTCCACTAGTTATTTCTTTGAAACCAGTTTGGCTTTTGTCGACACAAAAATAATCAGCAGATTCAGTCCCGGTCAAACTATCTTATTGTAAGAGTGAACCAACAGTACTTTTGGCCCTATGTATGGACTTGATGGGACAATTTTGCGTCTTTATTCTCTTGGATGCTGGAATTTGTGTAACTTCTCATTTCAGTTTGTGTCTTGCGTTTGATCTTGTATGCGCCCCAGAATTTCATTATTTTCTTTATCACTTTGATGCTCTGTACTAAGAGATATCTCTATGTATTTATTGCTGATCAAATATATTTATATTGCGCGAGTTAAGGTTTGAATGATCCCCTTGTTAGCCTTTTGTTATTTGGTTTATATTTACCCAAGCTCTCAAGGGGTTACTGGGTTACCCTTGTTTACTGCAGGTATTAAAATTGGTGTCAAGACCGATCAGATAACTTTTTCCCACACCTATTTTTGAAGACAGTCCATCACTGGTTACGTTCTTATAAGTCACATCTCTTTCAGAAAGGGTTATAGGTGACTATAGCCTGGAAACGTCAGATTTCACTGACTAAAGAGAAAAGCATAATAGGTAGAGCTGTATTTCCCCTGGCTAGTTCTATGTAAATTAGTGGAATATTTGTTATAGTGTATTAATTTATTACCTTGCATCAGGGGTACGCGGGTTCTAATCTTGCCTTTTTAGGTAAATGTATTTATCTCCCCGAACCTCAAATGTCATATACGGGTAATATGTGGAAATCTGAATACAAGGCAATTAGCGTAACTAGATACATGTGTGTGCTGTAAACCAGTGTCTAGTAAAGCCTCAATTGCAAGCTTTCTCTCCCAATCAGACCATGTCCTGGTTTCTGTGATCTGGTTTCAATAGCCTCTGCCCCCACCGCCCAACACCCACACATAATGCTCTCATTGTACAGCACCCAGTATTTGAGGTGTTCCTGCTTTATTAAAATATTGTCTGTAAAGCGCTACGCTCGGTCTTGGGGCTATAGATGAGCAACATCAAAAGAATAAAATAGAAAATTCAAGAGTGGGTTATTTCACCAATGAAGGGGATTGCCGGCAAGTTGGACTTTATCCAAAGCTATTTCTGCTACCAAGATATAATTTCAACAATAAAAGGCCCCAATAATAAAAGAAAAAAATGAAATCGTGAACAGCTTTTAACTTGACTGTCTACACTAAAGGGTGCACAGCTGGAAGACAAGAGGTGATTATCACGTGACTATTGAGTAGTAATCATGATCAGTTCTTCAAAGCATGGCAATTATAAACCAGACTTTCCAATTCAAAGCTCCTGCGAAACAAAGCATTTCCACAAAGGTAGAAAGATGCACAGAATGGTCTTTTGGGAGCTGAAAATAAAGCATCTGCTTTTAGTTTGGAAAGGCTTTGAGTCTGCATGAAATGCAAACTGATGGGCAGGTTATACTGCCCTAGTGCATAATACAAGGGTACAAGGGTATCATTGCAAAGCCTGATGGGCCTACAGTGCTGCCAGCGGTGCCAGATCAATTCGCCGCGCTGTGTTCAATGTTTACACGAGAGCCACATGTTTTTTACGCAGCAACATTGGGAACATTCACTGAGCATCAGAACAATTAAAGTAAAGCAGAGATCTCCTTCCACGGCACAGACCTCCATTCCAAACACCAGGCTGCTTCTCACAGAGGGACAAGAGAACACAAATGATTTCTGTGGCATAAGAGGTTCTTAACACTTTGGAGAACTCCCACTGAATCACCATTGGAAGCCGAGGACCCCAGCCTAAGCAATTTCTACAATAGAAACTCAAAAACAATACGCAAAACTACAGAGAAGCATACAGCAAACAAATATACACATTATGAAATATTTTGTTTAATTCACAAACAAGAACTGCAAATATCGAAATTTTAATGGGAAGGCTGCAGCTTTTCAAAATGTGGTTTTGTTTCTAAAATACAAAGCCATATGCTAGACTCTAGCATACCACTTTGTTGGTTTTGTTTTTTTGTTGCTCCAAATGCAGCCTCTCATTTTCTTTGCGTGCATTAGTGTTTCCATCGAGGGCGCCAGTGGTCAATTCTACTATATGTTGTACTTATTTATGATTCTCCCACGAATTAAGCTAATGATACCAACTTCATTATTAACCTCTAATTACAAATTCCCTCATATTTGCAGAGTTTTCAAATTTTCAATTTTCCTTTTCATTTGTCTATAGTTTATCAATTTGCCAGTCGTGGATCGCAGGTTAAGAACCACTGTTATGGGAACATAGGGCCTGATTTACCACAAACGCAAACTGCTAAAGTGCTAAGATATCAAAATGGTTTCCTGGCACTATAGCATAAAATCCTACTGATGGGAAAGCCTTAGAATGAAGCAGAGAGCAGGAGCAGCTAACACAGTTAACAGAAAATTTAATTATTTAAGGCCCTTCTAAATACCAACTACTGCTGCATGATTTCCGAGATGCAAAACTCACAATGTGCAGTATTTTTTTCAACACACATCCCGCCAAGTTTTATTTGGCGAAATTTGCAGTGGCAAAGTGGGGCATTACTGCACATTTTGTTATCTCCAATATAATGAGGCCCTAATTATTAGGTGTTATTATTGCTCTTAGGTGCAGAAGGATGCTCACCTTATACTTCCCAGAAAGGATGAAAAACAACTGCAAGGTTCATACAATAATATTAATATATCAATTAATTTCTCTATCATTTTATATTACACCAGAAAATATTAATGAAGGACCATGGAAAAATCAACCATACCCAGAACTTTTTAACGAACAAGCAAGTGGAGATTCAGGGTCTGAAGTAGAAAAGTGACATTTGAAGGACAGTAGATCCTTCTGAGCCGCGGCACTGCTAAGAAAGAAGGTCCTGTGAACAATTTGCATATTCGCCCCGTACTCTGGCATATTGAAGGTTTCTTACTCGAAAAATTGTTCCACTTTTTTCTGGAAGTAGTATTATTGAGTGAGTGTGAAAATGATGATCTACCTACCCACCCACCTGGGACCATTAAGAGCACTTGGTGTAGTGGGCTGGGAGAAGCCATTCCTAAGCAGGGTGGAAGTTTCACCCAGATGGAGTGACTGGAGAAGATTAAGGACTTGGCCGTGCTGCATTTATGGCAATTACCCCCTTCCTCTTTTTACATTGACCCTTTGAAAGTTGAGGTCAATGACGATTACTGACGCTATAAAATGAAACTGCTGAAATTAATTGAACTCTACTTGTTATCCTGCATTACAGTGATCTATCACAGTTTTGACAGCACCACATTTAGAATTTAAAGTGATGTCTCGACTGAGCCATTATGGATAATGAATTGATCATTTTATGATGGTGGCCCACTTTGAGACTGGCCCAGGCATCCAGTCAATTGTCCCATTATGCTAGCAACACTTTTTTACCAAGACCAATATTTGTTATGAGTCTGGGATTCAGAAGGAGCTTTGCAGCACTAGCTGGGAGAGGCTTTTGACAGTGATCAGGATTTTGCAAGTTGCTGTTCTATTCCAGAGAGACTGGGAGCAATTCCAGGCCTGCCAGAAAGACACAAGTTCTTTGGTATCTGCCTCGAGGATGACTCAAGGAATGGAGCCTGCCATGGATCTACAAGAGCCTGCATCCATCTTGCCGTGACCAAACCAGACAACATCAACTTCATATAAGGTTCAAGCAGGTGCTGGACCATCACAGTAATGTGCTTTTTGTTTAGACTACACTGTCACTTGGACTCCCTGACTTTTTAAGAGCCCGTATCTCCCTTGCTACATACATTAAGGGTTCTTTTACTCTAGATCTTTGTAGAGTGCTATGGAAGGGGGGGGGCACCTTGATTTCATACTACTTTGAACCATCCCATCTTTGATGTACAGTTCCAGGGACATCACAGTTTAAACGGTGTATCCAGAGGGGGCCCTAGGTCCTATGCATGAGCCTGCTTAGCTCCCAAAATAATTTGGCCAAAACCAGCCACTTACAACATATAGGCAACTAAAGTTTGCTACCTTGGAAAATCTCATTTGGGTGTCAAATCTATTCCTAGCACCAGTTTCTCCCCTTTTGAAACACTGATATTCGGGACAAGTTGAAGTTGTAACCGATTCTCTTGAAATGTGTTTGTGCCCCTTCGAATTACCACTGGATCCCTGGCAGTCCTCTCAGCTTAAGGCTGAAACTTAAGACTTTGGGACCCATTTATTTTGCCAATCAGAAGCTGTTATATTTGTAGGTCCTTGGGTTTTGGAGCCAATGGTAAATTTCTCAGATGGGTTCAGAACTACTGTGCTGTCCTCCCTTTAATTCAGGACCACTTAGAAACTAAAACAAAGAGCAGATCTATCACAGAACCCCTGACACATTCTAACACTGTGTCGTTTACCTTGAATCGTTGTAAATTACTACCCACAGAGAACTGAGACACAAAGTCTTCCGGAGATTTTGAAACCTCACCCCTGTAACAACAGTGTCCATATAATCCATTTTTATATTTATTATAGCGCCTTACTGTAAGAAATATATTTTTTCGGGTTGTATTTTGGCACCACAGGGTGATGGAACCCATCGTTCTTTAGCTTTGTGAATAATTTTAAACACCCTACTTAGGGTATGTGCCTTTGGACGTATTCATTTTTATAATTTCTGACTAGACAGTGATTTTTTTTACTGTTATTGCCAAAGCGTACTACCATTTCCAGTAGAGAGTTTTTTTTTATTTTTTATTTTTTATTATTTTTTTTTTATTCATGTTTTCAAAACCAAAAACACAATAAAATAACACATACAATACAATTAGCCAGCATATTATCACTTATTACAAAGCAAATTTTAGTTCCGGACAATTGGACATAATACAATTGGTGATCTCCGTTGGTCGCCCCATGCACCCATCTCCAAAAACATCTCTAGACTCCCAGGCCCACAGGCATCTAACTGGAACAGATTTTTCATGCTGACAGTGTAGTCCATAGAGGGTGTGTGAACTAGAGTTACATACAGGTCAACCACCTCTACATCCCAAGCCCAAGGAGGCATATCATGATTTGAAAACACCCACCAGTCCAGTAGAGAGAGTTGACTTCTCGACTCAGCTACCCATGGGGAGTCAAGTGTCAAATGTCGAAGTTCAACCAATTTGAGCGCATAGTACCTGAGGCTGTGGCAGTGCCAATCCTGGACAGTTCCCAATAATGACTGACTCCCTCAGAATCAGGGAAAAGGAACCACATTGGGCAATGAGACGTGTAGTAGTTGGTGTTCAGTTTCTGCTTTTTAGTTGGTCTGTAACTGACCCAAAGGACATGACCCAAAGTGCACAGTAATGAAAGCGTGAGTATAAATTTGTGGGGCTCCTGCCCCATTAAGCCTGCGGTTTCTGTATCCAATTTACAGTGGGGGAACAGCAGAGGTTTCAATGGCAGAGTCTCAGCTAGATTTGGCCATGGGTAACACTTGACCCAGTAGCTCACCTGCCACAGGACTGCAATATTATAGTGGTTGTCCCTTGTAACATTTAGGGTGGCACCGACTCTCCCTGCCTGGGTCTGCCATGCTCGGGAAGAAAACTCCCTGTGGGTCGGGGACATTTGCTTTTCAGAAAGAAACAGCCAGTATGGGAAAAACACAAACAGATATCTGGCAAGACAAAAAACATGAGGCCCGCTCGGCATTCAGCGGAGCCTACAGTGTATTGTTGTACGGTGATCTTGTTGGCGCGAGGAGTCTTGTTGATGTCATGCTGCTTGAGGATGACATCAAGAGGATTCCACAGTGGTTGACGAGGAAGGAGCTAATGGTGCCTGAACGTCAGGTTGTTTAGTCCATAAACTAATCAAGGAAAACTCACCAGACCGGTGTCCCAGTCTTCAATTACCTCATTTGGCCACTTGAGGTTGGGATTGCGGCGGTCAGGCACCCAAGGTGACGAGTTCCGACTAGTTGGCTGAACAACCTGCACTTCCTTCCTGCAGCAGCTACTAAGTGCACAGGTCCATTCGAGGACTGCCCTGCCTGTTCTGACCGGTGGCTCCCTGGTGCTGGTCGGATGGTGGTTGCTTGGTGCACAAGGCATATCGTGTCTGGTTTTCCTCCCTGATGTCACCTGTGGCAGCTTTGGTCGATTCTTCCTGGTTATGCCCTGCAGAGTGGAGGCTTCTTCTTAGCTCCCGTGAGGAGGAACTGCTCGTTTCCACATCTTCAATTGGCTTTTGGTGCCACTGTGTGGCGAAATACCATTATTACATGTGCAGCAGCTGAAGCAAGACTGGTTTAACTTGAATCTTCTTCGTTGGTTGTGCCTTGGTGAGTACCTACGTCACTTTTTTAAGGGTGACACTCATTGCATCTCATTCGTTTTTTGCTTGCAGTAGTGCCAGTTTTCTATTTATCACCTAAGAAGGAATCATTTAAAGGGGGAAAAAACCCTGCTCAGCGCTCTGCTGCACCAGTGCGGTCTATTGTCAAGACTGGTTAGGTGTTCACCAAAAATGTCTACATAATGAATATTAGTCAATCAATCACTGTTCCAACATCATTTTTGTTGAAACAGGGGGACCCACCCATTGAGTGGGAGGTTTGGTCTGAAATATTTGACAGTTCTATATTGGCACTAGGAGGTACTAATTTTTCACCTGCAGGGAAAAAGGCAATTTTGATGGGATGTTTGGGCACAGAGGGTCAACATATTTTTAAATACTTACTTGAGGCACATGAGCAAAATGGTGATGTTATAGAAGATGTTTTCAAGGAGGCTAAATTGAGAATACAAATTCGCTCTGCAAAAACTGTGGATACAGTTATGAGACGTCACAAGTTTTATACGCAACCGCAAAAAACCCGATGAATCCATTGATGAGTTAGTGGCCCGGTTACATGATCTTGCAGCTAAATGCAAGTTTGGTCCCATAACTGAGGAAATGATTAGGGATCAACTCATTGTTCAATGCAGCAGCAAGAACATCCAGGAGAGATTATGGGCTACGTGCGACCCGACTGTTAAGGATGCAATAAAGATAGCAAAAGTTGTAGAGGAATCAGAGAGGTGCATGAAGGAAATGCTAAGAGCGGATGTCAAGTCTGATGGTGTTGTAGCAAGACTAGTCGATGAAGACGAGTTAGTTAATGTTGTAAGGAAAAAACTCTATTTGAAAAATGTGGGTTCAAACAAATCCACCGGGAAAGGTGCTATGGAGAAATCTTGGTCCAATGTGAACTTACAAAAAAAACAAAGTGCCCGATCTTGTCATAGGTGTGGTAGTTTTTCGTACTTGGCAGATTCAAAGAACTGTTTTGCCATGGGTAGGGACTCTCATAAATGCGGGAAAAAAGGTCATTTCGCATGAGTTTGCAAAGCATCAGGCAAAAGGGTTGCTTGCCTTCCTGGAAGAAGTCGGTGATGAGGCGGACCACAGAGTATTGATGGTTGGTGATGAGGAAACGGGGAAAAAGGAAAGAATGACCCAAGGCAGAATTTAGGATTAATGGCAAAGTGTCTGTGGTGACTGTGGATTCAGGCTCCTTGTACACCATCGTTCCCAAGTACATATTTGATGACTTGTGGCCAAAAGAAAAGTTGGAAATATCGGATGTGATCCTAAAAGGCTATTAAGGAGCGGACACTGGCGTCATTGGTTACTTTGCAGCAGAAATAGTGTTCAACAAAAGGGAAAGTATATGTGGCATCCGAAGGACCTCCTATATTGGGGCAGTCTCATCAGTATGACCTGCATATCATTGTGAATCCCAGGGCCAGGGAACAAGTGATTGTCGTTGAAGAAGGAGAGTTAGAAGAGTTGCTCAAGGGGTTCGAAAGAGTATTTGAAGATCGTATCGGCGAAGTCAAAGACTACCAACACAAGATAATACTAAAAGAGAATGTTCTTCCAGTAAAGCACTGCCTTAGGAAGGTTCCACTAGCTGCTCGTGCTGAAGTCAAGTCCATCATTGATCAAATTCTGAGAGACAAGGTTATCGAACCCGTTGAAGCATCGCAATGGCTGTCTCCGGTGGTTAACACTAAGAAGGCGGATTCTTCTCTCAGATTCTGTGTGGACTTGCGCAGTCTGAACCAGGGGGTAGTGATGGATTGCTTTCCCCTTCCCAATATCAATGAACTGATCTCTTCTGTATCCGACTGTAAGCACTTTTCCAAGTTAGACCTCAGGAGTGCCTATCATCAGGTGAAATTACATCAAGACTCTAAGCATTTGACAGCCTTCATCACCACTGAAGGTGTATTTCAGCTCAATAGGTTACTGTTTGGACTCTCCTCAGCTGCAAGTGTGTTTCAGAGGCTTGTGGCACGCTTGTTGGCTGGCATCACAAATGTAGTTTTCTTCCAGGATGACATACTTATATTTGGCAAAGATGTCCCTGAGCACAACAGAATCTTGCAGCAAGTGTTAAATCGCATAGCAGACACAGGCATGACCCTGCGGAAAGACAAGTGCAAATTTCTAGTAAGGAAGGTGGATTATTTAGGCCATTTGATTATTGGGGAAGGTTTAAAGACGAAATTGAATTTGGTCAGCGCGATTGTTAATGCACAAGTTCCCAGTGACAAAGATGTGTTAAGATCCTTCATGAGGCTCCTTGAGTACTATTCAAATTTCGTGAGGGATTTTGCTGAAAAGTCTATTTCTTTGAGGGATTCACTTAGAAAAAGAAAGAAATTTGAGTGGGGAAAGACCCAGCAGATGTCATTTGAACGACTCAAAATGGACATCGGGGAAGCAAATCTGCTAGTTCCATTTCAATTTGGGTTAAAAACTGTTTTTCCTGTTGATGCAAGCGCACATGGTATTGGAGCTGTTTTGTCCCAAATGCATAATCGATCCGAAAGAACAGTAGTTTTTGTTTCGCGCTTGTTAGCTGAGGCAGAAAAGAACTACTCGGTCATTGAGTGAAGCATAAGCGGCAGCCTGGGCTGCTAACCATTTTCGGGTGTTCATATGGGGTGGAAAGGTTATTCTAAGGACTGATCACAAACCATTATTACAAGTGTTAGGACCTAATGGTTCAACCAGGTGTTCAGGTCGTCTGGCATGTTTGGCTGTGAAGTTACAGGAGTATGATTGCAAAATTGCCGGGTTGGAAGACTGTTTGTCTCGGTTGCCTGACAAGGCAGCAGACAAGTGCACTTTCGAAGCGGAAGAGGTAGTAGCTGATGTAGAGGATGTGGCTTAAGGTCCACAGGGATGTGTGTCCATGAATGAGTGAGGGGCAGCCATGGAGGGTGACGAAGTCCTCAAAGCAGTGAAGGAGTTGCTCAAAGGTCAACTTAGAAGGGAAAGCACACTACCGCAGGCAGTTAGACCTTTTCATAAGGTCCTGGGGGAGTTATCTTTAGTGAGAAATGGGTTAATCATGCAAAATGAAAGATTTGTGCCACCCACAGCTGTGATGGAAAGACTCATAGGTTTGGCCCATGAGGGACATTTGGTCCAAACTCTAATGATTAAGAGACTGAAAGACCAATTTCGGGTATGAATGTCCAAACCAAGGCGTGTGTAGAGAAATGTGTGTCATGCAAGAATTTAGAGAAAAGGCTAAGAGTTGGATTAGGGGTGACTGAGTGCAATCAGCATGTGGTTGAGGCTGAGCAAGTGTGGGAAAAACTGTGTTTGGACTTCATTAGCCCATTTGTTACCCATCCGGAACATGAAAGGTATGCGGCGGTTATAGTAGATGTCAAGTCTCGTTGGTTGGAGGTTATTTTTATGAAATCCTTTAATACCAGAGTGACAATGTCTGTGTTGGGGGAGATATTTAGAAGGGAAGGCATACCTTTTAAATTAATCACGGATAATGGCACACAGTTGATCTCCAGGGAGATGAAATGTTTCTTAAGTGGTCTGGGCATTCATCACTTATGCACTTCACTTTACAACCCACAGAGCAATGGTCAGGTCGAGAGTCTCAACCGTTTGGTCAAAGGCACCATGGAACTAGCAATTAGAGCTGGGATTGACATGCAGAAACCAATCAAAGACATGCTGTGGGCATACCGCACCACAGTGAATTCTGGGACAGGGAAGACGCCTTTTGAGCTAATGAGATGCAGGAGACCAGGCACCAAGCTAGTTTTCTTGGATGTGTGAAGGTGATGTCAAGGTTATGGAAAATCTCATGACCTCTTGTAAAGTTCAGGTTCATATCAGTGTTGATGATTGGGTGAAAGTCAAACCGGGTGGGGTCCGTGGAAGTTCATCCAAATTTCGTGGCCCATTTAGGGTAAAGGAGGTTGGTGGCCATTGGGTCAGACTGGAGAATGGACAGATGTGGAATCTCAGAAGAGTAGCTTTGTTTAAAAAAAAAAAAGGGGCAAAGCCCGGTTAATCCACCGTCTGAGGAGGAAGAGAGTAGTCCTGGTTGGTCACTTATGGATGACAATGAGTTTATTAGGTCTCAGGATTTTGGTGTTAGGAGGGCTGTGAATGTAGGGGTGAGTGGTGAGGACTCTGGCCTGTGTGGTGTTCGAATGAGCAGACCTCTAGTCTGGTGGGGCGATTATGTGGTTAGTTAGCCTCTCCTGTTCGGTTCTGAGTTGTCCTGGTGTGCCTGGGACAGTTTTGGTTTGTGGCCATCTCTTTATATGGTTCTGTTGCCAGTGTGTTGCATGTGTTGTTGTGTACACGTTGTGTCAGTTTAGCTAGGGTTGTTTTTTTTGTTCTTTTGGGTACTTGTATTTTGTCATATGATGTCATACTGGTGTTGATTGTTGTGTGTTCTTGGGTGGAAGAAAAGTAGATCTGTTGTACTGTAATCTTGTTGGTGAGTGGAGTCTTGTTGATGTCATGCTGCTCGCGGATGACATCAAGAGCATTCCACGGCGGTTGACAAGGAAGGAGCTAATGGTGGCTGATGTACTGTCAGGTTGCTTAGTCAATAAACTTATCAAGGAAAACTCACCAGTCCGGTGTCTTGTCCTTCAATGACCTCATGTATCTACCACCTCAGCGGGTGAACTTCAGGCACACAGACCCCAGTCTGCAGCGATCTCTAAAGATAGCAGGTAGTTGGTCACTGGGGAAGGGTAGGAGCCGAGTGGTGGAGGTATGAAGGCCACAGCCTTTGAAAACCTAACAAGTGGTTTGCCAAGGCCTATATCAGCTCCTTATTCCTCTCACCAGAGATGCCATTTAAAGGATGTGAAGAACAATTGTGGCAAAACCAGACCAATGCCGGAGCATTTTTTTGTCATAACAGTAACTACAATAACTAGAAATCAAACGCATCTATAGCAAGGACTTCAACATGCACTTAGTATTTACATAAGACCTAGCAGTAACAGTTTCCACATCCTCTCATAGAGCTCTCACAACGTACTCTACTGCCCTATCCTAACTGCAGCTTTAGCATATCTGAGTTCCACTGCTTATGGTGTGTCTGGCCAATGCTTTTCACGTCAATACTTTGAAATGTAAATAGAAAGCGCTTGTTGACAATGTTGCTGTTTTTATGTTTTGTGTCGGAATATTTAGCGGCGGGGGAGGCGGGGGGGGGGGTTAAAAATGACACTACGTGAGCTCCAGTAAATTGTCTTCAAAATAGAAAAGAAAAACAAAACATAGAAATGAACATATGGAATCATTGAAGTGTCACCTAATCTTCAAGGCTTAAAAATATTACCTGCACTACAGTGAGAAGCATTGTCCTCTAGGTCTAAGACTTGCACTTTGGTAATCAGTTTCAATTTCAGCCTAAATAATTTTGCTTTTGTATCTCAAATTTGGACATTGCTCTCATTTCACTAAAAATAAGAAATTTTTTCACAATTTCATGGAGCGGGCATGGCCCCAGCTTCATTACTCAGCAGTATCTTTTGACATCTTATAACTTCACAAGTTAGAGCAGCTGCTATTCTGTCCGAGAACAGAATACAGTGTGCTTGCTTCAATAAATTATTTAGTTTTCTCCTAACCTATCAAGCCAAATCTAGGCATCTGCGTATTTTGTTTAGTGAGCAACGGTGCTTTACTTGTCTTCTCATCAGGTGTAAGTGAAAAATGCTTAGCACAGCAATCCGAATAAAATGTACTCTAAAACGTAAAACAGAAGGGCACACTTATAGCCTACAACAGCAGCCATTAAGAAATCCTGTGAATATCATATCTGCCAACAGCGTACCACCATATTCTTTGCATTGATGCACTCGTTTCTCACCTATGTTGGCGAATGAGATCAAGAAACGCGCTCAGCACCTGTCACCCTAGACTCTGCTTTGTATTAAACAGAACATCCCACTGTCAGCATTAAGTGTGGTCTGGCAGTTGGCAGGTGTCTAGGCCAGTGGCCTGTACTTCATTTTTAAAACTCCGATGCTTGAGGGGGGGAGAATAGGGGGTACAGCAGTCTGGTAAGACATGCCCTTCCCTTCTCCCGAGATCCAATGAGGAGTCCAGCACCAAAGGCACATTTGTACCCCTAACAGGAAGTAGGAATCCCATACGAGTGCCAACTATTGAAATGCCAGAGATCGACAATTGCAATTCTTAAGAGGGACTCACAAAGCCTCGAAGGCTTCCCAAGATGGCTGCAAGAATCTAAGCCTTTCAGTGGACTTCGTTGATGGCCCTGTTGATGGTGGGGGCACACCAGCAGAAGAGACTATGGAGCCGGTCCCGTTTCCAGAACCGGTTTGATCAGAGAGCGAAGTCGAGGACGCAAGCCAAGTAAGCTCCGGGACTGCGAGAAGCACAGTGCCCTCATGACAGAGACAAGCCAATGACCTTGATCTCCCGGCGCCCCCTGAAGAGGTGAGTAATAAACGTTGGGGTGGCATTGCTGAGGGAGGGTCCCCTAACGATAGCGCACCAGTGTGGCAAGGGAGCTGTACTGTGGACAGCCGAGGACCCCAGTGAGAAGAAGAACCTTGAGGGTCAATCTTCCAAATGCCGTTGCAACAAAGGGGCAGAGAGGCTTGCTCCAGAGTCCAAGCTGCAGAATAGCATACAACAATAAATCAGCACCGCCAGCAGAGGCCCCTCAAACCTTTTTGGCTGTCCCCAGAATAAGCAAGCTGCGCAGCAAACAATTTAGTAGGAAGGAACAGAGAGGTCAGCAGTGAAGACCTCAGTGCGGAAAGGGACACTCGGTGAAGCAAGACTTGAATAAAGAAAATTATGAGGTTTGTGTGTGCACTCCTAGTTTTATCTTCAGTATGATCCTGGCTAACCAAATTTGCGTGCTTCCAAGGCTGCACTTGTCTAGTTCCAAGTGCAGGTAAAAAAAGTATAAATAGCCTCTTTTCTCTTTGTCAAGGGGACTCCCGTGAGCACTCTGAAATGCCCTTGTGGCTAACTATATGTATGAAAAAGAAAAAGGAAAAGGAAAAAACGAATTTCTTAACATAAAAGCGACATCCGCAGACAACTCAAAAAAAATCGACGGTGGCCACTCATTTAATTAAACAAAGATACAATGTTTCTTAGTGAAGTTTTCAAAGTTTGTATATTGTACCAGAGAGTCCATGCATGGACATCACCACAAAAGTCCTGTAAAGGTAGATTTTTTAAATAACACTGGACTCCATAAAAGCGAAAGGTCCTAATGGCCGATTAGAATGTGTTTCTACTTATGAACAGTTTACAGATCAATCACTGTGGATCAAGTGAGAAAGTGTCATCATTAACACATTCTGTCAATCTAAATTTTATATGCACCAACTTAAAAAAAAAAGAATTACTGTTTGTTAGTGAACACATTTATATGCCCAATGAAAGAAAGGATTGTCATTAGTGTAATATAGTAGTATCTCAAACTTGAAAGGATTTCTTTTGCTTTGAAATGAGCAATTATCAATATTTTGTATATTTAGATCGAGTGTACTGAGTCAGAGTACTTGTTCGTCCACAGATAAAAATAATTTGTGCTATAATGGTTTCATACTAGCAATCAAGTTTGAGTGCAGAAAAGTGTGGTAAGACAGTAATTATGGCACATGCTAGTTTTTGGGATCATCATCAAAAGCAAACTCGACATGACCACCCAGGTCAATGCCATCACAGCCTCATGCTTCCATACCCTGAAGATGCTCAGGAATATTATCAAATGGCTCCCCAATCAGCACCTGGAAAACAGTCACACACACTTTGGTCACAAGCAAGCTAGACTCTATACGGGGATCAACAAAAACCTCCACAGACCATTCAGAACTCGGCAGCCAGAATCACTCTCAACCTCCCACACCACTCTCATATCACACTACACCTGAAGGAGCTTCACTGGCTGCCCATTCACAAACAAGCACAATTCAAGCCTTCTCCTGCGTTGCTCATAAAGCATGGAATGACATGCAGCTACACATAAGAGCCTCCTCCTCACTTCTTAAATTCTGCAAGAAGCTGGAGACCTGGCTTTTCAAGTAGTCACACTAGGCCCTAGGTGTGCCTATACTCACACTTGCTCAGCGCCAGGATATCCTCCCGGGTGATAGCGTGCTCTGC
This sequence comes from Calotriton arnoldi, assembly GCA_963921515.1. Classification (NCBI taxonomy): domain Eukaryota; kingdom Metazoa; phylum Chordata; class Amphibia; order Caudata; family Salamandridae; genus Calotriton; species Calotriton arnoldi. Next base: position 144,469 of record CAWUFW010012496.1, on the reverse strand, counting down.
AAATCTGCATAACATAGCATAACGTAACATGCCATAACAAGGCTCTCAAGTCCAAACAGATTAGCAATAGGGACCAGACAGAGGAACCCGCTGTCATCCCCCCCGCACCTTTCGTTGCACTATTTCTTGAACTCTTGGCAATAAGAACATGCAACAACATTAAAATCTCCTAAAGGATGAATATAAACTTTGTTCGCAGTTGACATTCTGGTTGCCCTTGTGGGTCTAAAGCAGTCACTGCAACCCCATCTAGATGAACTATGCAAATGTTGCGTGGAAACAGAGTTTACGCTTTACATGTCCAAATCCAAAGCACTGGGTAATAATATTGCTTGGGAAGATGAGATCTGACTTAGAACTAATGCTCCTGACTCCACCAAGGAATGGTGGTCTAACTATCATTAAATATGAAGGGATTCATATAACAGTAACAATGAAGACGATTCATGATACAGCTTCCCTCTCATGCTGATGGAGATACAAAAGAACAGTTAGCCAGGCACAACCATTCCCTGCTCGGGCATGGTTGAAATGCATCAGTAAAAGTGATGATCCTCCTGGGACCACTTTTTATTTTTCAAACAAACCCAATTTAAGTTGATTCTTAAATTCTGAATCAACAGCAACTGGCTTGTTGAGACTTTGGAAGAGTAGGGAAAAGGTTATGTAGTGCGGCCAACACAGGTTTCAAATAAGTGAAACAAGTGAGTTGGGTGTACATAACATGGCGGCATATTATCAAGCCTCACACTTAAGTTATCTCTTAGAGTACTCACCAGACAAAACTAAGAGCCATTGGTGCTTTATGGAACACTTCTAAGTGGGAGGCGTTCTATGGGATGTATCATGGATGAACCTCAAACACACAGCCAAGAACCTGTAGTTATCCCTGCTGACAAGCACAACGCTAATACATGGGACTCAATAGAGGAAGCAAAAGGTGTCATGGCTCTCTCTTCACTTCACTTTCATATATTTGGGAATCCAGACTACACCAAAGGGGTGGACAGAGAGCCATTTAGAACATGAAGAGAAAAGAGATGTATGGATTTAAAAAAGGAGCAAATAAAATATTTGAATGAAACAAGAATGACTACGGCTCAAGGAATAAGAGAGGTTCAGGTATACTCTAATCAGACATTGGGTGATACAGAAAGATAAAAGGCAGGACAGATTTCGAGAAAATCCTTAGGAGAGTCTCAGATGATATACAATTGACCGCTCAAAATTATTACCTGTTATTAGTAAATAAGATAGCCTTGAATACCGAAGTCAAACCAGCTGAGAAAAAGAACTAGTGATTGACCAAACTCAGGAGCAATGGAAATCAATTAATCACAGTGCATACAGTGGTATTACCCATGTACAGGAAAGAGAAAGAAGTAGCAAAACCCTGAACAGATGGCCCCTCACACTGCTTTGCATACACTTCGTGTTTGGAGCTATAAGCTGGTCTCAGTTGCAAGGACTGTGACTAGGAAGGCACTACATCACATATAATTTGGTCCTGCCCTCTGTTAAAAAGTTAGTAGGGTAGACATTTTTAAAGCACTAGGAGAGCTCCCAGACACACCAAAACCTAAACCCATGTTGATCATTCAGCTTGGTGGGAACTTAGCAGAACACAAAGGCATTTGGGGAACTCAATTAAATAGATCAGTGTGGCGATCATAGGGCTAAACAGCCACCAGTCACTAAATGGGGGAATTAGTTACTACCCACACTGAATGACTGGTATGGAAAGCTACAGTTCATATTAGGAATGGAAAAAGTCTTCCAGGACATTCAAGAAGAATAACAATTGTGGGGTGATAGATTACTTTGCAAACGATTACAGAGATGTGACCTACATATGACTGTTGAGAGCACTTCAAATTCTACTCTTTTAAGCCTAATAAGAAATAGAAGATGCAACAAAGGATGGATGCAGATAAGTTGAGACAATTTGGTCTTATATAAAGTGGCACGGAAGGGGGGGAATTTGAGGGAAAGTGTTTTTCTTACTGTCATAATCATTACAATTATTGGACACTTGCTGAATACCTTTCAGAGGGCCACAGGACAAGCAAGAGCTACTCGGCCCAATCATTGGTGTTAAGGCCTTTCACTCCTGATGTCCTGGGGGTGACCTACCATATGCCAAGTACTACTACTTTAACACTTGACTCTCAGTGTTAGCACGGGTCCAGCAGTCCAAGGCTTTTTGGTGGGGGTGGGTTAATGCAAGGTTAATACAGACACAAGATTCAAAATACCCTCAGCAACTCCACTAAATAAATGTCCAGCTGGATGCTTGCTTTTATGAAAAAATCAGTATTTATATATAAACACAAAGTGAAATACAGCACATTACAAAAAATAGCCACAGTCTTCATAAGGCCAGGGCTCTAGCATTGTTAACGCACAATCCAGAGTACCACTTCCCCGGTTACTGCAGTTATTCACCATTTACATAAGGTAACATTCAGGCTAGGCCCCACTAGTGAGTCCAAGTCTTAGAAGTTCCACAATGGAATTTCAAAGTCAGTGTGCCTCACCACTGTGGCAGTGTAGCCAGAGCAAGTTTCCCTATAAGCTCTGCGACCAGGGGATCAGTCTTATCAGCTTCCACTAGTGTTGGGAAATGGAAAGCCTGGGAGCGTTGCAGCAGCCTGGAGCCGCCACAGCGATTTGGCTTTGCGTCGATGTGAGCAGGTGCAGGGCGACAAGCTACAGCCTTGTCGTTGCAGGCAAGGGGGTTGGACGTCCACGGCACTCCTTCGGTTGTGCGGTAAGATCTCTTAATTCAGGCTAGAAGTCTTGGAAGACTTCTTGCTTCCGATGGCAAGGTATACACTCTTGTAACATGGGTCACAGCCTACTACCATTCACTATAGCACACTACACAAGGATGACGGCCCTCTTTCTCCTCCAAGGCCCCCACCTGGCACACAAAGGTTGCGAACTGGGGCACACAGGGCAACAGCCCTTTTAGGTCACAGTGCCACTCAGGAAGACGGCCCTCAGCGATAACAGAGATGCACTAGGGTGACAGCCCTTAATCTTCACATCGGCCCCACCTGGCAAACAGGGTAGCTTGCTTGAGGAGCACACGGGCAGACGGCCCAATCAATGTAAAGTTCTCGACTGGACCTGGAACTTAAGCTCACACTTCGCTAAAGGGCTCCATTCAACAGGATCCCCACTGGACCATGCTCCCTCAAGGCTCTCTCCTCCTCCTCACAAGGTCCTCTGTCTCAGCAGGCAGATGCTGATGCTCCAGGGCGAGTGATATTGATACTCCTGGTTGATGACCCCTCATCCAGCAGGGAAACTATCATACCTTGGTCCCTAGTCCTGGTTACATCAGGCAGAAGTCGTGCAGGGCTTCTTCACACTGATGTACAGTTACAGTTTGACTAGTTGGGAGACTCAAGCGCTGCCTTTTGTAAACCGTTTCCATACACAGATGTGATTTAGTGTCTCAGTCTTTGATATTCATAATGGGTGTTGCCTCCTTTGAAGTGCCGACTCCTCTGTCTGGTCCTTTGTCCAGGAATCAGTCTGTTACAGCAGAAGCGACTCCAGTCTTAATAGATCCACAACAGAGGCCACGAAGACTAAAGGATCACACAGGAATGTCAGCCTCACTGATATATTCCTAACAAAAGGTTCGCCCTGCTCTCTATCAGACCCACCATTTCTCTGACAATGTGCCCGGGCCCCACTGACCAGTGACTTTTCCAGACTCAAAGAGCCCTTTTAAAGTGCACAAGTGAGACTTCCTTCACCTTCCTCCACTGCATGTGTCCAACCAGCTCTCAAGAATGCAGGAAGTCCACAAACCTGGCACACATACATTACAGCACACACACAGAATAGACGTGCTGCACAGCGCTACATACTAATATGATGTAGGCTAAGAGCAGTTAAGCACACAACAGGGGATCTTCACATGGGTGGGCCAGAAGGCCCCACTCATGACACAGGTAAAAAGGCTTGTTCATTTTACTGATCACTATTACTAAAACAGGTAGTTGTCACAATCATACTCATGCTACTTAACTCTTGGTAAGGGCAGGAGCCCTCTACCACTACGAGGGTAGTGGTTTGTGCACCCCTCCCAGTCTAACAAGACCGCAATCCATGAGACAGGCCTATCTCATAGCGTGATACATGCTCACCTATGACCAAAAATCGGTACCAAGCCTCCAGATAACATTGCAGCTTAGGCACTCAAGGCAGGGGTTCACATCCATCCCCATGCAGGGGACTTTTCTGTTCCCACAGCACTTAAAACAGCACTTTTGCTTGGATGCACAGAGGTACCAAACTACTGTTTGGTCATGTGTGACACTTTTAATAATAAAACCGGAGAAAAAAGCCAAGATTTTACCACTGGCCCTGTATGGTAAAATGTATATTACTACCTTATATTGGAAATATAATTTTTCAAAGCCTAAAGATTTTGTGTTTTTTAAACCAATAACTGGCCTAATACACAAAACCCAGGTCCAAGGTCTGAAAGAAGCTGCACTTAGAAACTGCATATTTTACTGCTTGGATATAATCTGTCCTCCTGGACTCTTGACCACCTGATGTATAAATCAAGTTGGAGAAACTGTCCCACTCCACCCTTGGGAAGGAATTCTCCAAAACACTGGGGCTCAGCTCAGTTTACTGTTGCCAAGGAATGTGGAATGTTCCTGACTAAGTGAGAGAGTCTTCTGAAGTCGAAGGAGAGGAAGAAGAGGAAAAACAAACAAGATCAGGCACTTGCCCACCTGTAGAGACATCTACCATTTTGGAACTATGAGGCAATGGCCTATGGGTCTTCAACAGTTCGAAAATAAAACTTGCAAGAGTGGTGTCACACTGAGGTGAAAGATCATGTGTAATGGCTTAAGTACATTTTAGGCTTAGAAACTGCACCAATAGAGTTTGAGCTTTTTTATGCATCTTGCCAAGCCTGAAGCATTACCCTTTGTACCAGCTTTGAAGAAATGAGATATCAACCTCCCCTGATGAAGAGCAGAGAAGAACTATTGCCACCATTTGTCCTTTGCTGGATTGATGACTGAAGATTTGCTACAGCAGCTGAAACAGTCAGTCTCCAAGACCCTCCTCAGTCTGCCTGCTCTTTATAGCCACAGTGCCTGGAGTCCGATGTGCCTGCCTGGCAGCTCCGCTGCCCGTTGGAAGGAAAGTCAGAAGGCTACAGCACCTCCCCGACAGAAAAAGCAGTGTACTCGCAGGCATCACTGTTGGCTTGGTTAAGCTTACCTTTGGACCTACCTGCCTAGACTGCGATCAAAGTCCAGATAATGTGTCCTGGTAGGTATAATAGCAAGTTCTTGAGATTTGTCAAACATTATCTGGGCAAAACCCCTACTACTGCTTCAGTATTGCAAAGAAAAAAAAAACATCAGAGGTTTTAGATGACCTGCCGCACCAGTCCAGAAAACACAGAAACTGTTTGGCTTGGGATAGAGCTTTGTTTCTCTTGGAGAAACTTTGAGTCACACAAATTACTTTAGAGTTGATATTTATCTAAAAAACACAAAACATATCTTGTTTTTAATGAGTTTATTAGATTTGGAAATGTGCACAAGATTACTTGGTTGTATTTCTGCTGAAATAAGCACTGCTCAAGTCATTCGGTCTTTATTTAAACGTCTGTTCGACTGCGGATTCCTTGAAATATATTAAAAAACATAATTTGTCAATCATCCCAATTTAAATTGCTTTAAAAATAAAGCATGGTTGATAGATTTCAAACTGGCAAGATCAGATTTTGTATAAACAATAATATTCATGAGGGTCCTGTGTATTCGAATTTTCCAAATCAGATGGAACACAGGATGCTCCCGGACCGTACTGGTCATGTTACCAATCGGGCATTTCTCCAGGGAGCAGGAGCCCTATGAGGATGGTTTTTGAGGGGCCAATGGATGCCCCTGGGACTTCAAAAAGTCTCTCCAGCTCCCCAGGGTCTATTGAAGCAGCTATAGTGGGGATGAGAGAGGGATAAAGAGAGAGAAGAAGAGGGGGGATAGGCAAAGAGAGGCTGGTTTAAACACTCTTGCCAGGGCTGCTTTGATTCCCACTCCAGCCCTGGATGCTGCTCTCACCAGGAGATGAAACCATGCTCCATATACTATGCAGATTTCTATTTTGGATCCTTGATCGATGCTAGTGGTCTTAGATTACTCAGTTCTGCTTCCTCTTTTAAAAATAATTTATACTTCACTTTAAGTTAAAATCAAATTTCCACCATTCTCTGACCTCTTCAAACTACGTGATCAATGGTGCAGTTTCTGTCTCTTGAAGTTCCTGAAACGTTGTTCCTGCCAGACGAATAGGAAGGGTTCTCACCTCTCTGTTTTTTATCACTATCTTCTCTTTGCCACCTGTCATAAAGCAAACCCTTCTGTTCTTCACAAGCAGTTTCAACATATTGTATTGACTAAAAGCAGATATCATTAACTCTGGATTTTCTACCGTTGACGTTACAACTTCAGAAGTTATATTTTCATATTTATTAGCCTACTCGTTTGTCATCCAAACATGTTAACGTTGGTTACAACTTTGCTTGAAATGATTTCAAATCAAATACATCCACAGATAATCCATAGGCGTATATGGTGTTCCCCTCCCCACAGCAGCCAAATGATTTCAGATGAAATTTTAACAGCAGCTTTGGTACAGTAGACATGGGTCGCCTGAGTTTATGGGGTTGTCAAGATGTGATTTGGAATGTGAAGAGAACCCCAACAAAGCTATCCATCCAACCAAATCAGAAAAAAGAGATCTAGCTCATAAAAGTGTGAGTACATTTGCACTTGGCAAGTGTATCATAGTCAGTGGTTGGGAACCTCATTAAGGTTTCAATCTAATGGACTGGACCACTTAAGGCTCCAAACAATGGATCCCATCTTTAGGTATCACAGATCAATGCAAGCTCGGTGTGCTTTCCATTGATTCTGGATACCGAAAACAGGAATTCTTTACACGACCATTGTCACACCCTGGGAGCACTGGATATGTGAAGCATTTTCGCCTCATTAACTGTCTGGCTCCTGATGCCTTACTAAGGAACACGCCCTACACAATTTCATAGACACTTGGTTTAACTGGTCTAGTTTTCCTAACAAAACAGAGACACCAGCTACCTGATCAGTTCTCCAATCCATGTCTCCAAACCACTACATTGTCACTCAGGCTGCTCAGGGTTTGGGGGCTCCTGTTTGGCCTGCATTCTAGAAGCCAGCAATGTTCCTCTTCAGTGTCTATCCTTGAGGCTGTACTGTTATGGGGAAAACATTGGTGTTGCTCTCTCTTCCATTTCTTGGCAGGCACTGAAAAGAGATACGGCTCCTATCAATTTAGTGATTACCAAACCAAAATGGTGTCACGATTCTATTCCTAAATTGAATCTTAATTCACTTGTGGATAACTCTAGGAATCTGCACCATGGAAGTCCCTAGGTCTGCAATAATCCATAGATCTTAATAGGTTTTGTTCCTTCTCTGGTGTTTGGCTCTCTGAATAATGTCCTTGGATCTCTCAGTTTTGTGGTACAGATTGTTCAAAGTTGTTCATATTATCAATGGTCACTAAGTACTGTATTGCAGGCAACCAGTGATTCGGGGAATTGTTTCCTTGTATTAGCCCCTAGGTGGAAAAGATAAGGAAGTGTGCATGTACATCAGAGTACAATCTGCATGTGGGAGCTAAGAAACTCAGGAAGTCTCATCTTGAGTAAATCTACTTTCAATCAGATTACACACTGAATTGTTACAGGGACATAACTGTTAGAAACAAAAACTGAGCTGGTAGTAGTACTCAGGATGAAGGAAAGAAAGGAAAATGTTCAAACAATTGCTTCTGTTTCAGAATTTTCAAGGATCTGAATCAACTCCAAATTTGCGTGTTACGATACATTCCAAAAGATCAGCCAACAAGTGTTTCACTCAGGCAGCATATGTCAATGTGCTTCTTCTAGGCATAAAAATGTCAGATTGATAGAAGTCCATGAAAGACTGAGCCGTTCGTCACAGAAACCCTGATGAACCAGTATTCTCCTCCCGGTGTATCGGATATAACTCGAAGTTTCCAGTCACCAATGTAAGAAACATATGTTTTCAGACTACAAATGCACTCGCACACACGTGGTTCCTACACCATTACTATCTAGTATTTAAAGCCATACATCAAAACACACTGGTTTATCTGTCAAACTTAATGACCATCTGAGGCAGACAAAGAAGGTTTAGAAGCAGTGCCTCTTATACTTGGGAGCACTGAGATTCAGAACTTCTAAACTCAAGGGTAATCTTTCAGCAACAAATGCTTTCTGAAACTCTCTTCCTGTTGACACAAGACCAAACCACCTCTTCCGTCCTTCAAATGACATATGAAAAAACATCTATGAAAACCCATCTAGTCTATTTCTGAAATAGTTTTGCTCTCTTTGTGTTCTCTGATCCAATCTTCCTGAGCACCTTAGAGTTCCAGTTCTAGGTTACTGTATAGAAATGTTATTTTGTTTCTGTTCAAATGTGAAGTGCTGTAATGCTACTAAGGGTAAGAAACGCTAGAGAAAGAAATAAAGCAAAATAAACAGGTTCCATCACCTCAAACCATTTCCCGGAGGGTCACAAATACATCTCATCTCCATCACCGCACTGAAATAGCCAACAACTTTATCTTTATTGCATAGTTAATAAAACACACAAGAATTAATATGTCAAGATACACTAATTAAACTTAAAAGCAATATCAATTGAGGATACAATTCACTTCTAAATATAAAAGCCTAGAGATTTACCAATAAAACGGTGTCTGTTTTCAGCAGTTAGGCCCCTGAGTGGTTTAACACAATTGAACTCTATCAGCGTAAAGCTGTTGACGTTGGTTGAAGCTATAGAAGCGACTTTTAATTTAGCTAAAACAGTTTTTGAGAACTTAACAGACCCACTTGCTAACTGCGTGTCTATTGGATTAAAACATTCTTTGATCTCTAGAGCACCGAGTCTAAAGCACAAATGTAGAAATGATAGAAGCTGAAAAGTTGCTCAATTAGATCTGAGACTTGCAACACCATATGACATGATTTATAATGGCAAAGCCTACAGTGGTCTGTATACCTAATGCCATTCGATTCTTTTTTGATCTCACCAATATCAAACAGCCAAATCTAAGCCTGATAATATCCTTTTTCAGGCTTGGCGATATCATTATGGTTAAATAAGGTCGTATTTTGCCCTGATTATGGAAAACTAATAAAATATCATAGTGTTTAGTGTGCTATAAGTTTTATTGTCCTGTTTACATGTTTGGGAACTCAGGGGCTTTTTAAAATACCTTTAAATTGCAATAGGGATAGAGGAAGTTTCCAGGCTTCAAGCCTTTGTAGGGGCTTCAATGACTAGTGAAGGCCAATTTGGCCACTGATTATTCATGAGATACTCCTCACTTCCATCCACAGTTAAGATTTTAATAGGGCCTGCTTTGAAGCCATGCATCAGTGTCAAAAGTTCAAAATATGGAATGCTTGCTTGAGTGGATGTTTAGTTCAACTTCAGAAGAATTTGAGCTTGTGATGTAGACGATGGAAGGGCAAAAAGTCACCTGAATAAATTGGATTGGGTCATGTCTATCCAGGTAGTTATGTGAGCCGGAAATCCATTGCAGCAGAAGGACAGTGAAGTCATGTACTCAAGCAAGGACTGAGATGACGGGCTAGATATGTTATTGGCTTTTTCCAGCAAGGCAAATGTTAAATTTGTTGCCTCAGCTTTGAGAGACACCTGCTGTTTGATAAAACGTCCTGTGCTTGGAAACCAAACGCCAAGGTATTTGTATGAATCGGCTAGTGCTAGCTGATCACTATTTAGAAGCCAGCTGGTTTTCCCTGGTTCCTTAGGCGGAAGAAGAGCACATTAGGTTTTCCATGGTTCACTTCTAAATTGTTTTCAATGCGATCGATTTTTAGACCTCTAAGGGTTTGTTGCACATCCAAGCTAGTGGTACCAAATAGGACAGTGTTGTCTGCCTACAGGAGCATTTGCATTGGAGTCACATGTTTTTGATGCCCTTGAGTTGACCAATAATTTACAGTTATCCGAGACGTAAAGATTAAATAAGATCGGGCTAATAGACTTCCATGCTTAGGACCAATGCTGGTGAAAAGTTTCTTTGAGAGTGAGGTGTTAACCTCGCTCGTCAAGCTTAACCTGAATCTAGCTATCCATACATAATGCCTGTATAGCCTTTAACAGTGTTTTATTGATTCCTCAAGAGGTGAGCTTATTCCAATACTTATTTGGATCAATACTGTCAAAGGCAGTTTTAAAATCTATGAAGCAGGAGAGCAGAGATTTAATATAGCCATTCTAAATTTGTTTTTGTTTAATGTAAAAAGCATCATTACGTTTTTGATGGTACTACTGTTATCCCGACGTCAGCGGCAGCTCCTCCACTAAAGTGGAGGAGCGTCACCCCACTGCTCTCCGAGCAGTTCAAGAAGGAAAAATAAAATGATAACGCAGCGTTATCATTTTATTTTTCCTACTGCAGTGGCTCAATTGGTTATGTGCGGGCGAAGCTGGGCTTCACGACGCCAGAGCACTGCAGAGGGATGAGTGGTGGGCAGTCTCTGTAGGTGCACATAACACTTTGGCCGGCCTGGGTGCAGAACATGCGCAGGCTCCCACTGCCTAACTGAGCGCCGAACAACAGCGTTCAGACCAATCATAATGCTTCATTGCAGCATTGTGATTGGCAGTGCGGAGCCTGGGAGCCCGGGTGCTTCCTGTTGCCAGACTCGAGATGAAGAGGACGGAGGAGAGGTGGTGGCCGGCTGGCCGGCCGTAGCCAGGTAAGTGTGTGTTTTAAAAAAAATCTTTTTCATCCCCCCCCTCCCCACCCACCACTCCCATCCGGTAGTAGCCGCTACTGCCTGACATTCCATTTGGTACCAGGGGATAAGGTCTTTCTCTTCAGCCCAGGATAGAAGATCGTTCAGAAGTAGGATAGCAAACATTTTGGCCTTTGTGTTGAGCAATGTGATCACGTTATGGTTAGATGGACCAGATCTTTGACCTTTTTTTTATGCAGCGACCAGAATATTGATCCTTTCCTGGAAAATAGCATCAGTCCTGAAAAGTAAAAGCCAATGAATAAGAGGAGTAACCAACAGGTCCAGCAATCTAGGTCCATTTTGTTAACTGAAGCTGGGATCTCGTTCGGGCCTCGGGCACCATCCCATCTAGCTTGCATAATACTTGTGGCTATTAATTCATTGTACACCATGACGCAGGTAACTCCTTGCCAAAACTCAAGGAGCAGCATTCCTATGATATCTGCGGGATCTTTCCACGTTCAAGGTATAATGCTGAAACATGCTTCAGCATAGCTGGTATACTGTTTCCTCCATTTGTTAGAATCAAATTATCCAGTGAGTTTATATTGGCCCAGAATCTCTATGAGTCCTTAGATTTACATATAGACAACAACATGATCCACCCTTTCGTTTTTGATGTTCACTTTGCTTCCCATACAAGCTTTCTATAGCCCTTTTGAGAGGTTCTATACAATTCAAGGTTCTTGACAGAGGTTCAGCTTTCAAGCTGTTTCCACTTGTTTGTCATCAAAGTTTCAGTAGTTCCTTTTTGTTTTCAAATCTGAGCTTCATTATAAACCATGATTTGTTGAAATTGCTTGTTGTGGGCTTACCATGTTCCCTGGCACCCCTAACGATGTTAATGTTAAGTAAGGAAGCAGCAACTTCACACACCTTTGTGGTTGACAATTGGTGATTGAAAGGACCCTGCCATTGAATCACTTGTGTGTCCTCTTTCCAGGCTTTTAATTTATGGGAGTATGTTGAGCCCCATCTTAACCTAGTCAGCTTTTGGATGCCAGAATGATTACCTAGAAACAGCGTTCCGTCACAGTGCTCTGTCTGCCTTCCCCAAGATGACAGACTTACTGATTGAACAAAATGATCACTTTTGAAACCTTCAACTATTTTGTAATCCCTTACGTTTGTAAGTAGAGCAAAGCTGACAAATGTGTAGGGCAGAACTGCTGCACAATGTCCGGTAACTCTGGTGTATCGTGTATGTTTGTCAGAGTTACATCTCCCATTTAGGCTGCATAGAACAAAACTATGCCCTGTGTTTACAAAATTGGCCCTCCAAGTTCAGCTTTTCTGAAGCTATGAGAGCCCCTCCAGAATGACTCAAACTGAGTCCTGAATGCTACATATATTGTTTTCGGAAGAAAACTGAAATTAGAAGCACCCATCTTTATAATCTCTGCACCTGCATTTGATGTTATTATACTTTCAGTGATTTGTAAGACTTTCTAGCGGCCTTTTTCTGGCTTGTGGGTGGGTTATGTTTGGTTAGGTGAATCTTTATTATAAAAGATACAATAAACATATAAAATAAAGACAATACCGAGATAAATTGTTAGCACTACAGCTCTTGACAAATGGAAACAAAGCAATTACATTTCAAATGGAGTAAAAGATATCAACTCTGGATAGCAATACATTTTGTAACACAAGGAACTCTGCATAGGCAGATCCAAACTCATACCACAGATAAAACGAAGTTGTTGGAATAAACCAACACATTAAGCCCTAGTAGATAAAATAAACTACATATCCAGACAAATAGAAACTGAACAGAAAGTTCGACTCCCAGACGCCATAAAATTTGTCATATATGATTATAAGTGCAGATCAATTTAAGACAATAAGAACTGCACAAGCCAATACAGACAATAAAAACACTTAATAAGACAAAAATATCGCACTGAAAGAGCAAACAAAGGTATAACAAACCCCTAACACCGCGGAAAAGCGATTTGAGCCAGTGTTAACGTACATGATAAAATGTCCTGTGCGACCAACAGTAATTCAAACGATATATATGTGTCTAACTTATTTTCCCAATAGCTGTCTTAAAAGTACGGCAGAGGAAATGTACTTAGAGATCATCAAACAAGAAGCTGCAAATAAAACAAAGCTGGTCTACATTGCCGGATATTCAATGGGATTAAGAACTGTTTCCTCAGTAAAGTGTGCAACTTACAGAAGAATAAGAAATGTAACAGAGACTTTCTCGTTATTGAATGACAGGGCAAGGTTCTACAATTAAATCATAAAATGTGCAGATAATGTGCTATACCAAACCTAATATGTTTATTTTTATGATCTGACCGAAAGTGGTGGTGCAGTTCCTGGGTTCTATTTTTGTGACCTGAACAAAAGGTGTATTGCTTGAGATTTCACTGACTAGCACATCTAGTGTAGATGAAATATCAGTTGATGCACCCAAATTTGTGCGACCCCTTTTCCCACAAGTCACTGCTGGAGTATAAACTAAATATAATTCACTAATTGGATCTGGACCTATTCCTCGAGTTTCCTGGCAACAAGTGATGTAATATGACTTGATTACATTTAAAACGTTGTCATCATTTTTTAGTCTCTGTTAGAAATGGGGGTCTCTAGTTGGCAGAGGTAGGTACCTTTGTCCAAATAGGGACCCTTGCTTCTAGTCAGGATAAGGGGGATACACACTTTAGATAACCCCTGCTCACCCCCTTGGTAGCTTGGCACGAGCAGACAGGCTTATCCCAAAGGCAATGTCTAAGTATTTGTACCAACACTAACAGTAACACAGTGAAAACACCACACCAGTTTAGAAAAATAAAACACCCTTATCTAAACTAAACAAGACCAAAACGACAAAAATCCAACATACCCAGTTAAAAATATGACTTTCAAAAGGTTTCAAGAACTTGTACCATAGAAAACTATGGATGCGTGACTTTTCACCAAAGTACCTGTAGATGCGTCAAAGTTCAAAAAGCCAAAGCGTCAGAAAACAAAGAGATGCAACACTCCTGAGACCTTGGGGAGGCGATGCGACAGTCCCGCTGCACGCAGAGGAAGGGTTGCGTCGAATCCGGTCTGTACAGGGAGTGATGCGTCGATTCTTCGTGACAGTTCCAGTCCGCGGGTGATGCGTCGGAAGAACTTGCTGCACAGGTACAATGCGTGGAAATCCGGGATGCGTCAGCGGTCGATGCAGTGGCGTCGACCAGCGCTGCGTCGGTCCTCTTCAGCCGCGATCCCCCGATGCATCAATTTCTGTAGTTCTTTGAGTTTCTTCTTACTTCCAGCTCCCAAACAGCAGCAACAACCTCCAGAGGCCCAAACTGGCACAGGCACCTCTAGGCAGGTCAGAACTCGCAGCAGCAGAGTTCAGGGGAGCTGGGGGTGAGACTTCTGAACAGGAGGCCAGCTCACTTCAGGCCCTTGGAGATCTCCTTCAAGCAGGGGACACAGCACACAGCAAAGTCCTTCTCCTTTCCTTGGCAGAAACAGCAACTGCAGGCCAACCCCAGACACACAGCAAGGGCAGTACTTCTCTTCAGTTTCTCCAGCTCTTCTCCTTGGCAAAGGTTCCTCTTGAATTCCAGGAATGATCTAAAGTCTGGGGTTTTGGGTCTAATACTTATACCCCAAAATGTCTTTGTTCTCTTTGTGCAAGGGGCTCTGAGCCCAGTTCAAACCAGTTCTGGGGGGCACTCTGCAAGCGCACAACAACATCCATTGTCAGTGTGAGCCTTGGCTCCAGACAAACCGCAGGGGGGCGGTGCCAGCATTGTGGAAGGCAGGCACAGCCCTATTCAGGTACAGGTGCTACTCCTCCCACCACACCAAATGCAGATCAGGCCTATTCAGTCTAGTGCTGACTCATCCAGACTCCTGGAACCAATGCACCTCCAGCCCCTGTCACTCCAAAGCCAGACAGTCAATCCACAAACGGGCAGAGGTGCACAGGATGGTTGAACAAGAAAATAGCCACTTTCTAAAAGTGGTATTTTCAAATACACAATTTAAAAACCATCTTTACTAAAAGATGTGTTATTAAATCCTGAGTTCAGGGATACCAAACTCAATTTTTCCATCTTATCCCTATGGGAAGATATGCTTGTAAAATGTTACAAAGCATTCCCCATACTGTCCTATGGGGCAAGATAGCCTTTCAATAGTGAAAAACGAAATTGGCAGTATTTCACTATCAGGACATGTTACACACACCAGTACAGGTCCTACCTTTCACATACACTGCACCCTGCTCAGGAGGGTAGCTTGGGCCTACCATAGGGGTGCCCTATATGTAAGAAAGGTGAAGGGTAGTGCCTGGCAATTGGGTGCACTTGCCAAGTCGACATGGCAGTCCTGAGACCTTTTTTCAGGGCTACTCATGTGGGTGGCACAATCAATGCTGCAAGCCCACTAGTAGCATTTGATTCACCAGCCCTGGCACACTTAGTGCACTTTACTAGTGACCTACTGGTAAAACAAATATGCCAATCAGGGAGAACCAATCACAATATCAATATACACAGGGAGCACTTGCACTTTGACACTGATCAGCAGTGTCAAAGTTCCCAAAGCATCTAAGCCAGCAAAAACAAAGTCCAGCACAGCATCAAAAACACAGGAGGTAGAGGCAAAAAGTCAGGAAAAACCACCCAAGGATGTCAGGTCTAACACATGTCCCCTCCAGCTGAAAAGTGGGGAGAACTACCCACACTCTTGGGAGTTCTCATCACTAAGGCGGAAGAATCTGGACAGACCATCAGCATTGGCGTGTTCTGTACCAGGGCGGTGTTCCACCGTAAAGTCCATTCCCTGTAGGGAGATGGATCACCTCAACAGTTTTGGATTCTCACCCCTCATCTGCATCAACCATCTGAGGGGCCTGTGGTCTGTCTGAACCCGGAAGTGAGTCCCAAACAAGTAGGGCCTTAGCTTCTTCAGTGCCCAGACCACAACAAAAGCTTCCCTTTCAATTGCACTCCACCTCTGTTCCCTGGGAAGTAGCCTCCTACTGATGAAAGCTACAGGTTGGTCCAAGCCCTCATTGTTCAATTGTGAGAGTACTGCTCCCACACCATGCTCTGAAGCATCTGTCTGCACAACAAACTCTTGGAGAAGTCAGGTGCCTTAAGCACAGGCGCCGTGCACATGGCAGATTTCAGTTATACAAAGAAACAGAGGTTCCTGTGGACACTTAATGATTATTATTAATATATATATCAGCGCAATCGCAATCAAGTGGAGGTACATAGATGTCAGAGAAAAAAAATGACGTAACAGAGTGTGTAGAGAAACAAGGTATTTTTTATGATAAATTCACATTTGTTATAGAATTTCAGTGCGAAGTGTCCCAAGTGAAAAGTGAAACCTATCAAAATGGATTGTGACTTTTTGTGACATAAAAACAAGGTTTCAATATTTTTACAGAAACGACCATTCAATGAATACACAATAAATGAAAGCGGCCTCCTAGTATAATAGTAGGAACTGAGAATTGGTTCGCTTCAAGTTGTCGACGACATTTCGACCCTGCTAACAATGTGGGGTCTCATCAGGACCTATCAATGTAGTGACACCTGTAGATGAATGACAGTTAGTGTAGTGAGCACCTGTGGGAGTGAAGGGTAGCAAAAGATACTCACATAGGGCCCAGCCGGGCACCTATGGAGGAGGGGGGGTTTACTGGCAATCAATAATCTCCGATGGTATGCTGGTAAAAATATCCAGAGGGCGGTGTCGCGTGGTTGGTCGAGGCCTGAATTAATTAGGGGGCCTGTGGTTAGTTGCGGTAAACGTGAATCTGTTTCCGTTGTAGAATCCGGTATTGGTTAGATTTCTGGTGGTCCAATGTGGGGTTCAGAATCAATCAGCGGCGGAGCAATCTCGCCCGTGTTGTCAGAGAGAACTGCACTCGTTTGTCTCTGCTCGAGGAATTTGATTACGGATTCACGTTTACCGCAACTAACCACAGGCCCCCCAATTAATTCAGGCCTTGACCAACCACGCGACACCGCCCTCTGGATATTTTTACCAGCATACCATCGGAGATTATTGATTGCCAGTAAACCCCCTCCCCCCTCCATAGGTGCCCGTCTGGGCCCTATGCGAGTATCCTTTGCTACCCTTCACCCCCACAGGTGCTCACTACACTAACTGTCAGTCATCTACAGGTGTCCCTACATTGATAGGTCATGATAAGACCCCACTTGTTAGCAGGGTCGAAATGTCGTCGACAACTTGAAGCGAACCAATTCTCAGTTCCTACTATTATACTAGGAGGCTGCTATCATTTATTGTGTATTCATTGAATGGTCGTTTCTGTAAAAATACTGAAACCTTGTTTTTATGTCACAAAAAGTCACAATCCATTTTGATAGGTTTCACTTTTCACTTGGGACACTTCGCACTGAAATTCTATAACAAATGTGAATTTATCATAAAAATACCATGTTTCTCTACACACTCTGTGTTATATGTCATTTTTTCTCTGACATGTACCTCCACTTGATTGCGATTGCGCTGATATATATATTAATATTAATCATTAAGTGTCCACAGGAACCTCTGTTTCTTTGTATAACTGTAAGTACCCTGGTTCCATGCGAGTAGGGTGTCCCTTGTGTCTTTATACACGACATGGCAGATTTCAGGGCATCAAAAGCGGTTTGGCAAGCATCAGACCAGATCACCTTCGTGGGCTTCTTCCTTGAAGTCAGCTCTGTCAAGGGGGCAACAATGGTGCCATACCCCTTGACAAACCGTCTGTAGTACCCGGTGAGACCTAAGAAGGCTCTCACCTCTGTCTGGGTCTTTGGGGGCTCCCAAGCCAGAATGGTGTCAATATTCGCTTGTAGGGGCGCCACCTGGCCGCTCCCTACCTGGTGTCCCAAGTACACCACGATCCCTGCCCTATCTGGCACTTACTCGCCTTGATAGTGAGGCCTGCACTTTGCAGAGGTGTTGCAAATGTTCCTCCCAACTGGAGCTTAACACAGCAATGTCATCCAGGTAGCCGACGCTGAATTCCTCAAGCCCGGACAGTACCTGGTTGACCAGCCTCTGGAAGGTGGCAGGGGCGTTATTCACCCCAAAGGGCATAACCCGGAACTGGTAGTGCCCCTCAGGTGTTGAAAACGCTGACCTCTCTTTGGTCCCCCTCGGTTAAGGCAATCTGCCAGTACCCAGATGTTAAATCAAATGTAAGCTCCTAACCGATCAACCAGCTCATCAGCTCTGGGGATGGGGTGCGCGTCAGTCTTGGTGACCGCATTGAGCCCACGGTAGTCCACACAGAACCGAAGGTCTGGAGTGGCACCGGGTGCAGCAGCTTTTGGCACTAAGACCACTGGGCTAGCCCAGGGGCTGCTTGAGGGCTCTATCACCCCTAATGCCAACATCTTGGAAACTTCTTCCTTGATGCTGGCCCTGACTGTCAGCTACCCTGTAAAATTTCTGCTTCACAGGTAGACTGTCCCCAGTGTCCACATCATGGACGCACCAATTTGTTGACTCCTGGTGTCAGGGAGAACAGGGAGGCAAACTGTCCCAGCACCTGGCGACAGTCCCTCTGCTGCTCTGGTGTCAGGGTGGGAGAGAGATTTACCCCATCCACTGACCAATCTTGTTCCTTTGCTGACAGGAGGTCAGGAAGAGGCTCACTCTCCTCCTCCATTCCATCATCTGTTGCAAGGAGCATAGTTATCTCAGACCTCTCAAAGTGTGGCTTGAGGCGGTTCACGTGTAGGACCCTCAAAGGGTTCCTAGGAGTCTGCATGTCAACCAGATAGGTCACCTCACTCTTGCGCTCCACCACCTCATATGGACCAGTCCCCTTGTCTTGGAGCGCACAAGGCTCCACTGGTGTCATCACTCACACTTTCTGGCCAGGCTGAAATTTGACCAGAGTGGAATTCTGGTCATACCACCTTTTCATTTCTTCCTGGCTAACTTCCAGGTTCGCCTGAGCGAGTTTCCTGAAGTGTTGAGTCTGGTTTCTGAAGGCCAGCACATAGCTGAACACATCTTGTGGGGTCTTACCAGGAGTTCTCTCCTAACCCTCCTTCACCAGACTCAGAGGTTCTCTCACAGGGTGACCGTACAGTAGTTCATAGGGATTGAACCCTAACTTCTGTGATACCTCCCTGTATGCAAACAGCAGGCATGGCAAAAAGACGTCCCACTTCGGTCTCATGGGTTCTGCAAGACCCTTGATCATGCCCTTCAGGGTTCGGTTGAATCTCTCAACCAACCCATTCCCTTGAGGATGGTAAGGAGTGGTGAACTTGTATGCCACACCGCACTCCTCCCACAAAGATGTCATGTACTTCGAAATGAAGTTTGTACCGCGGTCAGAGACCACCTCTCTGGGGAACCCCACACGGGAAAAGATCCCCATCAATGCACGGCCCACCACGGGGGCTGTGACTGTCCGGAGAGGGACAGCTGCCGGGTGGCATGATCCACCAAGACCAAGATAAACTTGTTGCCTAAGGCTGTCTTGGGTTCCAGTGGCCCCACAATGTCAATGCCCACCGGCTCAAAAGGGGTGCTCACCACAGGAAAGGATTGGAGGGGAGCCTTACACTTCCCTCCACTCTTGCCACTTGCCTGGCAAGTCTGACCAGACCTACAATGTGTACCAACGTGCCTTCTCATTTGGGGCCTGTAAAAGTAGGTGACAAGCCTCTGAAAGGTCTTGTCGCACCCCAAATGTCCTGTTTGAGGCACGTCATGGGCCAGACCCAGTAGGAAGGTCTTGAAGCGCTCGGGTACCACCAGCACACGGGCTGCACCGGGCTCAGCGACCTTAGGCTCACTATATAACAATCCATCTTCCCAGTAAATCAGATGTCATCCGGACTGATCACCTGCTGCCTGGTCTGCAGCCTGTTGCCGCAGACCAACAAGAGTAGGGCACTCCATCTGTGCTTTGCAGAACTCCTCCCTGGAGGGACCCCCTTCCTGCTGCCAATGGGTCAGCTCGGGAAGGTCTCCCAGTTCGGCTACCTGCTCCCCTGTGGGTTCCAGGGCATCCCCTCAGGGTCTGCTTCCTCCTGGACCGCAGGAACTTTTGGGGCTGGTTTCCGACGCCCCGTGCCCTTCCTCTTCCTGGCAGGCACCTGGGCCACTGTTTCAGGCTCCAGGGACTCTTGATTACCCCTACTGGCTGCCATTGACCGAGTGGTCACACAGGGCCACTCAGCAGACCCAACATCTCCAAACGCGCCTGGTGTTCCACCTCCTTCCATGGGGAACTCTCCAGGTCATTTCCAAGCAGACAGTCTACAGGCATGGACGGACTGACAACGACCTTCAAGGAACCTGAGACCCCCCCCCACTCAAAGGGAACCAGCACCACCTTACATAAGCGCTCAGAATTGTCTGCTGCAACTACAGGGTGAAGTACATTGGGAATAACCTGCTCTTCAGACACCCATTGACACCTGACAGATGTCACTGGCTCCTGTCTCTCTCAGAGCCTCCACCCTCCTCCCATTGATGGTCACCCACTGCCTGTATTTCTTAGTGTTCTCCGGCAGATAGGATACGGGGACCATCTCTCTGTCTCCTAATGAGACAAGGGTCATAACTGCTTCCTCCCCCCCTTCACTAGGAACCAATTCCTCCCCCAGCACTACACTCACTAATCCCGGTGACGGAGCACCAGTGGGTGCTGGGGGTGCTTTGGGGCACTTGGGATCTCTTGCAATGTGGCCCACCTGATTATATGAATAACACCTGGGGGGACCCCGGTTGTCGTGTCTGCCCTGGGGGGCCAGGACACCTTAGGCTTGGGAGCCTGGGACTCCTTACCCTGGGAACTGTTTTGGGGCCCTTTAGAGAACTCCTTTTGGTTACCCTTGTCCCCCCCCACTCTTCTGCTGGGGACCCTGCCCACCCTTGGCTGGGTTACCCACAATGCCCTTGTGGACCCTGGTGCTAGTCCAGCGGTCTGCCTCCTTAGCAAGCTCCCTGGGATCAGTTAGCTTACTATCCAATAGATGCTGGCGCAGCTCTGGAACACACAGTCTACTCAAGTGCTCCCAACCAATGAAGTTGTACAACCCCTTGTAATCAGTTACCTTGCTGCCCTTTATCCAACCATCCAGTGCACGGTTATACATGTTCACACATTCAACCCAAGTATGAGAATCAAGCTTCTTGAAGTTCCTGAACTTTTCCCTGTACTGCTCAGGTGTGAGCCCATATCTGAGGCATAAAGCCTCCTTCATGTGGGGATAGGTCAGGTTACCCACCTCCTCCAAAGGTGTCAGGGTGTCCCTCCCAGTGGCCTCAAAGTGTTTCCACAGGCCCCCCCCCCCAATTCTTCTCAGGCACTTCATTCATTCTCAAGGCTAATTCATACGCCGTAAACCAAGCATAAATATCATCACCCCTCCGGTAATTCTGTGCTAGGTCCTTGGGTATGTGAACCTTAACCCCTTGCACTGGCTGTGCGCTGCCACCATTTGAACTGGACTCCACTTGCTTGGCCTTAATGTCCAGTTCCCTCATGCTCAACTCATGAACCAAAAGCAATTTCTTTTCCTCCAGAGCGACAGCGCTCTTTCTCTGCTCTGCCATCTCCTCTCGCTCTATGACAGCCTTTTGGTTCTCCATTTCGAATTGCTTCATCTTTAAGCTTAAGAGCTGAACTTCATTATCTCTGACCCCTTGGTCTTCCTCCAGCTGATCTGGGGAAAAGTTCCTAGCGGAATGGTCGTTGCCAGCCCTGGAGGCTGCTCTTGACACAGGCAGATCTTGTGACCTGAAACCATTCCCTTGTGCATCCTCATCCACCTCTGCATCACCTGTCTCCCCAGCCTCTTTGGCCTCCCACCAGGCCCTTAAGGCCTTCTGTAGCGTCTCCTTCCTGGAGCTGCTCTTCATGGGACATCCAAAATCTTTGCAAAATTGCTTGAGCTGATCTACTCTGTAGGTATACAAAACCTCAATATCAAACTCCAATTCTGCCATCTCACTTGCTGGTTTACCCTTCTGAGACATGATGCGTGGATACTTTTAAGGGTCACTCAAAAATAGAAACAAAAGCAAAACACAGTATGTGGTTGCGTAGTGGTCTGCACTAAACTAGTGATGTACACCAATCACTGTGGGTCAAGTACAAATACAGGTTCAAATCCCACCGCTGCCACCAATGTTAGAAATGGGGGTCTCTAGTTGGCAGAGGTAGGTACCTTTGTCCAAATAGGGACCCTTGCTTCTAGTCAGGGTAAGGGGGATACACACTTTAGATAACCCCTGCTCACCCCCCTGGTAGCTTGGCACGAGCAGACAGGCTTATCTCAAAGGCAACGTGTAAAGTATTTGTACCAACACTCACAGTAACACAGTGAAAACACCACAAAAGGACACCATACCAGTTTAGAAAAATAAAACACCTTTATCTAAACTAAACAAGACCAAAACGACAAAAATCCAACATACCCAGTTAAAAATATGACTTTAAAAAGGTTTCAAGAACTTGTACCATAGAAAACTATGGATGCGTGACTTTTCACCAAAGTACCTGTAGATGCGTCAACGTTCACAAGCCAAACAGCCGCAGCGTCGGAAAACAAAGAGATGCAACACTCCTGAGACCTAGGGGAGGCGATGCGACAGTCCCGCTGCACGCAGAGGAAGGGTTGCATCGAATCCGGTCTGTACGGGGAGTGATGCCTCGATTCTTGGTGGCGGTTCCTGTCCGCGGGTGATGCGTCGGAAGAACTTGCCGCACAGGTACGAAGCGTGGAAATCCAGGATGCGTCGGCGATCGATGCGGCGAGCGGCTCTGCGTCGGTCCTCTTCAGCCGCGATCCCTTGATGCGTCGATTTCTGTAGTTCTTTAAGTTTCTTCTTGCTTCCAGCTCCCAAACAGCAGCAACCACCTCCAGAGGCCCAAACTGGCACAGGCACCTCTAGGCAGGTCAGAACTCACAGCATCAGAGTTCAGGGGCGCTGGGGGTGAAGTCTTTGTGTCCCTGAGACTTCTGAACAGGAGGCCAGCTCACTTCAGGCCCTTGGAGATCTCCTTCAAGCAGGGGACACAGCACACAGCAAAGTCCTTCTCCTTTCCTTGGCAGAAAGAGCAACTGCAGGCCAACCCCAGACACACAGCAAGGGCAGTACTTCTCCTCAGTCTCTCCAGCTCTTCTCCTTGGCAAAGGTTCCTCTTGAATTCCAGGAATGATCTAAAGTCTGGGGTTTTGGGTCTAATACTTATACCCCAAAATGTCTTTGTTCTCTTTGTGCAAGGGGCTCTGAGCCCAGTTCAAACCAGTTCTGGGGGGCACTCTGCAAGCGCACAACAACATCCATTGTCAGTGTGAGCCTTGGCTCCAGACACACCGCAGGGGGGCGGAGCAAGCATTGTGGAAGGCAGGCACAGCCCTATTCAGGTACGAGTGGTCCACCACTCCAAATGCAGATCAGGCCTATTCAGCCTAGTGCTGACTCATCCAGACTCTTGGAGCCACTGCACCTCTCCAGCCCCAGTCACTCCAAAGCCAGACAGTCAATCCACAAACAGGCAGAGGCGCACAGGATGGTTGAACAAGAAAATAGCCACTTTTTAAAAGTGGTATTTTCAAACACACAATTTAAAAACCATCTTTACTAAAAGATGTGTTATTAAATCCTGAGTTCAGGGATACCAAACTCCATTTTTCCATCTTATCCCTATGGGAAGATATGCTTGTAAAATGTTACAAAGCATTCCCCATTCTGTCCTATGGGGCAAGATAGCCTTTCAATAGTGAAAAACGAAATTGGCAGCATTTCACTATCAGGACATGTTCCACACACCAGTACATGTCCTACCTTTCACATACACTGCACCCTGCCCAGGGGGGTAGCTTGGGCCTACCATAGGGGTGCCCTATATGTAAAACAAGCATTGGCATAGCCAATAGGTCTCACCTTTGGGACCTTATAAGTGTTTAGCCATGCAACAGTTGATGTTGTTGCACCAAGGATATTGTGCTGGATAACTAAACACTTATAAGGTCCCAAAGGCGAGACCTATTGGCTATGCCAATGCTTGTTGTTTATTTGTTACCCACCCCCACCAAATAACACAAAATAACTTGCAGTGTGCAGGGGGCTGAAAAGGGAATATCCTGTCTCAATGTCTAAGCCGCTACATATAGAAAAGCAAAGGGCACCAATTAAGCAAAAGATGGGCCATGGCAGAGTGAGTACGAAAAAATGAAAACATTTATATAGTGCGAACAGCAACCCATAGGGCATCCCGGCGCTAGAGAGTAGACTCCACCTGAAGGATGAATGAGCCCAAACTACTCTAGCTGTAACAAGCCATTTGTTTTCAGGTTTTTTTCCGAAACATTCAGTGAATGCGAGTTTCTCTCACTTGAAAGGGAGTTCCATAATTAGACAACCCATATACAATTTCTTTGTCTAGACTACTCCAAGTTCAACTCAATTTAAACCAGCCCGCCATCGCGACTGCACGGAAACACAACTGCAGGTTAACGGTATGCAATGAGTGCACTTCCGGAGCCAGAGGCCAAAGCCATGTGTCGCGAGGGCGGAGAGACGCGGCGGGGATAATAGTGCCACAGGGGTTCATAAATCAGCAGAGAGGCGGCCGGGCATGATGAAAACTCAACTGGAACCGAGATCCCGTGCGAGACAGCAGGGATGAGTCTGACCACAATGACAGAGGAAAATAAAATATGTATGACGAGGATGCAGGAATGCGGTCCTTTCAAGGTGACAGCTGGAAGGAACACAAATAACACGCTATATGTACTATGAACAGCTCACATAAACAAGAACGCTGACAAATGTAAATCTAGATCTTAATGCAGGACACATGTATATGACGTTGCCCGCTTACTATCCTCACAATCCATCATTTCTCATTACTTTATGCCCCATTGCTAAAGGCTCTGCTTCGAAATGCCTGCTTTATCCGAGTTACCCAGGAAACCGGAAGGAGAGAGATTGACATCTCTGGGGAATGACGCGGAGGAACACACTCGGGACACACACGAAGCAACAGTCCTTTGAAGGATGCCCGATGGCCTGTGGTTAAAGGAGGCCTCGTTGGGGGTGCTTATTCCAAAGCATAACGCCTGTATACCAGCAAGATGCCACCTGTGTACAATCCGACACTTGGAAACATTTAGGAGCCGGGAGTAGAAGAGGAAAAAGAAATGGCGGCCGCGCGGTAAAAAAATAAACAGTGGTGCGCGCGCACCACAGAGGAGCGGAGGGGGGAGGAGGGAGCGCGGCAGCCTGCTCAGCTGACCAGACGCTCGTGCGTCATGGCCTTTTGCCGGCATGTATTTACAATTATCGCGCCCGCGTCTGGGCACGATAATTGGAAACACATGTTTGCCGCGCGTACCCATCCCAAAAGGCCAGCCACGACGCACGAACGTTTGGACTGCTTTTGAAACTCACTTACTTAAAGTCTTCGCCTAGCAGCGCTTGCGCGCTACTCGAGGCTCGACCTAAAAAGGGAAGGGTAGTGCCTGGCAAGTGGGTGCACTTGCCAAGTCGACATGGCAGTTAAACTGCGCACAGGCACTGCGGTGGCAGGCCTGAGACCTCTTTTCAGGGCTACTCATGTGGGTGGCACAATCAATGCTGCAAGCCCACTAGTAGCATTTGATTCACCAGCCCTGGCACACGTAGTGCACTTTACTAGGGACCTACTGGTAAAACAAATATGCCAATCAGGGAGAACCAATCACAATATCAATTTACACAGGGAGCACTTGCACTTTGACACTGATCAGCAGTGTCAAAGTGCCCAAAGCATCTAAGCCAGCAAAAACAAAGTCCAGCACAGCATCAAAAACACAGGAGGTAGAAACAAAAAGTCAGGGAAAACCACGCCAAGGATGCTAGGTCTAACAGTCTCTGAAAACATGTTACAATCCATGACATCAGAGGTAGTAAATTCATCTTATACGGGTGCACAAAGAGAGCATTTCTCTTCTTGTTTATTAGCGAGAGCACACTGTGTGTCACTGAGAACCTGAGTGGGTTGCTGAGTTTAGTGCATAGAGTATTCAGTTTTAATAGCCTGAGCCCCAATCTATGCAAGGCTTTTGAATCGACAGAGCCTCTGCTTGTTGCTATGCTAAGTTATATTTAACCCATTACCTATGTTTGTTGTATTGCTAAAAGGACCCATTGCTGCCTTTAAAAGGGGGTCAAAGTTCCCATTAGTTTCCTTTGGACTTGGAGGGTTGTGTGGAGTTAATGGGGTTGGGTGTAGCTGTTTGTCTGGATTTATTTAGCGTATTCACTGTTCCTCAAAAGCATTGTTGCAGGAAAGGATGAAATCAGCATTTGATTGTCTAAACCCCGGTTTATTAAGGTAGTTTCAAACTGGTCCTCAGTCAAAGGTGCGAGAAAGCCGACCCTTTCTAGATCTGGTTTCACGTTTAACCGTCTTGAGTGTGCACAGCACAGTCGCAGTAGATTGTTCCTGTTCAGAGTGTCAGCGTTTCCCTTGAATTTGAATTGTAGCATAGAAAGAACTGTCAGACTTCAAGAACTGGATGGTTACTAACTAGTGACCTTTAACGAGCAGTTTTGCTCGTCTGAAATGAATTTACAGGAAGATTAAATAGCAACAATCTTCATGACCTCAATCACATTCATGTTACTATATCTGGGAGAGGTCTTAGTGTGTTGATTAAGCACTCACCTGATGTTTAGTGTGTCAGCTACATGCTGAAACAGTGCCAATGGTATGTAGGATAATTTCGCAAGCATGCTTCAATGTTGTTAAGTGCTGTGTCGTACTTTGTATGTATTTGCATGCTTGCCATGATGGGAACTACTTTCTGATTTACTGCATGAAAAGCTTTGTTTAGGTTCTTTGAAGGAGAAAATTTAACTTAATGTGTCAAATACTACTAAAATTTTAAAAAGCCCAAATGGATATGAATATTGCACAGTATGTATTTAAACACTAACGCAATACAAAGCACACCGACGTATTGTAATAAAATGATCACATGGAAAACATACTTCTGTGTTAGTCACTCACATGATTCAGTCTTTACACATCTTATTCCACATGACGGGCTCATATTGACGCAAAACCAAGCTAATGACACATATTACAAACGTACAGAATAACATGAGTGAATTGGAGCTTTTACTAGACTTTACCGTTTCCACTTTAACCTAAGACACTTGAAAGATAAATATGAACTGCTCGGCTAGCAAGAAACAATGTGGTGTGTCACAGTACTGAACTGGCTTAAGTTTATCAACATTCTGATATTTACTCACAAGGCTTTCAACAAACAATGCCCCAATCCTGTTCACAGATCTTCTACAAGACTCCTGTAGTAGGCCAATCATTTTGGGCTGACGCCCTAGAAAGCAAATTCCTAGAGATCCGTAACCCATTCCCTTTTGCTTAGACCGTCAGTAATCAACAATCTATTCACCTCTCGAGAAATGCCAAGGTGTGTACAATTGCATCAACAGACATGCTGATTTTCTCTCCTGAACTACCCTGAACCCTTTATCGGAATTTCGGAACTGTAAAACTGATAAAGTGATCATGGAAAGATGTTAAATGGAATTAGAGGATGTGCTGTTGATTGTACTAGTTGTTGAAGGGCCACTCCCACTGTGACTTAAGTGGAAGTGTAATAATGCGGTGAGAAAAACCCACCCACTGTTGGCAGAGTATTCCAATAAAAAAGGGGATAAAAAGAGAAACGAAATTGAAAAGTAGGTGCAGAGGATTTATACTAGCCTTTATAGAGCTTCTGTCCTCCCATAGTACTCAATGACCCTCCCAATATGGTCATATTAATATAAAACTGTGTATATCCAAAGATGATCATCGTGTCTATATTTTCCCATTGGGTCACATTAAGGAGTTAATAAGGGAACAAGTGTCTCACCAACCATATGAAATACAAGGAAGGATGAAAAGCCGAAGCAAGCAGTACAGTCTCGTAAGGTTGCATTTGCATCAAAGACCGGAAGTACGAACTATAAAACAATATGCGCCATCGATGTATGTGAAAACGTGAGGTATATCAGCCGTATGGGAACACTAGAATATATCAATAAATCAATCAATTTTTCTTTATTTAGTTAATTAAAACCATAAAAGATACAAACAATTTAAAACAACTTGCACATTGAGTCAATATATAAATTTCCATTCAACGTTAGCATAATAAATACTGTCCTAGAGTCATAATATGATCTGCCCTCATAAAAGACAAACCAATCAGATAAATAACAATAGTGTTAAATCTCATTAAATCTTTCACACAGTAACAACAAATAAAATCCAAATTCATCGACCGTTGTCTTACACTACTGTCATGGTGATTGTGTATCTCATGTATGCCTAAGTCTTACGGCCCTTATTAAAAAACGAGACACAATAAAACATATACATTCATTAGGTAACTGTTACGATTCACTCCCTGTGCTCTCGTTCCCACCACCAGGGGGCCGAATTGTGGGGCTTTCCAGTATTCTAATATGCTTCCAGACACTCCCCTGTATGCATATCCTGACTTCCAGGCATTTGGACATCATTTAGGAATTGACATCCATTCCCAATCCATGCCGGGTTTTGTGGAAGCCAGTCTGCTCATGCTGGAAACTCCATTACCTTTAATCCCCTGCTCACTGCTTTGTCTCCACCCCTGCAGGCCAAGGATGGGTGGAGGAAGTCATTTCACCTGTGGCTGGCTGCTGCGAGCCTGCTCGCACCTGATGCATGTGATTACTGTGAGCTCTTTTGAGCCCCAGCTCCCTTCAGCCCAGGGTTGGTCATTGTAGCTGTATACCGGTGAGGCCAATCCTTGTTTCCAGTGTTTCCTGAGTTCCTGAGCTATAGCTATTCCTTGTGCCTGAATTAGCACTGCCTGCAGTGCTACCTTGTTTCCTGAGTTCCTGAGCTATAGATATTCCTTGTGCCTGAATTAGCACTGCCTGCAGTGCTACCTTGTTTCCGGAGTTTCTGAGCTATAGTTATTCTTTGTTCCTGTGCTTCAGCTTTTTCTTGTTCCTGATTTGCACTGCTTGCAGTGCTCTCTTGACTCCTTGTTCCTGAGCTGTAGCTATTTCCTGTTTCCTTGAACCAGTACTGCCTGCAGTGTTACCTTGACTCCTGAGCCTTAGCATTCCTTGTTCCTGAACTGCAGCAGTTTCCCTTGCTCCTGAACTAGCACTACCTTGACTCCTGAGCCTTAGCATTCCTTGTTCCTGACCTGCAGCAGTTTCCCTTCTCCTGAACTAGCACTACCTGCAGTGCTACTTTGACTGCTGAGCTTTTGCTCAATTCTTGTTCCTGCCCCAGCACTGCCTTCTATGCTACTTTGTTTTCTTGATTCCTGAACCTGCACTATTCTAGTATACCCTTGTAGCCTCCCCTTCTGTATATCCTTTTCCAGTCCCTGCCTTTCTTCCCATTTCCTTGGTTTCAGTTCCAGTTTGCGGTCTTCCTATTTCTGCTGTCTTGCTTCTGTTACCTTGTATGTTTGTTATCTGCTTTCTGCCAAGTGTGCCCTGTGATTTCCTTCCTTTCCTGTTAAGCACTCATCCTTGCTAGCTCCTTGTCTATTGTGCTTGTGTTTAGTTCTACCCCCTTGCTGTTACTGCCTTGCGTGTTCCTGTTTGATCGCCGGGATCCGTGGGCACAGCTGACTACCTAGGTGGTGTTTCTTGTTCACTGTGAGTATTGTCTTTGAGTTACTGTTATAACATCACCATAGGTATAAGCTCCACAGACCCTGCCTTTGCATACATATCCTATATGTGGGTATTTTCAGTCAGTATCTGTAACAGCAATTGTGGGTGAGGAACATACTGAGCTTCAGTCTTACCGTGTGGAGCTCCTGAGTGCTTTACCCCACATTCCCTTTATTGTTAATGTTGTATTATATATATGTCTTGCACGTCCGTCCTGGGTGTAGTTAGTCTGAATGCTAAATTGCCTTGTGAGTGCCCTTCCTTTCTGAATCTTAGCCATCTTGTTCCTTTGTACAGGCTTCCCCTTTGGATCCCTTTTCTCCTCTGACTTCCTGTGTGATCCTGGGCAGCGCTGTACTCCTCTCTCTGTGTACATTTTCTACCCCGTTCCCAGTCCTTGCCCAAGTCCCTAACTGTGTTCCCGACATAGTCCCGGACAGTCCCTGACAGAATGACCAACCCACATTTCCAGGGTCACTTGTGAGGTTTCTTTGCATTCAGTTAGCTACCACTTTTTTTTCTCAAAGCTCTCCCAGTCAGTTCTTGCCAAGATGTTTAGCATCAGAACCAGAAAGTCTGCGTATGATGGCAGATATCCATTGCCAAGGCAGCGCAGTTCCGTACAACCTATTAGAAAGTCCTTAGACTCTAGAGATCGATTCATGGAACAAAACAGACTCTTACGTGCTGAATATTATTCCCTGTGGTTGGCTGTTCCTTCTATGTTAGATTTTCATTCCATCTGTAACCCTGATCCTCACCTGTTAGCCTGTGACCTACAGGATGAAAACGAATTTCTGCAAACCTTGTTAGCAGCAGAAAGACAAAATAGTAATTTAGAGAGTGGTACTATAAGGGTAAATTTTTCTGAAGTTTGTAACTCAGAGACCCCCTGTCAAGACAATGTTTTCTTTGAAGACAATTTCCAGACACAGTATTTATCAGCATCTTACCAAACTGGTAGTTCAATGACCCCAGTTAAAGCATGTTTAACCACACAGCAGCCAAAGAAAGAGCAGATTCATTTCATAACCTCTGTTCTCCATTCAAATAATGTTACCCAGTCTTGTAGTCCAGTAAAGATCACAGTCCTGGATACTAAAGGGACCTTGTTAGATACCACATTCAAAGTAAACAATAATCAGTTTAACCAAAGAGAGAAAAGACCTACTAGAACACAGGTGGCTAATAGCCACTTTGAACAAAATCCAAGGTATAGCTCTGTTGTTTGTTGTGAATTTGCCAAGTCTACCACTGTCCTTGTAGAGAAAGATCTGCAGTCTTCACAGGATATAATTACATCTACGATTCTTGAATTACAACGCGAGAATAAAATGTTTCAGACTCTGTTAAAAAATTATAACCCACAGTTCAAGTGGGAATCTAAAACCCCTATAGATAACAACTTTTCCACCTCTATGTTGGCCTCCTTAGAAATGGAGAATGAAGCCTTGCGCTCTCTTTTGCGTTCCCCTCAGAGCTGGTCCAGAGATTGTGTGAACAATACAGTGGCTGATCCCTCAGATTCCATTCAGAAAAACCATAGTACCTTGTCTCACAGTCCAGTTAATGAAAGTATTTGTTTGAATTCTGAAATTTTTACCTCCTCTGATGTGTTGTCTTCTAGTGCTAAACTGTGTATAGGCACTACATCTGAGATGTGTCCCTCCACTTCTAAGGAACCCCAGATGCCAGGAAAGACACTAAATACTTGTTTGCTTTCTCTTCCTGGTAGTGAGGTCAGTTCCACCCCGGGGGTATCACATACACTGGCCATTGACATACAGACAAAACCTGAACCAGTGCCCAACATAATCCCTGATGTGACAACACCCTCTGACTCAGTCTATGCTCTTGGTCTAACCTCTGCGACTGAAGCCAACCTCCTCACTGAGAAGGAACAAAATCCTGAACCCTTGTTTGCTCTCTCGCCTTCAAGCACGCCACATATTGAAAAGTCAGGACATAATATTACTCTATGCTCTAATGCATCTGTACCACCTTGTAATGCAGAAGGAATTGAACAAATCTCCCATGACCAAGAAGTCTTAGACCTATTTCCTCTGACTAAGACATGTGAACTGCCAAATGGTAAAGGGAGTCTGGTCATCAGAGACTCTAAGATAAGCAGTATTCTTAGCCATCTCGAAGAAAGCCCTTCAGTGTGTTTTAATGAGCCAAGGAACAGTGAAGATTTCAATATTGACAATAGGGAATCAACTGTCCACGGGCTATCGCCATTCCCAGAATTTAAAGTCCATCTTCCTTGTGCCTCTCTGTCATCAGCTTGTCTTTTTGCAAAGTCTCCCGAGTCCTCAGCCGGCCTGCTGCCTTCTGAACTTCAGCCTACAGCCTGCCTGCCATGTGAGCCTGAACCTGCAGCCTGCCTGCCATGTGAGCCTGAGCCTGCAGCCTGCCTGCCATCTGAGCCCGAGCCTGCAGCCTGTCTGCCATTAGTACCGGAGCCTCCAGACTGCCTGCATTCAGAGCACAAGCCCTCAGCTCACCTGCCTACTAAGTCACAGTCTACATCCTGTCTGACTTCAGAGCCAGAACTTCCAGCCTATCTGACTTCAGAGCCAGAACTTCCAGCCTATCTGGCTTTAGAGCCAGAGCTTCCAGCCTATCTGACTTTAGAGCCAGGACTTCCAGCCTGTCTGACTTCCGAGCCAGAGCTTCCAGCCTGTCTGACTTCCGAGCCAGAGCTTCCAGCCTGTCTGACTTCCGAGCCAGAGCTTCCAGCCTGTCTGACTTCCGAGCCAGAGCTTCCAGGCTCCCTGCCTTCAGCACCAGAGCTTCCAGGCTCCCTGCCTTCAGCACCAGAGCTTCCAGGCTCCCTGCCTTCAGCACCAGAGCTTCCAGGCTCCCTGCCTTCTGGCATTGAGCCTCTATCTTGCCTACTTTTTGACCATGTGCTTCCAGTTTGCCAACCTTCAGAGGTCTCAGTATGTATACATTCAGAGACTGAATCGCCAGCATCAGAGACAAAACTCTCAACATGTAAGCCTCAAGGGCCTGGGTCTCCTGCATACCTGCTTTCAGAGTCTCCTGCATGTGAGTCTTCTGTATGTTTTCATCCAGGGCCAGAGCCTCAGGTCTGCTTTTTGTTGTCTCCTTTGTCTTCAGCCAGTTTGCCATTGACCTCTGTGCCTCCTGCCAATCCATTATATGCTTTTGACCCTACTGTAAATCTTCCTTTGTTTTCAGACTGCTACTCTAGCCTGCCATCATCAAGACTTCAAACACCTGTAAGTCAGGCTTCTAAGCCCCCGTTACTGGATTTGGACTCTTCAGGTTCTGCCTTCAATACTGCTGTTCATTTACAGCCTATTATCCTACCCTCCAGAACATCACATTTTTCCTGCAGTCCTCTGGTATCTTGCACTACATCTCTGATGAGAATGGACTTATTTCATAGCAGCAAAGGCTTTAAATCGAGTCCCAGATTCCGGGAGCCGGTCGTTGGAGGGGTGTACTGTCACGATTCACTCCCTGTGCTCTCGTTCCCACCACCAGGGGGCCGAATTGTGGGGCTTTCCAGTATTCTAATATGCTTCCAGACACTCCCCTGTATGCATATCCTGACTTCCAGGCATTTGGACATCATTTAGGTATTGACATCCATTCCCAATCCATGCCGGGTTTTGTGGAAGCCAGTCTGCTCATGCTGGAAACTCCATTACCTTTAATCCCCTGCTCACTGCTTTGTCTCCACCCCTGCAGGCCAAGGATGGGTGGAGGAATTCAGTTCACCTGTGGCTGGCTGCTGCTAGCCTGCTCACACCTGATGCATGTGATTACTGTGAGCTCTTTTGAGCCCCAGCTCCCTTCAGCCCAGGGTTGGTCATTGTAGCTGTATACCGGTGAGGCCAATCCTTGTTTCCAGTGTTTCCTGAGCTATAGCTATTCCTTGTGCCTGAATTAGCACTGCCTTCAGTGCTACCTTGTTTCCTGAGTTCCTGAGCTATAGATATTCCTTGTGCCTGAATTAGCACTGCCTGCTGTGCTACCTTGTTTCCTGAGTTCTTGAGCTATAGATATTCCTTGTGCCTGAATTAGCACTGCCTGCAGTGCTACCTTGTTTCCTGAGTTCCTGAGCTATAGTTATTCTTTGTTCCTGTTCCTGGGCTTCAGCTTTTTCTTGTTCCTGATTTGCACTGCTTGCAGTTCTCTCTTGACTCCTTGTTTCCTGAGCTGAAGCTATTTCCTGTTTCCTTGAACCAGTACTGCCTGCAGTGTTACCTTGACTCCTGAGCCTTAGCATTCCTTGTTCGTGACCTGCAGCAGTTTCCCTTGCTCCTGAACTAGCACTGCCTGCAGTGCTATCTTGACTCCTGAGCCTTAGCATTCCTTGTTCGTGACCTGCAGCAGTTTCCCTTCTCCTAAACTAGCACTACCTGCAGTGCTACTTTGACTCCTGAGCTTTTTCTCAATTCTTGTTCCTGCCCCATCACTGCTTTCTATGCTAATTTGTTTTCCTGATAACTGCACTATTCTAGTATACCCTTGTAGCCTCCCCTTCTGTATATCCTTTTCCAGTCCCTGCCTTTCTTCCCATTTCCTTGGTTTAAGTTCTAGTTTGCTGTCTTTCTATTTCTGCTGTCTTGCTTCTGTTACCTTGTATGTTTGTTACCTGCTTTCTGACAAGTGTGCCCTGTGATTTCCATCCTTTCCTGTTAAGCATTCATCCTTGCTAGCTCCTGGTCTATTGTGCTTGTGTTTAGTTCTACCCCTTTGCTGTTACTGCCTTGTGTGTTCCTGTTTGATCGCCAGGATCCGTGGGCACAGCTGACTACCTAGGTGGTGTTTCTTGTTCACTGTGAGTATTGTCTTTGAGTTACTGTTCTAACATCACCATAGGTATAAGCTCCACAGACCCTGCCTTTGCATACATATCCTATATGTGGGTATTTTCAGTCAGTATCTGTAACAGCAATTGTGGGTGAGGAACATACTGAGCTTCAGTCTTACGGTGTGGAGCTCCTGAGTGCTTTACCCCACATTCCCTTTATTGTTAATGTTGTATTATATATATGTCTTGCACGTCCGTCCTGGGTGTATTTAGTCTGAATGCTAAATTGCCGTGTGAGTGCCCTTCCTTTCTGAGTCTTAGCCATCTTGTTACTTTGTACAGGCTTCCCCTTTGGATCCCTTTTCTCCTCTGACATCCTGTGTGATCCTGGGCAGCGCTGTACTCCTCTCTCTGTGTACGTTTTCTACCCCGTTCCCAGTCCTTGCCCAAGTCCCTGACTGTGTTCCCGACATAGTCCCGGACAGTCCCTGACAGTAACATTTGGAAAAAAGTTAGAGCAGGTCTAACTTGAGTAAATTGTTTCCCTCTCAACAGAGGTAAAATATACCAGGGATCTGATGAGAATAAACTTTATTCGGTTCATATTATAATGACTATAAAAGCTCATAAAATCACACTATTTTGCCACATTTCATCATATTTTTTAAACATTTTAAATAAAACAATTCATGATTCCTTTGATCAATAATAATCCAGCCTTATTAAATCGTGGTCAGAATTATAACTAAAATAGGATTCAAACATGAGTAAAGAAAACCACAAAAAGGCCATTATTTCACAGAACGCCTAATTAAAATGCTAACGACAATTGGGCGTTCCTTAGCAAACTCCATAATCAGTTATTTATTATTTTTTGAGGAAGATGGAAACACAAGATAAGGGGTAACAGATATTTAAATTTAGAAATTCAAATTTAGCCAAAGCATGGTAAGATTTGGGCTGATGATAAAAGAAATAACTGTAGCCAATTATCCTGTAATCCTTAGGCCTTTCCTTGTTCTTATCACATATATAAAAATATTGCTAAGACATGGTTGACTTTTATATCATTCATTTCCATCAGGAAATTGTATGCTTTTGATAGTTATGCAGTCCTTTGTTTAAAAACAATGGCTTTAAATACTTTTTTCTGCCTTTGTGGTAAAATTTGCAAAAAGGGGTTACATGCAAAGTTGATTGGGTCAATACATTGTCACACGGGCATTTAATATCCTTATCTGCCCAATGAGTTCCCGTTGGGAAGGGTATCAGGTTATGTATGATAGAAAAACGAAATCATGTCAGGGGAAATCTGGATATGAATTGTGGACCTGCCCAAGATAGTACCGTAGGCCCTGAGGGATGAGATAAGATGTGTATAATATCACCTTGGCTTTGGTCTCATCCCATGGATTTGTGACTCGCCCACATTTTTCCCTGATGTACTGCTTTAATACATTTTTTGGGAAATGTATAATGTTTTCTGGGTCCTCCCACAAATACATATCACTGGTCTCCAATTTTTTGTAGACTCCTTTTAATATGGGAAAGCCACTGTATCTTGTGCACCTGGTGCAGCATCATGCAGTCCCTAATGATAGCTGAGTTAATTTGGCCACTGGTTTTGACCAAACTGAGCGTCAAAGTAGTAGTGGTTTGGCCTGTATAACTGCTGATATGGGCTGAAAGTCAAGTTCCTTGTGGACAGTGGTGCTGGGGATCGATTGCAGTACCGCTATCAGCCTTCTCAAGAATTTGTTTTACCTGTTTTTACAGGATAAAATTGTCCTCCAACCCCCAAATGGCAGACCCATATGTTGCGGCACAGACTGTTTTAGCACTGTAAAGTGTTATCATATCAGGTATAAGCTTAGACCCTAATTTAGCAGCAAGTCTGAATATCCCCTCATTATTCCTAACCATATTCATTGTACTAACCTCTCTATGTGT
This sequence comes from Calotriton arnoldi, assembly GCA_963921515.1. Taxonomy (NCBI): domain Eukaryota; kingdom Metazoa; phylum Chordata; class Amphibia; order Caudata; family Salamandridae; genus Calotriton; species Calotriton arnoldi. The sequence continues at coordinate 108,119 of CAWUFW010012496.1, read as the reverse complement.
TTCCAACCCCATTATCTGAGAACCTTAAACTAAATAAGTAAAGTGCATCTTGCTTTCAATCTTACTGCCCATTAGATAAAAGGGGTAAGAGTTCCCTTTTTTACTACGACATGACATTGCAAATATCTTCCCCTGATTAATCTTTAAATCAGTGTTTTCCATAAAATCACTAAATGAATTAATAAGGACTTGTAGGCTCGCGGGGATTAATTGCAATAAAACGGCATAATCCGCATACAGCAGGATAGGTATAGATCTTGTTGCTACTTTCAGAGAATCAACACCAAGTGACTGCAGTCACTCATCAATCTCACTGATTATATTGAAAAAAGGAAAGGGGCCAAAACGCACCGTCTCTCTTCTATGCATATGCTAAATTGACTAGTTAATTTCCCCTGTGCTCCATACCATACCCTTGTACCTTTGCTTTCAAATTACTATACAAATGAGCGAGTAAAGAGATCATTACTTTTGAAGCCCCAAACGAAGACCTATATCTCCATAACTTGTTATGGTTCACCAAGTCGAATGCGCTGTTTAGGTCCATGAAGCACATGTACAGATTGCCTATTCTAGCCTTTAAGTATTTTCATATTAAAAGATTTAAATTAAGGCATTGTTCCACGGTCTCTGAGCCCCTTCTGAAACCATACTGTGCATGAGAAAGTATATTATTGCCTTGGGCCCATGTCTCTAGTCTCTCCAATAGGACTCTACCCAGGATTTTTGCTGAAGAATCCAATAACTAAATGGTTCCCGTTTGGAGCCCTTTTTAAATATTGTTACGATTAAAGATTCGAACCAGGATGGGAGCACACTTCCCTTTCCAGCAGCATTACACACTAGTGTGAGCAAGGGCACCCAAAAGGTCTGCACAATAGTTATACACATCTATGGGAACTCCGTCTGGGCCGGGTGCTTTCCACAGAGTTGATCTATCTAGCTCTCTCTGCGCTTCCTCTATATTAAAAGAAATATCAATTTGGGTGGTATCCGATGGAAATCCATTTACATGATTTTGCTCAGTGGAGGGTGTAAAAATACCAAGGTACTAAAGGGCTCACAGAGCATTGCAAAATGTATGGTGTCTTGATCTGATAAGGAATCACAACTACAAGGGGCTAAATTTACAACTTTGTTCCAACCCGAGGCTCTGCCAAATTTAATCTAAATCTTACTAATAAAAATCGATGATGAGGATTTGTAACCACTGTAAGATATGGTTCGATGGACGTGCATAACTTCAGGGTAACATAAACCTGTACACAGGCGTTACTCATCTCCCTCATCTCTCTCTTTTCTTCTGCTACAGATGTATGTTGTCTTTTGACCCACCATAAGCCAGCACAGACAATCTATTATGGCAACCTGTAAAATCAGGGTGTCCTAAATCCACAAATGCGGATTTAATGTACCAAAGCCAAGGAATACTACCAGCCCTGTCCAGAGTCATATAGCCCTTCAATACAGCCACAAGACTATATATAAGTTGTAAGATCAGGACTTAATGAAAGTTGTGCAAAACAGCACATACCAGGCAGTGAGATAATTGGGTTAACTGGACAGCAAACTAGACTTCACAACTTCAGTAGCATAAGATTTCGATTTGATAGTATGCAGCTCTCCAGCCATTGACATTTCACCACCAACTGCACCACATCAATCAACAGTGCAGCAATTGCAGCCATAGGGAAAGGGGCATGGACCTTAGACAAGAATCAGGAATCCGGGAGAGGCAGCCTCAGATTCAAGGGATGGGCACTCCATTCACACATTAAAAAAGAAAAAAAACTAAATGGCGTGGCCACAGCAAAACTGAACAGCTTCAAATCCGGGTCACAGCCTGCTCATTCCAAGACAGAACAAAACGCTGAGAGCCACTTGTCCCCAAAAAGAGCAGATTATAGGAAAATAGCTTCTTAACAGATTAAAAAAAAAAGAGTATACACAAGGCAAAAGGGGGAAGCAAATTTCACTCTGAGAAATACACTGGTGCTGGCCATGTCAGTGAATTTCAGCGGTTCAATGTCCTAGATCCCTGTTTGATGTAGATTCTATAGGCCCTATGTCTAAGGGAACTGAGTAACCTAATGGGCAAAAGCAGACTTCCCTTTCCTGTATTCCATAAAGCACTGTAACAAAGCGTGAACATTACCGAATAACTGACACATGTACAGTATGGTGCTTAGGAGGGAGACCGCATAATTCATGCAAAGCACAAGGTGAACAAAAGAACCAAGAGAGCCCCAAGGCAGCCACAAATGTATGTGTTTCTTTGTAAAGTTTTACTTTCACGGATGTCTGAACGGAAACATGCTAGCATGGTTATAGTTATGCATATTCAATTGAAATTGTACTTTTATAAACATTCTCCGCATTGCATTCTATTCAGTTTCTCCTAAGAAAAATAACGTCTCAAAATGTCTCTCTCTCATATGATGCAAATCTGTTGAGAGTTTTTAAGAGAACTATAAAAGATATAGAAATGTACATGGTTGAGTTTGTGAATAGGTTCACGGGCTTCGTGCAAGGTACACCATACAACATTAATACGTTTTTGGCCATTTATTGTGATATTTATGTAAAGTGGAGAAATTAGATGAGACAAATAAAGAAAGGTAAAATTCTATTTTTTCAGTTTTGTTTTAACATTAAAACATACAAGCATGACTGTGAGACAAACTGACAGTAAGAGTGCAGATATGGAGAATCCGGGTAGGGTATATAACATTAAAACATACAAGCATGACTGTGAGACAAACTGACAGTAAGAGTGCAGATATGGAGAATCTGGGTAGGGTATATAACATTAAAACATACAAGCATGACTGTGAGACAAACTGACAGTAAGAGTGCAGATATGGAGAATCCGGGTAGGGTATATAACATTAAAACATACAAGTCCGGGTAGGGTATATAACATTAAAACATACAAGCATGACTGTGAGACAAACTGACAGTAAGAGTGCAGATATGGAGAATCCGGGTAGGGTATATAACATTAAAACATACAAGCATGACTGTGAGACAAACTGACAGTAAGAGTGCAGATATGGAGAATCCGGGTAGGGTATATAACATTAAAACATACAAGCATGACTGTGAGACAAACTGACAGTAAGAGTGCAGATATGGAGAATCCGGGTAGGGTATATAACATTAAAACTTACAAGCATGACTGTGAGACAAACTGACAGTAAGAGTGCAGATATGGAGAATCCGGGTAGGGTATATAACATTAAAACATACAAGCATGACTGTGAGACAAACTGACAGTAAGAGTGCAGATATGGAGAATCCGGGTAGGGTATATAACATTAAAACATACAAGCATGACTGTGAGACAAACTGACAGTAAGAGTGCAGATATGGAGAATCCGGGTAGGGTATATAACATTAAAACATACAAGCATGACTGTGAGACAAACTGACAGTAAGAGTGCAGATATGGAGAATCCGGGTAGGGTATATAACATTAAAACATACAAGCATGACTGTGAGACAAACTGACAGTAAGAGTGCAGATATGGAGAATCCGGGTAGGGTATATAACATTAAAACATACAAGCATGACTGTGAGACAAACTGACAGTAAGAGTGCAGATATGGAGAATCCGGGTAGGGTATATAACAATGAAACATACTTTTCCAGGTATTGAACAACAGGGTAGAGGAAGAGGCAATACACCCTAGCATCATTAAGACAAGTCGGTGGGGGCCTCATCTTCACCTGTGAGTCCATAAAAGAAAGATAACATTCTATTTATGACCAGAGTAGATGGTTCTTAAGAGAACTGGGTTTTGTTGTTTTTCTAGAACGAATTTAACAGCAAATGGCTGCTCACTAAATTTGTAATGGACACAGGGATTATCCTGCTATTGAAGTAATTCATGGGAAATACTCTCTCCTCCTTCTCCCCTTCTTTATCGTCTTCATCCCCTTAGTCGGCATGTTTCCACTTTCACCATTTGACTTCTTGTGTATTTATTTTGGTACGTATCCCTGAGATACCCAAATATGCTCAGAATCCAAATGAATGCAAGCCTCTATTGCCTCGCTTTCCAACCTGGTCATGTAGTTTGCATGAGACTTTCCTGCCCTTACATTGGTTTGCTAATGAACGGCTAAACAAACACCAGGGCGCTTTTGTCTCCTGTGTTGTGTGGCTGATGAACACAAAATCATCCCTTCCTTGCTAGGCCAGGTCTGTACTTTCGTGAACAGCGTACTTCCAGGTATCCACTGACTGTCCCTCTGAACTACAGGATAGGTAAAGCCTCTCCTACGCTGCTGTCTGCACGGAGTGGAAAAAGATGACAAAATTCATATTAAAAGGCCTTCTTGTTTATGCTCATTAAGTCCGCGACTCTGTAGCGAAATCTGCAGACCCTAAACCACACAGAACATTGTTTGTTTCAGATACAAAAAATCCCTTCAAAAAAACAAAACCATAAAAAACAAGACGACTTTTCTTAGAGGCGTTTACTGGTCGAAAATAGGAATCCCTTCGATTTACTTGGATTTCTTTTTTTCTTTGTATGAAGAACTTTGCAACAACTTTTGTGTATTTATTATTTTTGACTATTGCTGTCTGTGCTACGTAAAACATTATCTAAATAGCAGTGGCTTTTAGGGACAGAGCTCCTAAATTGATGTCTATGTGTTTTGGATAGAGCGACTGGCAAACAGCTGTGCCTGTGCCGTGTGTGCAACAACCCGTACCTGCGGCCAGGCCCTGCTGTCAGATTCTGGATCGAGCTTTTTGTCTCCACATCAATGCTGCCCACACTAGCAGGATTCCTTGCTGTAACTGCAATGGCACACACACACAGCAACAAAGTGCGGTAAGGGGCTGCCATAGAAAAGTTGCAAAGGAGGAAAAACGCAGACGCGGAAGAACCTTGGGACGCAGATGGAAGACATTTTGAGAAACAGATCATGAATTAATGCAAAGATGGCAATTAGGACACAAATCTAACCAGGGTTAAGTGGGAAAGAATATGTAATCAGTAGAGTTGCAGGAGAGATATCTAAAAGATTTTTCAATCCAAGGAAAACTTTGAGGAAAAATAAGCAGCCGTTCATACTAAATAACAAGCAGTGGCATAGCCAATAGGTCTCGCCTTTGGGACCTTTTAAGTGTTTTGTCTGAAAACCAGAGTACGCTAGACAAATAACATAAGGGAAGAGTTTTTTTCAAAAGGCAGGTTAGTGTCTACCCCGTCCAATTTCCATTGCAGCGCTCCCCATGACTCAAGTCACGAGAACACAAGAAGCGTATCGGGTTTTTTTTTTTGGGGCGGTGACCTCTTCTAAACCTGCCCAGATGATGCTGTAATTGCCCCTGATAAATACCAGGGCGAGAAGCTCTGAATGAACGCAAACTCCCCTCTCTGGAAAAAGAACCAGCATTTGCAATGCAATCGGTCTCGCCTTTGGGACCTTATATGTATTTAGCTATGCAGCACATTAGCCTGGGTGCTGAAACATCTACTGTTCTTTAACATGGAGGGAAAGTAAGCACCAAACTGCGTGACACGCCAGGTATGGGAACACATGGAGAGAAATATTGCCTATCAACCGGAAATGGTATAGTCCAAAGCTCTGTTTTTAATATAAAATCAGGGCCTTCGGTGGCCATATCACTGAAAATACAAGAATTGAAAAAAATATTATTGTCTACGGGTGCTCGTGGAAGACAATTTCTATGGACTGGAATCTAGAGAATGCTAAAGTGATTCTGGTATTTTACTGACCTCTGCTGGTCATTTTCTATCAAGAATGTTAAATAGAGGCAGTTGCCATAAAAATAAAAAAAAGAAAGTCCCTCAGCAGAAACCAATTCTGGTATTTTACTGACCTCTGCTGGTCGTTTTCTATCAAGAAAGTTAAATAGAGGCAGTTGAACAGAAAACAAGTCCCTAAGCGGAAGTAGACAAGTCCTAGGGCTGATCTCCAGAGCCCACAAAGTACATACACATATAAGTATATACTAAAGTATATAAGTATATACTAAAGTATATACAAGAGGTCTCGAATGCTCGACCTAAACAGCGCTGGGCTGGGGGAGGAGTGGGCATACACTGCTGTGCGATAAACCGAATCTGAATTGCATAAACAAATACAGAGTTTTAAATGCAGCTGCTGCATGGGAGAGCCCGGGCGAGGGCTTGGGCTGCACCAGGCCCCGACTCGGCCCCTGTGGAGCGGTGCCTGCGAGGCCCTGCCTGCAGAACGGAAGAGACAGAAAGTCATTCGGCTAAAAGCAGCAGTAATAACCACCTGACTCCAAGAAAAGGGAAAGGTCGCAGCCCAACAATGCACAGCCTTTTCCAGACATATATTATTCACTGGCAGAGAAAGGAGTAACCAGGCCCCGCCCTTCAAACAGAAATCGAACTCGCCCCTATCGGTGCGGTGTGTTCAATTTAAGCAGGAAATTGGTGTCACCTAATGTAAGATCACTTGAGTGCAGCACACCGGCCAAGAGCTGCCTTCAGTCAGACTAGATTTACCCTGTTGTGCTGCGAGAAGCACTACATAATCACAGTATATGATTTATTTATATGCATGCGCATCATTTTTTTTAAACAACTAAAAGACGCATCCAACATCCAAATAGCTGAATTCAAACGGCACGTGTATCAAATCTCTTAAAGACTAGTCCTTGACTTGTTATCTCCCACGCTACGAACACCCTAAGTAAAAGACATCAAACTGCACTACAGAAAAGCCCCTCCCTATGATTACATCGGCTGTGAAGGGGGAGACAGCTTAACCTCCCCACTGGAATCGCCATCAATGGACGAGGGGTGAGCGCGAGCAGGCGACAGGCCTCACACAAGGGGCCATTGTGTTTCAGGTCGTGCCTGCAGTAAAAGAAGCTCAATAAAGAAAATAGTGCTTACAAGACTAAAAAACAGGTACTGTGTAACAACCGAAGTAAAAGGGCCAGTCGCCATGGGAGGTAACAAATGAAGACAAGGCGGTACTAAGGAGGGACTAACAAGCCTATTTACGAAGGACAATGAACACAAGCCAATGGCAAAATCGTGGCGGATAGTGGGTGGGGCTTGTATTCCATAATCCGCTACAACAAGTCTCGCAGAGCAGCGCATGCACGCTGACTCTAGGCTGGACCCAAAAAGGAAGTGACACCACAGGAAGTAGAGGAGCTATTTTGGATTGGGAAGTTGCAATTAGAATCCCATGCACCCACTATCTTAGACTGTGAATCAATATATAGTCTAGCTGTGCCTTTTCCTGGAGTACTATGGGACAAAGAACATAACATGAAGGATGATTCCAGATGGTAATTAAATAGCTTCCTGAAATAAGTAAGCTTTCCCAAACACCTTTACCTCCACATATGTTCCTCGCAAAAGTTTATGCTTTTAGGGGGAAATAGTGCAGATTTCTGACCCCAAAAAATCGTTATAGTGTTCTCTGCACCCTTGAGGCACAACACCTGCACTAAACCACCTATGTGGCCAAGATCCCCCATCGCCCAACCCTCAGGCCGGCTCTAGGACAGTGCGATCGGTGCCACTGCACCGGGAGCTGACTTGGGCTGGGGATGTCATTTTTGCAAGTATATTATAATTTTAAGAGCACCTGCAGCAGCGTTCCTGGCCTCCAGCAATTTTCAGGCATCAACTTAAATATCAAGATAACTCCGGTGATTAATCGTCTTCGTGGAAAGAGACTGGAGGTTTGCTTAGTAGAAGTTCTGACTAATCTTAAGGTAGCGCAAAGGGTTAAAAGGCCTGCTGCTAAGAACGTGTACCGCGCAGCTAACAAACTGCATATAATGTAAATAGGTCAGTGGGTTACTGCTTCTGTAAGGGAACTCCTTTTGTTACTTGTTGTTTATAAGTCAAAATCCTAATATAGAACCAGGGGCGTGTCCTCCATGTGGGCAGAGGAGCGTCGCCCCACTGCTTTCTCACAGCACGAGAAGCAGAAACATAAAATTGTATGAATACCATTTTATGTTTCTGCTTCTCGCACTTCGAGAAAGCAGAAGAAAAGTTTGGTGGTACGATCCTGCTGCACGGCAGGGGAGGAGTGGCTAGCCCAATGTTGTGGGCGCTGACTGTTTGGTCGGCCCCTGGGCCAACCAAACCAGTCATGCACACATTTCCCCTTTTCTCCATGTAGGCTACGTGCAGCCTACATGGAGAAAACGTCCTCCCCAAAGACGCCTGTGCGGTCGGCGTCCCAGCCAATCACAAAGCTGCCATTGCAGAGTTGTGATTGGCTTAGGGGAGGGGAGGGAGGTTGCCTGCGGCTGCTTCCTGCGAGGACGACACGACGCGGGACCAGACCGCCGAAAATAAGTTTTTATTTTTTTAATTTAAAATTAACCCCCCCCCCCCACGGGACCCCGGTCCCACCCCTACCCCTCAACCGCGAGTCATGCCGGCCGCGACTGTATAGAACATTGAGCTATTCAATGTCAAAGAGCTGCATGCAAACTGCAAGGTATATGTTAGAGCTATATGTTTTTATTGCCTAGTCTTTCATTATCCTAATCTTGCCAAAAGGGTTCATTTGGGTAGAAAACAATTCTTATTATTAAAGAGAACCCCTAACAATGGTGTTACGTTTTAAATTCTGAATTTGGGCTTTAAAGAATAAGGACTTAAACTATATTGCCTACCAGTATTGATGACATGTCACTCCTACATTACACCTTGTAGTCCTGTCTGATGTAACATTTCCTATACACTCATTTACACACATATGATTGTCTCTGTGCAATGTTTGTGTGTGATGTAAAGTGCTCTGACATCTTACTCTGGTATGAGTGGTGCTATAAAACTAAATGAATCTGAGAGACAGTGGATATGGAGACTTGAGGGGCACTTTTAAAGGGTGCTAGTGGGGGAATCTGTGGCAGAGGTGGTCATTGGGGGAGGGGGGCGCCAACAAGCATTGTCGCACAGGGCGCCACCAGTGTTAAAGCCGGCCCTGCCCAACCCCCACACACATTCTTCGGCTCTGTGCAGTAGGGGCGGATGGCTTTTTCAATGGAAAGTGAGACTTAACCACAAAGACTAATATCACCAACTCTTTAATCTACCACATGAAAAAGGTTTCTTTATGATTTGCTCTGACCGTTAGTGCCCTTTAAAAAATATTAATGAAATAAGGCAGAGGCTTAGCATGTTAAGCTTACTCTTGGCATGTCCAGTTTCATGCAGGGCCTCAAGTGGAGCCAAGTTAAAGGAGTGACAGAAAGACTTGCATTTACTAATAACTTTTGATGGAGCTGCAAAACAATGAAATACCAGGACTCTCTTACCTCTACCTTTGCCTGCCACATTTCATGCATATTAGTCGGGGGAGGCAACATTTTAAATGGGGAGGTTCATTAACATTCCATTCCCTTCACGAATCTACATGAAATCTCGCAGACTGTCAGCATGTTAAGTCCAGGTCTGTTATTATCTCGAGAAGCTCACTAGGTAGCAACAAATAAAAGTGTTTTATCCTACCTTTTACTTTCATCCCCTCCTTTGTATAAGATCTTCATGAAACCTGAGTTGCCTGCACTGGGCTTAGTATGGTAAATGTTCCTAAATATCAAGGTGATTTATCCAGTGGTGCCAAAGTTATTAGCTATTTAGCACTTTTTGCTTCCCCCCTTTTAACTGTGCTTCCTCTACACGTCTCTGCACAAAACTTGACATACCAAGAGCAAGCTAAATATACAATGTACCTGCCAAATCACAGACGATTCGTGAAACCACAGTAAAGTTACAGTCAAATCAAAAAGCTTTTCGGACTGTCAAGATATAAATAAAATGAACCATTCGCAGTCTGCCCAATACTTTTTTGTGAGGTAAATGTCTCAGAAACTACTTAAAGGATTTATATCAAGCAACATGCAGGCCTTATTTTGAGTTAAGTTCTAATTTTGTGGCAAGTGTAGAGTAATTCTGTTCCGCAGCACTTGGTATAGCAGAAAGCAAACATTCCAGTAGATGCTAAAATAGAAAATGCTACTTATTGAACTCTCCTTTATTTGTCAGACTAAGCAGAACAATTACAATATGAGACTGTAGCAAAAAGTCATCAGATAGAGGAAATTTGAGGAAATCATTCAAGTTAATGCCATTTTAAATTTAATTTTACATAGTTCCAAACAACATTACAGTATGACCCATCCATGAAGCATTGGCTATCATGTATGAGGGTCAGACGGGAGCTCCAAACATCTTGCTTCAGGCTCATTACTTACTTATGCCTACTAACCCTCCTGAGGTAAAGGCCATCAACCAGGACTCTTCAGCCATTTCTGTCCTGGGCTTTTCTTTCAATCTGACTCCAAGTGTAACCCACTTCATTATAGTCAGCTTCAAGGCCTTGACGTCAGGTGTTTCCCGCCATTCCTCTTTTCCTTTTCCGTTAAGGGTTTCAGGTGAAGGCTTACCTGTTGGTGTTTGATGTGGTTTTTTGGAGGGTGTGACGTATCCACCTCCAGCGTCTTTTCATGATTTCTTCACGAGCAGGGAGTTGGAAAGTCTGCTGCCTTAGGTCGTTGTTGCTGATGGTGTTTGGTCAGCAGATTTGGAGGATTTTCCTCATACAGGTGTTGATGAAGGGCTCAACTTTGTTGTTGGTATTTGGTCACTGTTGCCCTCCAAGGTTTTGCTCCATACAGAAGGACCGATTTTAAGTTGGTGTTAAAAAGCCTGACCTTGGTTTCAGGGTTAGGTCCTTCGAGCTCCAGATCTTCCTTAGCTGAATGAAGGCAGCCCTTGCTTTGCCGATTTTTGCCTTGAGGTCGGGGTCTGTGCCATCCTGCTGGTCTGTGACACTGCCCATGTAGGCGAAGGCCTCAACTTCTTCCAGTGCATCGCCTGCAAGTGACTACAGCTGTGCTGGCCATGTTAACCTTCAGAATCTTGTTTTTTCCCCTGTGGATGTTCAGGCCAAGGTGTGCTGATGTGGCTGCCACTTTGTCGGTCTACTCTTGCATCTGCAGATGGGTATGGGAGAGTAGGGCCAGGTCGCCTGCAAAGTCATGGTTATCAAGGTGCATCCAAGATGTCCACTGGATCCCATTTCTTTTCCTTGCTGTGGATGTCTTCATGATCCAGTATATGGGCAGCAGGAAGAGAAAAGGTGAGAGCAAACAACCCTAGCAGACTCCGGCTCTCACTTCGAAGGCTTCCATGAGTTGTCCTCCATGGATCATCTTGCAGGTTATTCCCTTGTAAGAGTTCCTGATGATTCTTATGAGTTTATTTGGCACACTGTAGTGGCAGGGAGGAGTTTCCAAAGGATCTCTCTGTCCACTCTGTTAAATGCTGCGGGCTCATAGCTGCTCCCATGTATGGCAGCAGGTTGAATATGTGAGGTAGATGCAGAGGCTCTTGACATTACATACCATCTCCTACCTGTCTGAAAGATGGGTATCTGGTGTCAACTTGTGGTATTAACCACTACTGGGATACTCTTGGATGGAAGATAAAGTCATGTGATTGGGAACAGCTAGGGTGTTACAGGTCCTTAGATTTCAATATGCTTGTTAAAGTATATAATTTTTAGTGCACAAGTGTTCTCTAGCTTGACCATCTGTACTGTACTATCAATGATTACTCCAAGGTTTGTCCCTTCCTTAGTGGGATTTGTTTGAACTCCAATCCGAGGAAGTAGGGTTAATAAATACAAAGAATGTGTCCTTGTACAGTCCATAAATAAGAATTACAGGTCAACAAGGAACAGTTTCAGAATAAACATGTAGCAAGAAAACAAACATACCCATAAGAAGGGCCATTATTTACAGAAAACGAGACTCAATCACATGGATGTGAGTAATACTGAAAGTAGCTCCTGCGGCATAAAAGTCACACACTATAATCTGCATAAAGATTGACCAAGCAGAAAGAGTGTGTAAATACAGTACACCACAAGTTCTGCTGGGTTTAGATAGTTAGATGTTACTTTATGTACAACAGAAAGAGAACGGCATATGCTCCCTTCACCAATGTCACAAATTAAACCAATGATGTCATATGAGACCATTTCTGTTAAGGATCATGTCATTTCAAATATTTATAACATTTCTTTCAATGCGTCTTTCACATCATTAATAGCGTCATCTAACATCTGTTTAATGACGGCACTGATGATGCAGCTGGTGATATCATGAGTTAAGAGCACTGTACTTTGAGTGAGGGAGAGAAAGCTGCTTAGCAAGTCTTGATGAATTTGGATATTTTTAGGTTTTCCACTTTAACCATCACATGCCTTCAATAATTATTTTCATTGAATTTATAAGGTTTTGTGTTACAATATAGAACCTTAACATTTCTTAGCTTAACTTTTTTCAATTAAATTGGTGGGTTTTGTAATGATATATTGATCTTGAAGAGTATAGAGACAAGTGCATACCACACACAGCGAATGGCCAATGGGCATGTTTTTATAGACCCTGTGCACAGTATAAGAAGGAAATTAAATGTAGCTAAGCCCTGTAAGAAATGATATCAGGACATGGACTGCAGCTACGCCCTGTGGTCAGCACCTAGAAAGGCATGACTTGTGGCCATGACCTAGATGTACGAACACCAGAAAGTGACTTAGGACAACCTCTGTGCACAGTACACTCTTGAGATAGATCAAGTAAATTGGCAAGCTTTTTGGCTAGAAATGCCAATACGTGAAGGTTAAGCCTTAACAAATCATGTGCAGGGAAACAGCAATTGTGAGCCTAACGTGGCTTTTCTTCATTTTCAGCTAGCTTCTGTCATTCAGAGAGGCAGGCGAGGACTGCTTCACAGTTCCATGGCATCTGATAGGGCTGACCATAATAAAGGGCTTTTTTCATGGATTTAAAGGTGAAACAGCTCTTGGCTAGTTCAGCCTTAGGTGAATCTGGATAAATCATTTCCATACAGAATTAACATGTAGTGTCAAGTTTTCCACTGAGCAGCACTATTATTTAATTAATAACCTCATCCCCTTGGCCAAATTCAATAGAAGTGCAGCCTAGCTTTCTATGCGTATTTTGACAACCAGCTGTAATCTCCACCTGAAAAGGACTGGGACCTTTAAAAACCTTGAAGGCACGGTGGCCACCTAAGGGTGAATACATTAAGTGACTGTGAAAAACGTTTGCAACTGTACACACTGAATGTCTTGCTCTCAGCCAATAGACCTAGAAAACAATTTGCGATTTGAGGAAAAACGCGAAAACATTGTGTTTTCTGGGACAAATATACAGCTTACCATCAGTAAATGCTGGCCCTTGAGCAGGATTTGTATTGTTTAACTTTTATCAGCTTAAACTCTTTGGAGCCTGTTCATAAAGGTAAATATACATGTGAATGTTATCAACGTATATATTTACTACTACAACTTGGTGTAACTCTACACCTTTTTGCTATTCCAAGAGCAGATTTACACCAAGGTGGAGCCTTACATGACTCCAAGCCCTCAAATGAGGGGGCAAAGCCTCCTACAACAGGATTAATGAGTATAAAGTTACTACAAGTAACTTTGCACAGCACAGCTAGGTGAAGATCCCCACAACCATGGCGAACATCTCCCTATAGTAAAGTATAGAGAAAACTATTAAAATGTGTTATTCTTTTACTACATTTATGTCATATTGTGTTGTATAATATAGAAGTAAATGTATTTGAAATAATTATTAACATAGAAAAGCTACAGCACACTAATTTAATTTAAAATAATGTAAAATATTTTTTTTTTAAATGCTCACAGCAAAATGTTTATTTTTATTTAACATGTAGTTAACTTTATTAAAAGGTATGTGATGAATTCATTTAAATTATTTAAAATGTTTTAAATAGATAATTTAATTATCATATAGGATTGTTAAGAGTGTGTTCGCATGTGTGTAGAGCATGTGTAAAGCATATTTTGACAACTTGAAGGGGCAGTACCTTTAGAAGTGCAATTTGTGAATAGGATTGCTCCTCTTTTGTGGAGTGTATATTTGTATTAGCACTAAACCCCTCCTTAAAGGGTTAAAGTACATTGATACCTTCCCAGTGTGACAATGTTTCAACATCTCTTCATTTAAAATGTGATTCTTTTAATAATCTGCTCGAATTTGTTTAACATTAAGGATATGATTTTGATATGATATGGTTTTATAGAGCGCACGAATGCCCAAAGGCGTCTTGGCGCTAGCATTTGTTACTGAGCCAAAGGGAAGTCTAGTGGGGCAAAGGAGAAGAAAACAGCCAGGTCTTGAGCAGGTTTCTAAATTGCATTCGATTAGACAGGGCTTTGAGGTACCAAGGCAGTGAATTCTATGTTTTACAAGTGGAAGAGATGAAGCTTTGGCCACCCCAGGATGCTTTGTTGATTTTAGTTTTCACAACATTTTTAGCGGAGGAGGAGCGAAGCATTGTCCTGGGGGTATACCATTGGAATTTGCCCTTAAGATATTCTGGGCCGATATCATGGAGGGCTTTGTGAGCTAGACAAAGCTCCTAGAAGGTGACTCGTTTCCTAACAGGTAGCCAGTGTAACTCAGCAATGGCTCGAGAAACTGAGTTAAATTTAGGTATCCTCGTGAGAAGGCATGGCGTGGCATTCTGTAGAACCTGCAGTACATTCAGCAGCCATTGTTGGATGCCCACATAAAGGAAGTTACAGTAATCTATCCTAGAGGTAATGCACCGTTACTACGCGGGCATTACTACGATGTGCTTTTTCTCTGCATTTTTTAGTGCGCGTTAACCATTACTACGCATGCTGCTACATAGCATGCTTTTACTTAGCAAATGCTTTTACTATGCATTACTTTACAACGAGCTGTGGGAGTTACGATGAGACGGGACGTGCAAAGAGGAGAGAGAGGTAAGAGGGACTGTGTATTTTTTAAGGGTTGGTGTTTGATGAGTAGTTTTTAAAGTTTTAGGGTAGTGCAGGGGGTAGTGTTTGAGGGTTTAGGGTAGTGTTGTAGTGTTTGTGTAGTGTAGGGTAGTGTTTTAGGGTTTAGCGTAGTGACGGGGGTTCATGTAGGGTCGTGTTTAAGTGTAGGGGACGTACTGGGGGTAGGAGTAAAGTCTTGCAGGGGTAGTGTTTTAGGGTTTAGGGTAGTGTTGTAGTGTTTGTGTAGTGTAGGGTAGTGTTTTAGGGTTTAGGGTAGTGTCGGTGGTTTGTGCAGGGTAGTGTTACAGTGTAGGGGACAGACTCGTAGTAGGGGTAGGGACGTGCTGGGGTTAGTGATTTAGGGTTTAGGGTAGTGTTGTAGTGTTTGTGTAGTGTTGGGTAGTGTTTTAGAGTTTAGGGTAGTGTCAGGGGTCGTGTAGGGTACTGTTTCAGTGTAGGGGACGGACTGGGGGTAGGTGTAGGCTCGGAATGGGGGTAGTGTTTTAGGATTTAGGGTAGTGTTGTAGTGTTTGTGTAGTGTAAGGTAGTGTTTTAGGGTTTAGGGTAGTGTCATTGGGTCGTGTAGGGTAGTGTTTAAGTGCAGGGGACGGACTGGGAGTAGGGGTAGGGTCGTGATGGGGTTAGTGTTTTAGGGTTTAGGGTAGTTTGAGGGTGACGTGTAGGGAAGTGTTTAAGTGTAGGGGCAGGACTCTGGCACAGGGTAGTGTCGTGCTAAAGGTAGTTTTGAAGGGATTAGAGTAGTGTTGAGAACTTTATGGTGTGTAGGGTAGTGTATTTGCAAATAGTATTTTGCGTAGTGTTGGGGAGTTTATTTATTTTTAAATGTATTAAAAAAATTAATACCTTTCAAAGTGTTTGGGTGTAAATTAAAAGAAAAAAGCGAAGAAAAACTATGCGGTGAATTAAATTACATACACGAGTATTAATTTTCCAAATATATTTTAATTTACTCCCCACCCAAAACCCCTATTTCACTGCAATCCCGTCCCAGGGTTTAGGTAACTTTTTAATAAAAAATATTAAAAATGCTTCATTGTTTCAGTAGTAGTGGTATGCGAAGTAATTAACATCGCATTAAAAGCAGATTCTTATATTTTAAATGGTTTTGCGTAGTAATGGTTTGCGCATTAAAAATTTGCGTAGTAATGGTAGTTGCGATGTAAAAAGATCGCACTAAAAGCATGCGTAGTAATAGCATGCTAAGTAGCGTCATATATTCATTCTAGATAGTACTACAGCAGTGATTACTGTCTTTTGGAGCTCAAACTGAATAAAAGAAAATGCCTTTCTGAGTGTTCTTAAGAGGAAAAAATAGGAGGCGGTCACTTGGTTGATTTGATCAGCAAAGGAGAGTTTTCTGTCGAAGAGTACTCCCAAGGTCTTAACCTCTCTGACTGGGTAAGGAAAAGGACCGAGGTCTTGGGACCACCAAATAAGAGTCCAGAAGGGGTCATTACCGAACAGTCGGACCTCGGTTTTATCAGAAATTAGTTTGAGACAATTATTTCTCATCCAGCCAACTACCTCGATCATGCAGCTGTTAAAGCGCTGTGCTACCTCGCAGAGGTCACTCGAAATCGAAACTACGATCTGAGTGTCATCTGCTTAGGAGACTGTAGAAAATCCAGAGGAGCGGATCAGTTTAGCTATTGGTGTAACGTATATATTAAAAAGCATAGGGCTTAATGAAGACCCCTGAGGGACTCCTTAGGAAAGAGAAAAGGATTTAGATTTAAAGTCTCCAAGGGATACTGACTGCTCCCTACTGGCAAGGAAAGAACATAAAAGGGCCAAGGCCAAACCTCTTATCCAATACTCTCTAACCAATCAATAAGCACTAAATGGCTAACAGTGTTGAAAGCTGCAGATAATTCCAAAAGGATCAGAGCAGCCTTTCCACCATTGTCCACTATCATTCTGATTTCCTCTGTTGCTGCAATCAAAGCAGATTCAGTGCTGTGGTTTTTTGTAAAGCCATACTGAGAGCTAGCCAGTAAATCATTCTTATATAGGAAGGATGAGAGATCTGTCTTCAGAGCTTTTTCCAAGATTTTTGCCGGCATCGGGAGACGAGAAATAGGTTGATAGCTTTTTACATCGAGAAATAGGTTGATAGCTTTTTACATCGTAATGGATGAGGGAGGTTTTTTTTTTTGTTTATCAAAAAGGGGGGGACAGAGGGCTTAATCAAGAGGTCCAGCGTACTTGCCCTATCAGAGTGAACGCAAAAAAGAGGTACGCAGTTCCTCAGTATGCAGGTAGTGTCCCAGGCACCCAAAAAAGGGGGGGAATTCCTCCTTTTGGAACTGAGGCCCTCACACACCCAGCAAGCTAGGTGTCATGCTTCATCATATGGGTCTGCTCCTCGTCGGGTCGGCGCTGCAATACCCGATGGGCACCCATAGAGGGGCTCTTTGCCGGAGATCTTTTGTTCCTGCCGTAAGGGTGCCGTGGGTGTAAGGGACCTAGTGTGAGTGTAGATGTGCTGGAAGTGAATATAAAACAAGAGGGGATTCCTATGAGAGCAAATTTTATTCTAAATGGATCCCTACTTGATTAAAAATAGTGAGGAGAGGCGACTAACAAGCTACCAGGGTTCAAGAGGCGCTCTACTCCTTGATGGTCGACATGTTTCACGCCTGTGGCGTTTCTTCAGGACCGTGAGAAATGACTATCTACAGTGAAATGGGGTGTGCAACATGCCCCATAGCTAAAAATTAAACTTGTAATAGTGTGAGGATATTGCCTACTACTATAAGGATAAACAGGGTACTACCTGTTAGTACAGGTACGACAGAGGCCTTTTTCCAAGCATTAGGAAAATGTCAGGCGTAAATTATCCCATTCAGGAGTTTAGTAAGATAGACTGCCACTGTTCCCGCAATACAGTGAAGAATTGTTTGGGGGGAGCAGGGGTCTGAGGGAGCACCAGATTTAGTGGACTCAATTAGCTTGATTACCCCGTCCACTGTAGGAGAAGAAAACTTGCTAAAAGTGCTAGTTGTTTCACATTGGCACTCAGTCCTAGAGACGTTAGGTTTGGTGTTCAGGTTTAAAACTAAAAGACAATCAAACATGCTGCAATTCTTAGGGTCCTGGAAACAATCCTCTCATTGTCCCTGCAGCAGATAATTTGCAAGATCTTGTGAGAAACAAGTCAGGTATTTTTTACCTCCTTGTTCAAAACCTGTGGATGTTTAGAGACTGGAAAATTAAATAAAGGTATATCCATTTTTCAAGGCCTACACAAGCCATTCTTCTAGTTGTCAATTTGTTAAAACCAAATGTACAAACATCTGAAGTATCTATTTGACAAAACCATGTTGCCCATGTGATGCTGTCTCTTCACACTCAACTGCGCATTTTATGTATTTTTGTAATCAGTATCGCTTATTAAGAGTCCAGTTCTTACGTCCCATTTTATTGCACAAGTACTTTACTTCCTGGAAAGGTGGTCTGAGATATTTACAATCTCTAGCTACTCCGAAAATCAGCTTTTCTGTACTCAGTTACATTATGCTGCTATAAAGTTCAAAAACATTAGGAGTCTTAATTTTATAATTGTATTGTCCTAAAATGTTATATTTTCTAGGATTTACTACATATTTTCTATTTCACTTATGTTTTTATTCTTATTACAAATGTGAAGATTGTATTTATTTGTTGCTTTTATGGCCTTTAATTAGGCCGCATAAAGTTCTTTTTGAATGATTGATAAAACCATGTCAGAATCCTTTAGCGAATATGACTGACAGGAGTTAAAAATACACGGCGAAACAATTGTAATTAATGGAAGTGTTTTAGAGTTACCTCTTCCCACAAGCGAAAGAAGCCTGTAATGGACTAAGCATACAGTGGTACTAAAGAAAATTAGATTTATATACCCCGGACAAGGTGTTACACACTGATGAGCAGCATAACATTGACATAATAGGTGTTCAGAGTTATAAATGATTTTTTTCCTAATTTAATTGGCAAAAGCTAGATTGACCTTTTCTCAGTAATTGTATTTATAGTTCGGCAAATAAATGAACCTCCACTGTTCTGCTCACAGAATATATAACAAACTGATGTGCTTCTCTGCCGCAATCAAGTGAATGTATTGAGAGAGAAAGCAAAGGAGTATTCAAAGCTGAATTTAAGTGCTCTAGTAGGTGTTCTAGTCAATAAATTATGACAGAAGGCAGCATCGTATAATTAATAAAAAGTGCCAACATTTTAAAGTGTTGTGCTCATCAGACCTTTTAGAACATTCATTATTACTATATATTGTTTAGTGTACACTACCAATCCGAAAATGGCTCTATTATTTATGGCTGATATAAGAATTAAATGTATACTTCTGACTTTTTCACTTAATGTGTCTTTTTGTAATAACTGTTGTTTAATAAGTGTCATTATTGTATCTGTATTTCTCAAGTGAAAAAACAAAACAAGACATATGAATCGGCTGGTAATTAAGAAGTATTTGATGTGATTGTATTATATGTATTGGAAATTATTCGGGGGGATGAATTAAGAATAATTTCTGCATTCCCAACTCATTAATTGAGATGTGTTGAATCATTTCACTCAGTAGTATATGGCTGAAATAAAATGCCAGACTTATGTTTGAAAACTAAAAAGGAGCACGCCCTACCAATTTAAGTTCCAAGTTACTAAAACATTGTCATAGCTGCCAAGGTTTCAGATTGCTATGTGTGACATTTTCATAATTTCAGTGTAATTATGAGTGACATTTCAACGACTATGAGTGACACTTTCTCGTGAGCAAAATCAAGCAATGAAGACAAGGGAAACATATATAAATACCAGAAACTACACCCATTTGAGCAACGAGAAACTTCAAGAAGATCTTAAAACTGCTGCAAAGCACCAGAAATGGAAGGGCACTTAAGAGCGCTCGGTAGCACTGCTCGGCTAATATGAGAGATGCGTGCCTGTCCTGACTTTAAAGATAAACACCACCTGCGTAGCCTCTCCCGGACTCAGAGCACATGTTCAAGAAGAGTTAGAGTGTTACCAGGCAACAGCAACAATTGCCCGGGTCCCGGGCTAGGGCACACGCTGGGGGAGGAAATAAACATCGGACCTGCCACATCCTAGTCGCACATGTGCTGCCGTACAGAAAAACAATTAAGATCCTGCCTTAGCTAGCCTAACTCCGATTGTCTGGGCCCCCTTCCTCCTCCCTGGTAATCAATCAATAGCATCAAGTCTGGACTCCAGGGCCTCTCTGTCTCACGTGGACCCGGGCATAGTCTCCCAAACAGGATGTGAGAGGCTCCAGCAACACGACTCAGCTGCCTAATCATGATATAAATTGATAGTCAAAAAGAGTCAGCTGACTTGGACTCGCTCGAACCGCAGCAGACTGCACCGGGCATTGGGCAAGCCTCAGGAGAGTGAAGCTGAGGCACACATAGCTATTTGTTCTAAACAAATTAAAAGGGAAGTGCGTTTATCTTTTGTCAAAGTCTATTGCTCATTATTTTTTTTAATATTAATAAAAGCTGCACTATGTCTGCAGACACATGGCTGGTGCTGGCTTTGCAGACACATGTGGTACACTTTGAATGAACGTAAAGGGTTTGTTCGATTTTCTAGAAAAGTCACCGCTTCCTCCGGCCACTGCTCCTGCGCTAAATTATTAGCAGGCTCTGAATATATTTTGCAGATCATGCACGTCCTGCAATGGAGAGAGAGGTCGACTGTGCCATCTGTTAGCTGCAGCACTAGTATTCATGTGGCGCTGCACGCGTTGTGAGTGTGATGTCATGTGTGCGTGCACATTTGGAACTTAAGCATTATGCCGTAATCCCGGCGGCAACTGAATGATTTATGCCCCTCAATTCAGTGCTAGGCACATTTACTTTTTTGCAGCGAGTCGGCCGGCAGCCAGTGAGATCAGATGCAATTATACGGCTGCCTGACTTGCCTCTCTCTGTACCTAGTGGTGACTGGTCACTGGGCATCAGGCTCGCTCGGCTCAGCTATGAGCTAGCTGACAGACGGGGGTCCAGGGGCTCTGGGCAGCTGAGCTGCGAATGAACAAAACCACCACTCCGGCTGCCGCAATCCATGTTCAGTCAGCCGCCGGCTAGGATTGGGTTGGGTTGGTGTCTGTTGTGGGATTTCATTACCATGGCGACTCATTGCAGGCAGCAGCCACTAGTGAATTCAACTGCCGCCCGCTTGCACCACAGGCAGCAAGCTACGTAACAGACCCACTTGCCTATACCTGTGAGACTGATAGAGACTCACACTCCTGACCTCACTGCCTGAATGTGTCAGTAGTAGCCATTGGCAGGCACTGACTTGGCATCAGTGAAATGTATCTATTAGAATGTCTGCCCGCGCCGCAAATTTTGTCAATCCAGTGTTACATAATAGCAAGAAGCTCAGCCAGCCCCCAAGTCTGGCGAGCAGCGTACACTGCGCGCTGCCTGCCACTCGACTCCAGCAAATGGTTATTTCAATAATTAAGCAGCCTCTCAGTGCTGCGGCGCTTGACAGGCACAGCTGAGGAGGCTCTAATATGCGTGACTTCACATTTCAGTACAGTGATGCGGACCACCACACTGAAATGCATTAGCCTAACGCCTGATGCGTGGTACTTAGCAGGGCTGCAATGTGTAGTGCTATAAAAATGGCATTTCACATATGTGTATAGTAAAGTCGATTTGGCCGTGGTGAAGCTCGTGCACTTCACAATGTTGTCAATGCCACTTTCTCTCAACACTATTCACAGCACCATTTGGCTTGTTTTGCTAAGTGGGTAATGCATTTCTAAAGGTGTCTCATTTATGTGTATGCCAGGTCATTTACAGAATGTTGCAGTGCCGGACAGACTTGAACGCTCCTGTGATGCCATCATAGGAAGATACAACAGACTTTAAGTGATGCCTTCATACAGGTAGCTCTTGGGTGGGAGCATGAATGGCTCTCCAAGGGTCAAGTGGCTAGTCTCTTCTTTGCCTGCCCCAGTGACACAAAAGCACACGGACCCTTGACTTTAACAAGGGCCAGCTAACCATAGTGGATTAGATCTTGAAGGAGCCCTTTTTCAATAAAGTCCTGGTGACTAGAAACCTGCTCTAAAAACTTGAGTGACCGGGGAAACCTTTCCCAGCACCAGCAGTTGAAGAAAAGTGGGACTAAGTCACTTTTTTCCACCTCTGGAGGACCAGACCAAGTGCTGAGGCTTCAGCAGAGAGAGTGCACCCTAGTTGGGGAAGAAAAATAGGTTTGTATCGCTCTGAATTTTTTAAATCACTCAAAACAGGTCCTTCAGAAACATGCGGTATAGGTATCTAGCTTTCTGGAGCCCTGCTTAGCTACAGCCTTAAGCCTTGGTCTGCTTGAAGATTTGAGAGCCAAAAAAGTGAGTTGGTCCCTGCTAACCAGTGGTAAAGTGCTTGTGTTCTGGCCCTAAAACATGGTACATTTGGCATCTACCGGTTTGGCACATTTAATTTACTTGTAAGTCCCTAGTATATGGTACTACTTGTACCTAGGGCATGTAAATTAAATACTACTAGTGGGCCTGCAACACTCATTGTGCCACCCACTAAAGTAGTACTTTAAAACATGTATCAGGCCTGCCACTGCAGTCTGTAGTGCAGTGTTAAACACCTATTGTGACCTGGAAAACGAAACGTTTTGCCAAGCCTAGAACTTCCTTTTTAATACATATAAGTCACCCCTAAGGTCAGCCCCAAAGGCACTTATCATAGTGCATTGTATTTAAAAAGTAGGACATGCTATACATGTCCTGGTAGCAAAAAAACTCCTAAAGTAATGTTTCACTACTGTAAGGCCTATCTCTCCCATTAACTAACATTGGGGACCTTATTACATTTATTAAGTGATAACATTTGATTTGGAGCAGATACAAAAGCTACTCTTCAGTACTTTCCTGGACCAGTGGACATTACAGAAGAGGACTACCTTGCTTCCCAGAGGACTGCTCTGCTGCTTGAAGCCTGCCTTGCTCCCCCAGAAGACTGCCCTGCTGCTTGAGGGATACCTTGACCCCAGAGGGCTGCCCTGCTGCTTGAAGACTACCCAGCTCTCTGAGAAGAAAGACTGGACCTGCTCTCTTCATCCCAGGCTAACCTGAGTGACTCCAAGGGTCGGTTTTCTGGCCTCATGTCTGAGCTGCATGAAAACAACAAGCTCCAGAGGCCTCCCTGCAACTGCCCAGCTGGCCTGCTGCATTGGACCTGCAACTGGACCTGTCTGAGCCGTGCTGGAGTAAGTTTCAGCTATCCACAAACAAATTAAGGGGAGTGAAGAGGTGCTGTAGAGCATGGGCTAACCCTCCTCTGACACAGAACTTTACACAAACTATAGAGCCCAACTTGATTGTGGACACACTAGAGTTGGGCTCTATAGTTTACGTAAAGTGAATTTCAGATACCCAGGTCTTAGACCCTTGGCTGGCCGTCAGTTGAACTCCTCCTGTGAAGAAAGGTGAAATCCTGAAATTTTGTGACCCTCGCAACCACAAATGGGCCAGCTGGTCGTCTCCCTAGTGAGCTCGGACCCTATGGCACGCTACGTTGTATTCGAGGGCACCCCTGAAGGCCATATACATCTCTTTGCCAGTGTGCATGCCCCGTCCACTCTGATTAGTCGCACTATGGACGACCTGCTGATGTTGTTCTCCACCGCTCCCGTAGGTCCACCTTTATTGGATGGAATTTCAATGACATTATGGCCTTCACAATAGATTCCCTGGGCCTTGGAACCCTGTGGCACAGGGTGTGAGGAGCATTACGAAACTGGGTCGAGGTCTAGGCCTTTGTGACGCCTGGAGAGCAAGGAATCCCAATGTCCAAGCATACGCCCACCTCTCTGCAGTGCATAAATCGTTATCCTGAATCGAACTGATCCTACTCCTAACATCCGAATCCCTATGCACATCGAGCTCCCACATACTGCCCCATGTCATCTCTGATCATGCCCCAATGACTCGTCTTTGACCGTTGTAGGGAGGGACCCCATCCGATGTGGCGCCTTGACCTGGTACCTGCAACAGCAACACTTTAGGGGTTTTCGTGCCCAAGAAATTTGCATTTATTGTGAGTTGAACAAGGACACGGTGGATTCCCCTGGTGTGCTGTGGGCACAGGGAAGGCCACCACTCTTTGAGGAGCAACGCAATCTCATCTGAAAGGGAAAGAATGGAACAACCCTCCACAAATGGCTAGCCTGGAACTTTACATCCTGATCCTAGAATGTATCGACTACACCAATATACCTGGAACTAGAGAGAGCGTTCCTTTGATAGCAGGCTCTCAACCAGGCCCGCCAGTGCTGGATGGCATCAACAAGGACGGTGTACAAATGGGGTGATCAATTGGGCAAGCTTCTCTATCGGTTACTGACGAAGGCAGTCACCTCCCTGGTTGCCCCTAAATTGTGACTGAGGAGGGCACAGTAGCAAAAATGGTCAAGGCCACTATGGCAAAATTTGGGGCTTTCTAATGCAGTCTCTACACACCACACGGTTGACCCCCGAGAGAAGCCTCATCCCCGCTGGTGACAGACATCCTGATGAGTTTGTATATGTGACAGGGTTGGCCTGGACCTCCCCCTGACGACCAAAGAAATTACATTGGCACTTCACAGCATGAACTCTGGGGGAAAAAAACCCGGGTCCAGATGGCTTTCTGGTGGAATATTATCGGCACTTCCACTCACTGTCTAAATCTGTATCAAGAGGCGATCAATAAATTGTGCTTACCTTCCAAACTCAACTTGGCCACCATTGAGGTGTTGCCAAAACCTGGCTGGTCCCCTAACTTATGTGCTTTCTATCACTCAATTTCCCTTATTCACCAAAATAAAAAATCCATGCAAATGGTTTAGCCAACTGACTACTCAAAACTCTTCCACACCTGATTCACCGGGACTAATGTGGATTTACGCCCAACAGGAGCACCAGGCACTGTATTCATAGAGTCCACATAGCCCTGACCTGCCTCTCCATGCTTGGCCACCAGGCCGCTTTCCTGCTTTTGAACTTCGAGTACTGTACTCCAGTCTCTGGGACCAGGTCTGTGTCAACCGTAACCTCTCTGCCCTCTTTGCAAATCGTTGAGGCATCCGTCAGAGCTGTATTCCATCCCCTCTTCTCTTTGCTCTGGCCATAGAACCCCTGGCGGCCTAGATTTGCTGTGTTGCACAGATATGAGCATTTAATTGTGGAGTGGCGGGGAAGGACTGAACATCGCTATATGCGGACAAAGACCTTCTCTTTATCTCCCAACACTGCCTCACGGGTCCATGACTGCTCCAGATGCTCACCCAGCATGGTGAGGCATCTGGGCTGCATATTAACTGGCCTAATTCGCTCCTGGTCCCCCTGAGGGGAGACAGGCAGGTGACGGACTAGCAGTCACAATTCACAACTCACAATATGCAGACATAGCTTTCAATACTTAGGGATACACATAGCGCTAGAATCCAAACTAACTTGGAGCCTCAACCTGCAACCCCTTGTGGCTATGCTCACAATGGACCTTGGTAGGTGGGCAAGGCTCCCTCTTAATATCCTTGGCCGCCGCATAGCCCTGTTTAAAATGATGCCACTGCTCCAGATATTGTATATCCTTCAGAACTACTCCTTGTCCATAACATACACCTGGTTCCGAAGTTTACTTGTTGCTCAACCTCCCCTCCCACTGCATATGGTAAATGTGTTTAATCGCCCTACGATGGCGGGATGGGCATGGCAGATGTCCGTCTATATTACTGGCCAGCACACCTACTGGCTGAATGGAGGATGGTGAGACCCGGCATTCCGCCTGGCAGTGGCGATCATGGGACTGGACAATATTGGAGGTATGTTGTACAGGAAAGTCCTGCTCATGTGGCGCTAGGCGCTGAAATGAACTAGCTAGGATAAAGCGATCATGCTTGAGATGCCACTGTGGACCGGGCGATGGCTACATCATTTGACCTCCTTGGCTGGGTTCAAGGGATAGGACAAAATCGGGATATCTATGGTTGGGGATGTGTGGAAGGGATCCCCTATTAAATCATTCTAACCGCTAAAATCAGAGTACGCCCTGCACAGGTCTCAGTTTTTCTGATACTTACAGCTACACCACTCTCTTGAACAACACTGTGACTCCGTTAGCGCTGTCCTTGAATTCAATCCCCCCTAGAATACAAAATTCGAAGGGGTCCTACTGAGAAGGGAATCTCACGGATCTACAAAGACCTCATACTTAACTCTCCAGACTTGTATACAGCGATGCGGTCCCGTTGGGAAGATTGGCTGGGTCCCCTGGACGACCCCGATCAGTGGGATGCATGCATGTCTCCCAGCGTGTTGGTCATCATTGTGAGTGACAGTGTATAAGTTTGAAATTCATTCATTCATTCATCTCTTCGAGGCTCAGGCTCATTCAAATTAACTTCTTGCATATGACCTGTTTGACACCATTGACCACTGGCATGCAGGCAAATTGTCAATACCGACTTGTGGTGCTGCCCGGAACGGCGGCCCTAATCCTATTGCATGGTAAGAGAATGCCCCTATATTGCTCAATATTGGTAAGCAGTGTTTACCACCCTTTCTAGAGTGCTCGGGAGGACTGTGACCCATCCCTTGGGTAGCCCTCCTGGGGGTATTGGACAGGGTGCAGGATACATCTGGGGACCGATCCCTAGTGGGAATCGGAATTGTTCTAGCCAAGAGAGACATTGCAGAACTTTGGATTTCTACATACCCCATGGTCCTCTGTGAGCAAAGCACTGGTGTGCCAAACAAGAGGAAACACTTTACATGATTTCGGGATGCCCTAAGAAACATGGGAGGGTTATGAGGGAAGTGACTGGCATATTGGGGATTGTTTTGCAGTAAAGTCATCCAACTGCATATAGTGCATTGCCGAGGTCTGTTACTTGTCGTACCTATGTACGCTGCTATGTGCTGTTGTGGCTATGGTTTCAAAGCAAAATTCAGCTCAGCAAGAACACCAAATAATGAACCACCATGGGTGAGAGGTATGTTTAAGAACAGATATAGTAGTTTTGGAAGTATGACCATTTTCATGAGACCAATATGTACTGCTATGCTAGTGATAAGAGAAAGTTCCAGCATGTTATGTGCTCAGTAATTTTACTGATTGCTACCCCATTATTTGTTCATATGACTACCCCTCTATCACTGTGTATTGAGATACCCAGATATTTCAGTGGGTCAGTACACCACTGCAAAGAAAAATCTGGAGTAAATAGTGGGGTGTTATCTGTTGCAGGAAATATCTGAGATTCACACCAATTTATGTGGACTCCAGACAGGGCCTCAAACCTGATGTACTGTCCCATAAAGATGTTAAGACACGCTCAGGGCTCCCCTGTCTTCCACGTAAATGGATAATAAATAATGTATGTCAGCTAGTATATCAACACATGCTAAGAATAGTGTTGACGGAGCTTGGCAGCGAGCGGTTCCATTGCCAACGCAAATAGGATGGGGGATAGCGGGCAGTCCAACCTCATTCCCTGGGATAAAGCTATAGGTTTCAACAGGATTATGTGCACTCTGGCTCTCTGCTGCATGTACAACAGACATATCTAGTCCGTAAAGTGTTGAGGTGTGCCCATTCTTTGATCGACCACACAGAGATGCTCACACTTTAGGTAGTCAAACGCCTTGGCCGCGTCTAAAAACATAGCAACAGCATTGAGTTCCATATTTAAATCTGATAAAAGCACAAACAGAGTATGAAGGTTAAGGATCATTGAATGGTGAGAACAGTAAATTAAAGAAATAACTGTACAATCCCCATCAATGGGTGTAACCATTGGTAGCTTCCAGAGAGCTGCTAAACTCCAAATAACTACAGTCCAGGGTGTTGGCGGATCACGAGTTATACACTCAATTACACAGAACAATGTTATGTCAGAGGCCGGCCCACCGCTATCATCCATCAGTCCATACAAACAGAACAATCCAGTATTATGAAAGCAGATAGCAAATGTGCTGACCAGGGCATCAACCTATCATCAAGCCTGTATCAGCACTTCTAAGACAGTGTAATTCAAGACCAGGCTGTGGAATAGGTGCAATGCGGTATATAGAAGGGCTCAAAGTATTGAAATCTGTAGTCAGCATCAGCCATCAGTGAAAGTGATCTCGCCAAAGCCGGTGAGTCAAGTCATCTCAGGAAGTCATCTGCAGGCTTCTAAAGTAAATCTGTCACTTTCTGAGGTGTCTGAAAAATTTGCTGCTTTCCTTGATAGGTAATCTGGAGGAAAACCTGATACAGCATTACATACTGGTTATTCGCCTGGAGGAGCTTTTGTTTGAATGCCATGAATTTAAATTGTGCCTCCTGGACAGCAAGTTTGAAATCTGTGAACAGTGATATGTTATTACCATTGAAGTTCAGGTCACGGTTCTCTCGTCCCAAATGATGAGCAGCATCTCAGACACGATAATTTAGTAGGCGGCATATGATGGGCCAGGCTGGAGCCACCGGTGTAGGTTTATTTGCAAAAGATCTGTGTGCTCGCTCCACCACTAAGATACAAGAGAAATTGTCTGCTCTAAATAACGCAATTAATAACCGTTCCACATATTCCTCCAGTATTTGTGGACTCGGGCACCGTGAGCATGCGGATAATTATTGCAACAGGATCTAGCATTGTTTTTGGCTGCAATTACTCAAAGAACCTTCTCCATATGCAATCATGTTTCACAAGTGCTGGTAAGCTGGTCTTCTGTAAATGAGAACTTCATTATGCTTACAAATTCCAATCTAACGGATGTCCCCCTGCACGCAGCCTGGCACAGCCATACTCGCTGCCTAGGAGCTAAGCCGGTAAACCGTCTGCAGAATGTAGTAGTGGGTATGTACTCATCGTCAAACTCAAGAGTTCCTCCATCCACTGGGGCCTGCACCCACGCTGAGGGCTACGACATGGCCCCAAGCTGCCAGTAAGGAGACTATGCCGCACCACACTGGAATCTGCTCACCGCCAGCTTTTTCTCACAGGTAGATCCCGACGTGCCACACAACAGCACTGAGGCTACTCATTTCCAGTAGGGAAAACACAGCACTCCATTATCAGGTGCCTCGCATGAAAGGATCCCACT
Organism: Calotriton arnoldi; assembly: GCA_963921515.1. Lineage (NCBI taxonomy): Eukaryota > Metazoa > Chordata > Amphibia > Caudata > Salamandridae > Calotriton > Calotriton arnoldi. The sequence goes on along the minus strand of CAWUFW010012496.1, from coordinate 79,116 downwards.
CATTCCAGTCAGGCACCATACCAAGTATGGCCCCATGGCCTCGCTCCTCTGGTCGAGTCGGACAAACTCTTGTGGCCACCATCTCAGGCTGCTTTTTCGCTACTCTTATTACTGGCAGGTATTAGGTCTTTTATCCAGTCAGACAGGCCAACATTTAGCTTTGATGGTAGTGAGCAGTGTGGTACGCTTCCTCAAGTATCTCGGCATGTGTCCTCTTGTATAATTATGCGGAAGATGTTGGATACATGCCTCAGACGGCAGGACCATCACATTAGTGCGGCCACCTTGTGCGCCGGCTCTCTGGCGCCCCCCTGAAAATTGTGCTGAGACACAACCAGGGGATATTTCTTCAATTGGTAAGGGCAACACCTGCCAAAATTAATAATCTATTTTCCAACACTAACAAACTTCACTATAATTCCGGCTCTGCTACAAACAGCCTGCACAGACCTTCCGTGCTCCTGTACTATGCAGTAAAGGCTAGAAACAGCACAAAGGTCTGTTGTTGATAAACATGCACGATATACGATGTGAGCAAACTGAACACTAGGATGTGATCTTTTCTAACTGAAGATGGTTCCAGCCTAAATGGGTGTGAAAATTAGAGAAAGGTTGGTGAGGAAGCAAATAAAATGTATGTGTACATGTAGGTTTAGAGAAAGAATGTTGCCGTACAATAGGGAGGGACCTGCTGAACTTCAAAAGAGTACAATAAAAGTACTAAACCATGAGGTGGAAGCCATGCAGAGGGTGACCACAGAAATCAGACCAGGCATGTCCACATAAATACAAAAGTCCAAGCAGTACTATTTTGATTTGCTAGCTAAAATACCAGTCTGCATGCACGATAATAATAAAGTCATTTGTAAAGCGCATGGTTACTTCACCTGAAGTGTCCCAGCACTAGGAAGCTGAGTACCGTAACTTAAGCACACCGGAAGAACCTAGTGGAAGCAGAACAAATATGTTTTCAGTTTTTTTCTGAAAAATAATTCAGAGGAAGCCAGCTGAAGTTCCACAGGTAAAGAGTTCCAGATTTTAGGAGCCAAGAGTCTGAAGGTGCAGCCACCAAGTCTGGCTTTCCTAACCCTGGGGATGGAGGCCAGTTTCGCCACTGGCCATCTCAGAGTTCTATTTGGTATGTAAGGAGTGATCATGTCCTGTCGATAGGTGGGGCCTTGGCCGGAAAGCGCTTTTTGACAGTAGCAGAGAGCCTTAAATGCGATTCTCTGTTTAACTGGCAACCGGTGAAGTTTCCGCAGTGCCGTACTAATAGAGGCACGCCTCGATAGCCTGAGCAGTATCCGGGCTGCTGCGTTCTGCACGCATTGGAGCCTATTCAGACGTTATTGGGTGACACCTAAATATAAAATATTGCAGTAATCTGGAAGTAACCATTGCCTGGACTACAGTCTTTTGGACAGCCTCAGGAAGAAGGTGAAGGATTTTTTAGGGATCTCAAAATCCCAAAACACTTTCCTGAGAGAGCATTGATCTGGGCATCAAACGAAAGCTTTTCATCAAACCAGATGCCCAGATTCTTCATCTTGGGCTTGGAGGGTGGTAGGGGGCCAAAGTTGTCTTGTCACCATGCATTAGACCACGTGTTCAGGTGTCTGCCTGATAACAAGACCTTGGTTTTCTCAATATTCAGTTTTAGACAGTTGAGGTCCATCCAAATGGTGACATCAGACAGGCACGCCCCGTACAGAGGATGCCATCTACTCACTGTTAAAAGACAGCGTGATGAGCTGAGTGTCATCAGTGTATGAGATCACAGTAAAACCATACTGCTCAATGACTCCAGCCAAAGGGCTCACATAAACATTAAAAAGACATGGGCTCAGGGACGAGCCCTGAGGCACTCCTTCCTGCAAGGGGTGAATTGACGACTGGAAAGCTTTTTGTGATACCTGGAAAATTCGACCCTGCAGGAATGAGGCCAACCACCATAGAGCACTACCATGGATGCCACTATCCCAGAGCCGCTTGACCAAGATATTGTGGGATACAGTGTCAAATGTGGCACTGAGATCGAGCATAAGAATGGCCGCGGTGTTGCCCTCATCCATAATCCTCCTAGCTGATTCAGAGGCGAGCAACAAGGCAGACTCTGTGCTATGAGAAGGGCGGAGGCCCAATTGTATTCCATGTAGGAGCCCATTCTCCTCTAAAAAATTAGAAAGCTGTTTGTTCACGTGTTTTTCCACTAACTTGCATAAAAGATGCAACAATGACACAAGCCAACAGTTTTCATGCCTTGATGGATCAAGTAGCTTTTTTTTAGCAAGGGAACCACAGAAGTGTTTCCATTGTTGAGGAACACAACTGAAGGACAGGGAGAGATTCATTACTTTACCAATAGCAGGTTGGATAATACTCGCAGCCCTGCTCTAAAATGAAGGGAGAGACTAAATCCGCTGGACAGCCCGATTTCACCGTAGAGCAAGTTGTCAGCACTTAATGGTAAAAAGCACTGAGGCGCATAAGACTTAAAGGAAGCAATTTTTCGGATTCCCAGGGCACAGAGAGTAACACTCTGGTGAGTATATTTGCACGGAAAGGGAGAGAAATTAAATGTGACTGTGGGTGTGAGACTATCACATCGAGAATAAGAGAGCAAGTGAGACAGGCTGCTTGTCTATGTGCGAGAAAAAAAACAGAGAGGCAAACTAAGGGAAGAGTTGGTACATACAAAGAACATAAGTGGAGAGTGAAACAGTGCAGGAAACATCATCTGAAGGGGAGAAAAAAATGAGGTACAGTTAAGTCAACAAGACTAGGTACAGAATAGAAAGACTGGAAGGAAGGACTGGACTGGACTGGATGGAAGGAGAAAGTGATGGGAGGCAGAACATGGAGTTGCACAAAAACTGCGCTAGGAGATCTGAGAATAATTTTATATACAGAGGATTGGTCATTGTTTATAAAAATTAAATACAGTGGAATGACAGTGCTTGACTTTAATGAGGTGTGAAAAGGTCTGTAATTCGGTTTCCAGGGAGTAAACTCCTTGTCTCTAATGAGCTCCTTACCATCATTAGTTATCAGGAAACAGTCCAACAGATTAGAGGATGGATAGGAAGAAGCAGGTATAGACCATTTATTTTCTGTGAGTTAAACATGGGGTGCTTCGTTCCATCGCAAATCAGCATTACATATCTACATTAGTTCACTACTAATGATATTCCAAAGTTGGTCAACTGAGTGTCCTCTATTCTACTTGAACGCCATGACTAACCTGTGTCCTAGCTCCAGGGATCAAGGGCCGTCACTGCACACTTGGAGCACAAACAAAGTAGTTGAAAATACCCTAAAGCTACTAAATGGCTTTGGATTGCCATAACCAACATTCTCTTTTTTTAATGTATTATTAGGTCAGCTTCTACTCCAGAGAACCTACTGGATGTTCTTAGATTAGGATATCAGGTCATTATATTAAAACTGTAGATGAAACCTGCCCTATTTATGCTCTATGAAACTATCTTTGTGTATGTTATCTGGTAACCTTGCAAAAAATAAATACATTTATATTTGTAAATCACTTGTTACCTGCATCGGAAATCTGTTCTGTGCAGAAACAGATTATAAAGACAACTCGCATGTTACAAAAGACATCTTTCCCTAAGGGCTTGGTTCCTCCCGTGTTCGCTCTAGCTAACTAACGGAGCAGCCCAGCAACAGAGTAGCCAACAGTCTGCTCAGATGATGGTCCTGTACTGTTCAGAATCCTCACTGCCTCACAGAGCCCCCCTGTAAAGTGTCAGGTGAAGAGGCCATTCCATCTCATGCAGCCTTCATTCACAAGACAGGAGTCATACAGAGGGCAGAGGCAAGTTATTGAATAATCTGTGACCTGGAGGTAAACTGATCGTTTCTAAAGACGTCAGTGCAAGCAAACATAGTCCCTTCAGCCAGCAATATGTAATGTGCCAAAACTGAACAGACGTCAGCCTTGTGTTTTTGATATGCTGATTGGCCTCAATACAGGACCATGCCGCCTCGGGGTCGTCAAAGACGTGGCTCTCATGATCAAGGATGATTTTGAGGTGAGCTGGGAATAGGAGGGTGTACTTCAGATTGAGATTCTGGAGGTGTCTCTTGACCCCCAGGTAACCAGGTAAGAGGCCCTTTGGCGCTGAACATGCCTGGTATAATCCGGGAACAACGAGATTCTGGCATTCTCGTATAGTATAGGTGTGCGTGGTCTCGTGCCTTATAGAGCAAAATGTCTCTGTCCTTATAATTGAGGATCCGAGCCACAATTGGCGTTCGAGGGGCTCCCGGCGTCTGGCTCCTAGTGGGGACCCTGTGTGACCTCTAGATGCTAAGCATTGCAGTGAGACCCTCCGGGGCCACCGCGGTGCGCAGCCAATGTTCGATACATTGGGTGGGGGTTGTTACCTTCGCTGTTTTCAGGCAGGTCAATTATCCTTATGTTGTTTCTTGTTGAGCTCCCTTCAGCGTCTTCTGCCCGAGTCCGTAGTTCTTCGATCTGGTGTTGAAGCCGAGCAACCACCTCCAATTGTTCCTTGCGCCATGGGGCCATGTCGGAGAGTGTCGTCTAATTGAGTCGGACCTTCTCCGATAACTTCTTGGAATCATCCCTCAGTAGGCTGACATTGGTAGTGAGAGCGCCCAGTTGTTGTTCTAGTACCGGCCGGGACTTCCTAATTTCCTTTAGGATGGCGTCTAGTTTGTCGGAGGAATCCAATGTAGGGAGTTCAACATAGTCTCTGGTCGTGGGAGAAGAGCCCGCCATTGAGCTGGTGTGCGCTCCTCCAGAGGGGCCATGATCTAATTGTTTCCCCTTGATGCGGCCCATTTTGTGGCGGTATGTCGGTCAGGCTGTGTCCTCTACTGAGCACTGAGAGGCCTCACCCAATAGCCAGAGGAAGTAATGGGCTTTCCCTGGCAGCCCCCCTGTCTCAGCGCATTGTCAGCAGCAGCACTTCATGACTTGGCATGCTAGTGTCTAGCGTTCGGTTCACTCGCAGGTGCACAGGCACGGGGCCAGGATTTGGACGGTCGCTCCCAGAAGCACCCCTTCAGATTTCTCCCCTCTCCAAGCACGCAAGCAGCACTCTTGTTGGATATCCCAGTCTCCACCTGCAGGAATATGGCGCCCCCAAATGAGAGGGGCAGATCACACAGGTCTCCTCTTTCTGCTCGGCGATTCCAGGCGGAGGGCCGCAGCCAGTGTCGGCGCCTGTTAGGTGCAAGCCGGACCTCCAATAGGTCTTGTGTGGCACTATGTCTCCCTGGGTCAGGGGAATCGTGCCCTGTCTCTTCTGTAGCCTAGGCCAGGCCCAACAACTGGCCAGCCGGCCCGCACCGCCCTGGGCCTCCGAACAATCCAGGGAGCAGCGCAGTGCAGTCTTGCCCCCAGCAGGGGGGTCCCTCGGGGCTCCGGGGGCGGGGACTGAAAAAAAAGACACCCAGGACTCACTGATCATACTCTCCGGCTTTCTCTGCTCAAGCGGTGGGCCCTGGGACATGCAGGCCAGCAGAGGGGGCCGCCCGACAGCGGACAGGCCCAGAGTTTCACAACACTGCAGAGCTGAGCCTGAGGGGCAGAGGCCGCCTCAATCCACCATCCGGTGTTGTCGCTCACACCAGACGCCGGCCATCTCTCACCTTATGTTTAGAGCTAAGGGTCAGCCAGATAGGCCCAGGCCTCAACAGCTCCCTCGGCACCGCGCCAAATACCATAGGCGTCCACAGGAACGGGCAGCAGACCCAGGGGACCAACACCCACAGGCCGTCCAAGATCGCCAGAGCAGGCCTCAGGGTTCCACTCAGGTCGGCAGTCTCCAGCGGGGGCCACGGTTCCACAGGCGCGACCTGTCCAGCCTGTCGAACTGCCGGGTGACTCCCAGAGACACCGCCCTCATGTGCAGAAGCCCGGCAGGCAGTGAAGGTCCGCCCCGGGGGGCCGCAGTACAGCCAGCGGCAGACCGCTCAATCTGGACACTGGAGAGTCCTGGAGAGCCCAGAAGATTCCCCCGCAGCCGCTTCAGCGAGGCAGCAGCAGGCCAGCCCCCACTCCCTGGGCTGAGCCGCCGGGCGACTTCTGGTTACGCTGTCCACGTGTGCAGGGGCCCAGCAGGCAGTAGAGGGCAGCCCCAGGAGTCCGCAGTACAGCCAGCGGCAGGCAGCATGATCCGGGTACTGGGTAGTCCTGGAGAGCCCAGTAGATCCCTTGACAACCACTCCAGTAAGGTGCCAGCAGCACCCTCACCCGTATAAGCCCAGCACCAGCCAAGTCCAGTTCGTGGAAGTTCCTCCGGTCAGGCGCGCGTGGCAGCCAGTGGAAGTCTGTGGCCGGTCCACCAGTGCAATGGGAGGTAAGGGGCAGGGTGGATGGTTAGGGATATTGGGGGATTCAGCAAGGGTAACCGTCCCAGGCCCGAGTGCTACATTTCTAGGCGTCCATCATCTTCAGCAGTTGGCCACACCCCCCGTAAATTGTGTTCAAGTTGCATCATGTACTTTCACTGCCCATTGTAAATTGCAACACAAGAGGAATAAAACTCACGCTTGTCGCTTAGCATGTTAACATAACATGCAAATAGTCGGTCCTGAATGTCTTATGTGCCCATAGTGCCGTACTGATTTATGGCAGAACTGAGTGAGTATGCATGCTGGTAACTCTATGGCAGAACTTAGTGACACATAAATGAGTGCAAACACCACTCATTTATGAGACTGAACTGAGTCACAAAAGCCAATATAAAGTACCCATATTCTTAATGACTTCACAAGAGATATTTGCAAGTTTATGCCTGAAGCACTGTACTGTCTGTGCGCTGTGCTGAGTTCTTTCCTTTTGAGCTGCATCTAATTGTGTCACTCTTTAGTTTGTGTTCTTTGCGGTCACTTGTACGGCACAAGTCATAAGAACTTAGGCAAGGAAACAAGGATTTGGTTTACTACTCGACCCAGTTCAACCGTCTAATAGCAGAGACTAACTGGCCTGAAGATAAAAGAGTTGCCCTATACTATCAAGGCCTTTGCGAGAAAATGAAAGATTTAACTGCCCCTATAGATCCACAACCTAAGACCTGTGAGGAATTGATTACACTGACATTACGATTAGAACACGAGCTTGCTGATCGTGAAAGTGATAAAAACAGTACAGACTTTCGTACTTGCGTTTGAGCCAAAGACAAAACTAGCTCAGCAAACCATGATACTTCTGAACCCATGGAAACAGGTGGAGTACGAAAGTCTTTGACACAGGAAGAGAAATAGCAGCGGCGTAAAAATGGTTTTTACTTGTATTGTGGGAAAAAGGGCCATTTTGTAAAAGATTCTTCAGTACAGCCAAAGAGCCTCTGGAGTGAAACTGCAACCGAAAACCCTAAGAAACAGGGAAACTGAGTGTTCCTGGACCAGGCAGCTGAATTTGAGTAAAATCCTCAATCCTCCTGATCAGTCCATCACAAACAAATTACAAAGCTACGTTCCTCATCTTTCCCTCCATGTGCAATTCATGGTAGGGAGTATCAATAAACAAGTGTTTGTTACGATCGACTCCAGAGGAACCGGCATTTTCACGTCTTTTGCTCTAAACTAAAGATTCCAAGACTGCTCAAAGAAAGACCTGAGACCGTTCGAGCCGTAGACGGCACCCTGTAAACCTCTGGCTCAATTGCACATATCACTGTAATGGTGGTTATGACTTGCCAAAATCAAATTAATAGACATGCCAAAACCCTGAGTTTCGATGTAATTGATGCACCACAATTTGGAGTTATCCTGGTGATGCCCTGGTTAACGGAGCACAACCCAACCATACATTGGGTGAAACAAAGCATCAAGTTTTATTTTGAATGGTGCAAACAGGAATGCTTAACCGGTGACCACTCAGAACAAATGAGTCCATCTCATCTTATAGCCTCAGCAGTGTATAATAAACAACAATTAAGCGCCCATTGCATAGCCACTGCAGCAAAGCAAGATATCGAGCTACCTCTGATATATGAATCCTACCGAGATGTGTTCTGTGAAAATAGTGCTGAAACCCTTCCACCTCATCACACTTATGATTGCAAAATAGACCTGCTGCCTGGAGCTAAAATACCATGTAGCTGGATCTATGCTTTAACAGAGAAAGAAACCAACCACCTACGAGATTATCTAGATTAGTACCTAAAGAATGGTTTCATTCGCCTGTCCAAGTCAACCGCTGTATCACCCCTCTTCTTTGTGCCTTAGAGCAATGGTGAGTTGCGTGTGTGCACTGACTATAGAGCACAGAATAATATCACAATAAAGAATCGGTATCTTTTACTGCTAATACCAGTTCTCCTCGACCAAGTCAAAGCAGCCACTGTGTACACAAAACTTGATCTCAGAGGGGCCTATCACCTGGTGTGCATTCGTGCTGCCGATAAATGAAAAATGGCATTTAGAAATCGCTATGGTCTTTTTGAATATTGCGCAATGCCCTTTGGCTTATGCAACGCCACGGCCGCGTTCCAAGTCTTTGCAAATGACATCCTTCATGAATATTTAGATAGATTAGTAATCGTTTATATGGACAACATTCTGATATATTCCACGTCCTTGTCAGCACATGAAGAACATGTAAAAACTATTCTAAGAACATTAAGAAAGCACGGTTTATACTTGAAACTGACCAAATTTGAATTCCACACAACCAAGGTGAATTTGTGGGCTTCATACTTTCTCCACAAGGCATAACCATGGTGGCTTCTCCAATTTCTATCAACGATTTATCAAACAGTTTTCCGCAAAACCAACACCTCTAACACATTTGCTACAAAAAGGAGTAACTTTCAAGTGGACCCCAGAAGTGAATACAGCTTTTAAGGTTCTCCAAGCATACGTTACTGCACCAGTTTTAAAACACCCTGACATTGACCAACCCTTCATAGTAGAAACGGATTCTTCCGAGACAGCTAGTGGTGCAATTTTATCTAAATGACAAACAATGTTCTATCCAAGCGGACCTTCCATTTCAGAGCATGTTGTTATATGTACCAACAAAAAAATTGCGAAAGCAAGTTTCAACCTGGTGTCATAATCAACCTTTAGCAGACCATCCTGGTTGCACTAAGACATTGGATCTGGTAAGTCGGAACTTCTGGTGGCCCAGTTGGAGGCAGGATGTTCTCAAGTTTGTACAAGACTGTGAAATTTGCATTAGAACCTAGACTGATCATTCCCCAAAAAGAAGGTATTTATTACTGTTACCCACACTAAAACAAATCTGGGAAGATATTTCCATGGGTTTTATTACAGACTTAACTTAGGATCAAAATAAAAGTACAAAACTAGTTATTGTGGATAGACTGTTCAAAATGGGTATTTCGTGGCATGTTCATGTTTTCCCATGGCCACAGAATTGGTAACCTTGATTCTTCAAAATGTAGTACGATTGCACGGTCTGCCTAGGTCCATCACCTCCTACTGTGCCTCTCAATTCACCTCCAAGTTAAGGAAAGCATGGTGCAACGCTCTTCACATACAAAGCAATTTGTCTACCAGTCCGACGGGCAAACTGAATGAGTAAATAAAGCGTTAAAGCAATACCTTTTCTGCTACTTGGCCAAAACACAGGACTCATGGGTAAATTTATTGCGGGGAGCAGAATTAGCCTACAATAACCTCAAACATACATCAACAAACATGTAACCATTCTTTGCTAACCATGGCTGTCATCCTCCTTTTCTATCTTTCATGACATCTCAATTTGACACTCATGTTCCACAAGTAGCCTCACAGCTACAGAATATGCTAAATCTAAGACAACAATTATGGATCAATGTGCAAAAGGCAAAGAGTTCATACAAACAGTTTGAAGATACTACAAAAATGCCAGGTCCTAACTAGCAACCAGGAGATAAGGTTTGGCTAGCCACAAGGAATCTAACATTCAAGAACAAATATAAACTCCATCCATTTCATCGGACCCTTCGAGATAGTCAAGAAAATCAACACAGTAGCCTTTAAACTCAGACTTTTAAAAACAATGTCAATACATCCAGTATTCCACACCTGATTTCTCAGCTCGCCAAGGCAAAGACACGACCCCGACCTCCTCCGGAGGTCATTGGCGATCATGAGGAATACGAGGTTCAAAAGGTTCTAGACCGCAAGAAAAGGTGAGGCAAATTATGGTATCTGGTGTCTTGGAAAGGGTATGGCCTGGAAGAAAACTCCTGGGAACCAGGTGATGCCGTGTATGACCCATGATTACTCAGACACAGAGTCTTGAGACTGAACTGAGTGACATAAGCCAATAGAGAGTACCCAAATTCTTAATGACTTCACAAGAGATAATTGCGAATTTATGCATGAAGCACTGTACAGTCTGAGCGCCATGCTGAGTACTTTCATTTTGAGCGGCATCTAATTATGTCCCTCTATAATTTCAGTGTTCTTTGCGGTCACCTGTACGGCACGTCATGAGCCGCCATGTTGCTTGAGGTGCCTTTAAATACTGGACATGTCCGCTGCCACAAGCAGATTATTGCAGCTTCTTACCAAAGACTCCAGAGTTCCTGTTCGGCTTCCTGAGTAGGGCCGCCGCCACCTAGAATCACACTCAAGACTGAGGTAAATCTTGTCCAGCTCCCGCGTTGCTGAGACTACTGAAGGCTGGTCTCGTAACAGCTGATCTGATAGCCAACATCAAGGTAGGAGATCTTCATTAGTCACACGAGTCTTGCGCTTAGAACTTAACACTACCTGCGGGTTCCAATGCGGTCAGGGAGCAGTGGCAAGACACTTGCTCCATAGAGAGCTCGATCCCAGTATCATCTAGCTAATTACAGGCTTGCTCCTTAATGAGCTATTCCTCAGCAGGTTGCCTACAAGTTGGTATAAGCACTTCCTTCTAGTGAACTTGGCATTGTTATAGAAAATCCAGTGTAAATTCAAACGCAAACAGTTGGATTATCATTGTATCTGGTGATCACGGACTATACATGCTATGCAAACTGAACTATATGCGTAATATGACCCTCTGAGAATCAACCCATTGACAAAGTGTGAATACCAAGAGAACCCGTGATATCACTGAAAGATGCAGAGACTATTACATGAGCCACATATAGGAAGAGTGCGATTTGATCCAAGAGTAATCAACATTTCCTTCAGGTACTCATTACTCGTTACATATAGTGAGACAAGAATTGTGATAGTTGTATTATCTGAATGTATAAACCTTGGAATGAATGGATTGAACCATCTGTTACAGGTCTCTCTCTCCACAGTGCCTTCCCTAATTCCCTTCCCCTCATCTAGCTACTCGGATCCTCTGTTGATTTTGTCTCAGAATCAGAGCTGCCGGAAGGTGGGCCTCTTGAGGGTGCTGCTCCTGAGGAACCAACGTAATCGTGACAGAGGCAAACAGGATGTACAGAAAAAGTGGGGAGGGTCGTACTCAAGAACTTTTTCCCATTCGTTAGAGAGTGTCTAGGAGTTACCCCATCCACTAGCTAATGGCAAACATAAATGTGGCACTGAAAAGAATCCTCCTCAGGACACTTTCTGGACCTGTAGAAGGACAGGCCCTGCTCCCTCATGTACTCAGGAAAAATAACTGGACTCCAAGCGGTCAGGTGTCATACCTCCTGTGTGGCTACAGGGACACAACAAGCTGCAAAAGGCCTTTTTCCTGAATTGACCGGTACCAATTTAACCTGGACTGAACATCGCTGGTGGCCTAAGCTGGAGGGAGTCCGGGTCTAAGTGCTGTACAAGAGGCCCTGGGAGCCGTAGAAGAGATCCAGAGGAGCTCCTCCAGAAACCCTGAAAAGTTGTGCCTTGGAATTATTTTGGACTTCTAATACCTCCAGAGCGGTCAGCGGGATCATGCGGCAAAGGTGTTCGACTGCAAAGCACCATCCCAGGATACAGATTCAGGCTTGCCCCGCTGGAGGATTTTGAACTCCATGAAAAAAGACTAAGGGCCTGATTACAATGGCGGGGAGACCGCCACCGACAGCCTGTTGGTGGCGGTCTCCCCGCCATTTCCAACAACTTCACCGCCTGCCGCATTTGGATGGCAGGCAGCCGTGTGGCTGTCGGAAAGACCAACCGCCACGGATCCGACGGGCTCAAGGAGCCCGTCAGTCCATCGGAGTCAGAGTAATGCCTACAATGGTGGCGTAGGCATTACAATGTTCCTTTCTGCCGGCCCTTTCATGGCAGTGAGCTCGACATGAAAAGGCTGGCAGAAAGGGACATTCGGGGCCCCTACTGCCTGGCCCACAGACACAGGGCCTGGAGGGCACCTATGGTGCCCCCCTACATATCCCTGCACCATGTGACAGGGACCGCATGGTGCCTGCCACGTAGTGCAGGGATATGTGTGGGGTGTCTGTTTTGTATTGTGGCGGGTGCTGCAGAGCGCAACACCCGCAATACAAAACATGGGCAATACGACCGCCACGGTGGCGGTCGCATCATAATTAGCCCTGTGGGACCGCCACCTTGTAGGCGGGCGGTCCAACAAACGAAACGATGGCAGACAGAGACTGAAGTCCGTCCGCCATCGTAATCAGGCCCTAAGTCTGAAGGTAAAATCTTTGACTGGGACAAACCCACATGCTGTATCTGACATGCGCTCCATCGCAGTTGTCCTGAAATTGCACCCAGGTCCTGGTCTACTGCTTTTGCAGACTATAATAGGTGCTATTTTTACTTAAAACTTTAAAAATGTATACCTTCAGGTCCCCTTATTGAATCTTTGTCGTTTTGGTGTTATTCTGTTTAATAAATTTTACTGTATTAGTATAATTCACTTTGAAATTTTTATTGTTTGGTGTTTTGACTTCATTACTGTTTTAGTACTGCATAAATACTTTACACATTGACCTTAGATACATTTTACTCTATTAGTATAATTCACTATGAAATTTTTATTGTTTGGTGTTTTGACTTCATTACTGTTTTAGTACTGCATAAATACTTTACACATTGACCTAAGTTAAGCCTGTCTGCTCTGTGCCATAGGTACCAGAGGGATGGACTCAGGTTAATATAATGACTTTGGGTACTCACCCTGACGAATAAGTTACTTGCCTTCGGAAACGATTGTTCAGGAACAGATCATACCCAACCGCAGATTCCTCACCTTTTGAATAATTGAACATTCCCCTAGCCATCAGACTGGATCTGGAAAATCTTAAGCAGTACCTCTGAGCACTACATGGCTCTGGGCCAACATCACTCCGGAAGTGACATGTGGATCCCTACACAGGCGCAACACCCTTGCGGGCTGGTATCAGTTGCTTTCTGAACTGTCTGCGCCCTCAGACACAGAATTCAATCTCCAGATTGGTAGCAACAAATTAGTTGAATTCTAATAAGGACTTTTAAAAAGAAAAATGCCCAGTTCACAGAACGTGGGGAGAAGGAAGGGTCAGTGAGGAATTTGCGGTTAGATAGAGCCTCTACTAGAAAAAGCAGTACAGAAAGTTAGTAACTTGTTCTTACAATAGAGATTACTAGCTGCATATTCATCACCTTATGAATAGATACTAAAGCAGTGTCTCCCTGGTGATTGGTCTGTGGACGGGCTCAAACCAAAAGGTCGCACAGGACCATGCAGGAAAGTGCCCCTCTAGACAGACCTTCCTGTTCAGACAGTGGTGTTTTGTGAATGTACGGAGTGACGACCGCGTAGCCACCTGGCAAACATCCAAGACAGGCATACCACATGCCAATGCAATAGTAGCAGCCTTGGCTGTGGTGGAGTGACCCCACAAGCCTTCAGGAGACTTCTGCTTGGTCAGTGCATAGCGAGTCTTAATGCAGAGCAAGATCCAGCAAGAGATGGCCCTCTTCTGCACTGCCTTGCCTTTCTTTGCTCTAGTAAATCCAAACAAGAGCTGATCGTCCACCTGGTGTTCTCTGGTACAAACAATATAGAAACTAAGAGCCCATTTTGGATCCAATTGATGTAGTCCTCACTCATCCTTGGAGAGGTGAGGTGGAAGGTTGATATTCTGGTCAACATGAGATGGAATCGCTACTTGTGGAAGAAAGAAAGCTCCAGTTCACAGAACCAACTTGTCTGGGTAGAAAGTGGTGTAGGGTGGACTGACGAAGATTGGTTGAAGCTCACTCGCCTGCAATGCCAATGTGATGGTGACAAGAAAGACTTTTGAGGGTAAGCAGACGGAGAGGACAGCTGTACAGAGGTTCGCAGGGAGCACCCATGAGGAATGGAAGAACTAGGTTTAAATCCCATTGGGGCATAATGAAAGGAGAAGGGGGAAAACATATATTTTAAGCTCTTGAGAAAACACAGCACAATAGGTGATTTAAGTAACGAGGGCTGGCCCGGCAACCACAAAAATGACAAAAGACCTGACAGATAACCTTTAACTGTGCCCAAAGCAAATCCTTGCTTTGCTAGGTACAATATAAGCAACAACACTCCAGAAAGCATGGCATGAAGTGGGTCAATCTGCTTGGTAGTACACCAAGGTATAAACTTGTCCCAACAGCAGGCATATACAGACTTGGCTGATGGATGCCAAGTTACCAAGATCACATCAACAACCTCAAGAGGAAGATTGAATGCCCTCAAGTATCGCAGATTCATCTCCGAAAATTGGGGTGGCGCATGTGCAGGTTCGGATGCAGGACCCTGCCCTGCTGCTGCAACAGGAGATCCTCTAAAAGGGGCAGCCTGATCGGAGGTCAGATGCTCATGCCCAGGACTTTGGGATACCATACCTTACACGTTCAATATAGGGCTGTTAAGATAACTTGGGCCCAGTCATTCCTGATCTTCTTCATAACTCGAGGCAGTAGAAGTAACAGCAGAAAGTCCCAAGTTTCATTCTACATGCAATGGGTCTCTAAGCGAAAGACCCTTTGGAAACAGCAATGTGCAAAAGTGCTGACATTGCCATTCTCAGCGGTGGCAAAAGATCAAGCCAAAGCCTACCCCATTTGCGGAAGAGTCCTTGCACCACCTTTGGCTAAAACTGCCTTTTGTGATCCGCAAGCGGGTGACTACTGAGCTCATCCATCCTGGCATTCAGAGATCCAGCCAGGTGGCACACCACCAGGAAAATCCCCAGGCTTTCAAGTCAGTCCAGAGGTGCAGGGCTTCCTTGCACAGGGTCCATGACCCAACTCCACTCTGCCTGCTGTAGTATCCACATAGCAGTGGTGTTGCCCGTGAGCACCTGCAGAAGCTTCCCTTTCATGGAAGAAAGGAAAGCTTTCAACACCAAGCGGATGGCTCTGTGTTTAGAAAGACTGATGTGAAGTCAAACCTTCTCCAAGGAACATAGACCCCTGATCTCCACCTCTCCCAAGTGGCCTCCCCAAAGCAAGGCATCGGTCATCACTGTTAGCTTCTGGAACGGTAGGTAGAGGGGTCTGCCACTGACCCAATCGTGGCTCAGCAACCACCACTGGAGGTCTTTAGCAGTCTCCTCCGAAAACTGGACCTTATCGGAGAGATTGCCCTGGTGCAGTGCCTAATGGGACCTCAGACCCCACTGCAGAGCCCATTTATGCCATCTGGTGTGCTTCACAAGAAGAATACAGGAGGCCAGCAGTTTCAGCATTCTCAGACACATCCAAGATCCAGGACAGAGGCTTTAACATCGGGAGCACAGCTCGAATGTACTGGACTCTCCACTTCGGGGAATAGGCGCGAAACCGCACCATGTTCAGAATGGATGTGATAAAGGAGGGACGAGTTTGCAAAGGAGGCTCACTATAGTCTGAAGGTGTGTGACAACTGATTGGGGCGAGATCACCTTCAGCAGCCAGTCATCAAGGTAGGGGAAGACGGGGCCCGACCTCTAAGATGTGCTGCTACCACCACCATCACTTTCATGAACACCCGACGGGCACTTATAAGACCAAAGGAAAGCACAGTGAAGTGAAAATGCTCCTAGCCTACTGTGAACTGCAAGTAACCTGTGGGCCTAAAGTAGCAGGAGCAACAACCACCTCCAACCTCTAGTGCTGACACCTCTATAGCTCCTTTGGTCAAAACAGCCAGAGCTTCCTGCTGCAATAGGGCCAGATGGCCCTTCATTAGCCGATCTGAGGATGGTGGAAGGTGCTGTGGTGTTGAGAGGAATGGTAAGGAGTAACACAGCTGAACAATTTGCAGGACCTACTTGTCCGAAATTATGATTTGCCACCCTTCCAGAAAATGCCAGATCTTCGACAGGGTGGCTGTGTGCTGTCAAGGGCATGCTAAAGAGGTTTTGGGGCTGCAGCAGCTGGAGGGGCAGATGACTTGGCTGCACGCTGCCTCTGTTGTCCATGTAGTCTGTGGATACTGCAACCAGGGCCAGAAAAGAGCTGGGGAGATTGCCGTCTGGTTGCACCTGATGGCGGTACTGAAAACCTCTACCATACCAAGGAGAGGGTGAAACTAATGATGCAGCGGATGTGGAGAAGCAGCCAAGCCCAGGAAGCACACTGTGGCTCTGCTATCTTTAAAGCACTCTAGGAATAAATCGGCTTTACACCACAAAACACGGAAACCACTGAAGAGACTGGACTAGATATCGCCTAAAAACCAGTGGACTGCATCCAGCAATGCCTTCAAAGGACCACGCTGGTGCCTATGGCTCTACCCAGAGGGTTCATAGTATCCAGCCAACAGAGAAGGGTGAATTTGGCAGTATCAGGACAGCCCACTATGGCCTGATAGAGGATGGCACGTGCTTCCTCAGGTACCATAGGCAACACCTGGGCCTAAGTGTAGCAACATAAAGGCAGCTGGCATTCACAGAGCAAAGGGCCAAACTTGTGGATGGCAATACTCACTTTCCAAAAGTCTCTATCCTCTTCGATGTCCTTTCAGGGGGAGCAGACAGGAGTGAATTCAGGTTAACCTTGCTGGCCAAAGCCTGTACCAGAAGCCTTTCAGGAGTAGAGTGCTGGGTGAGGAAGTCTAGGTCGCCTGGAGCAGGGTGCTGGTGCCTGGTGACCTGCAGATTGGCAGAGAGCCTGGGCAGGGTTTGGTGCAAGTCCACAAAAACATGTCTGTATGCGCCTCGTTGAAGGAAAGAAGTGGTTCAGAACTTGTTTGACCAGGCTGAAGCACCTCACTTATGACACTGGTCTTAATTTCCAGAGTAGGGAGTTGAAGATGAAGCACCTTTGCCACCCTCCCCCGCAAAACATTGCAAAGGAGGCATTTTCCTATGTGGCAGGGCCCAAAGGTGAAACCAATCCAGTATCTGGGAATGTATCCAGAACACTGGCATCCTGGAGATCTTCACACCAATTCTCTTCATGATAGTGCTGGGCAAACTCGTCTCCAGCATCATATGCACCATTATGCAAATCCGTGCCAAACAATTCATGTAAGACATAAATAATAAATAATATTAATAAATACTCAGATTTGTAGAGCACAGCTATTCATGAGCTTATCCGAGCGGCAGGGGCACTATCAGAAACAACTGGTGCCAGTAGGATGCGGCTCCGTTAGAGCGGAACGCAGCCTAAGTTGAGGCCGGGGTGGTGCCGGACTTCACTAGGGGTCGCCCATCATTGTCTGGTGTTGATGCCGGCATCAGTGGATTGTGTTCCGGTATGAGATGTAGTGCCAGAGAGGGAGTTGGTACCAGAGTAACTACCGAAGTGAATCCGGAACCAGGAACGAAACCAGAGGGCCCAATTGGTGCCATGGGTGGACCCGCCTGCGGACGTCCAGTTAGGAGGTCTGTCTTCTCTTTGTGGCCCGAAGGGAGCCGGTAACATGCCAAAAAGATGCAGCATGGCATCACAGAATTCTCTGATATACTGTGGCGTCGCTCTCAGACCCTAAAACTCGGGTTGACTAAGGCAAGGGTAGGGATTGGTTCCAAAGGGGAACAGCTTCGGGAGCGAGACCGGGAGGCAGGTTATTCCCTCGCACCTTCTCAGGAGATCGAGAATGGCAGGAAGGGACCAAATCCTGCTTGGACTTTTTGTGGGAACGACCTTAGCAGTGTGACTGGGCCTTTCCCTTGGACCTCAACCAGTAATGACGTGGAGGTTTGCAGTGCTTCACAACGAAGAGTTTCACTTCCCAATTCCAGATGGCCTTGGGGTGCAGTCACTGTAGGTTGTGGAGTCGTGAACTGACCCCAGACACCACATGCAACCACATGCTGGTCTGTCACAAGCATCTGTTTGCGACATTCCCCACAAGGTTTAAACCCTGTAGATTTGGGTGGTAACATTTTCCGTGAATTTTTTGGGAAAAAAATCAAAATTACGGTCTTGAAGAGAAGAGGGGTAGCTCTAGATCCGCATCAGCAAGCGTGGGGAAAAAAGGAACTGATGTCAATGCGTACAGGTGGCGCCATATAGGGCCCCAAGCATTACTTCAGGAGCGGAGCGACGTCAGCATGGAGCCACATAGTGCCACCTGTCAGTGCGCCTGGATACTGCTTAAGACTTTACGGGCCTAGACTGACACCTGGGGGTATATTCAAGAGGTGGGAAATCTGTGGTTAGAAGTCTCTATTAGAAACGTTGGTGTTGTTATTCCTAAGGGGGTTGACCACCCACCCCAAATAATAATCCACTTTCTTACAGAAGGTGTCCTTCATCTTAGGACAATAGTTTGTTACCACATGAAGAGAGGTGATGAAATCTGTTATTTGCCCCATGAGGGGGTTGTTGCTAGCATTTCCAAAGTAATTTTCAACCCTCCAAACCACTGTGCATCAAGGTTGTGCCTACCACTGTCTGATCTATCAAGCTGCAAATCTGTTCACACTGCCCTCTGTACAAGGGATCACCCTCCACATCCAGATCTTATATTTCTAGTCCAGTTTGTTCATCACGGCCTTCTGTGCCTTAATGAGGGGGTCAATGTTAGCATCAAACCTAAACCAAAGTAGGTCTATGCATGTGGCATAATTCCACAGCTATCCTGAATGTAAAAACATTTTGTTTGTAAAGATAAGTTTTTCCATCAAGCTGTGTAGTAAATAAAGGAGGAAGCTACCCAAAACTCAATGAAACTTGGCAATGAGTGCAAGAGAATTTTTAAGCACTTGAGTGATGCTTTCTACAGACAAGTTGGTGGAATAAGAACGATAGAGAGCAGCTATCTGGGCTTGTGACCAGAGTATACATAACCATTCTAAAGTATTTTTAGCGGACACACACTGGCTCCTACTTAGGCACCATTCAGTACCTCTAAAAGAAACAAAACATAAGCCTATCATTTACAACAACAAAAACATACAATGCTTTTATTTGGAGCTCTGTATCACAAAGGTTTCGGGAAACAAACTAATTGAGAAGAAAAATTGATATTTACAGCGTAAACAGTAGGACAATAGCATGTTGAAAGAGCCATGTCGGCCTCTTCGGAGAGAAAGCAGTTGTTTTTCACAGTGGGAGGCCCAATCAGAACACTGCAATGTCAGCTTAAATGTTTAAATAGCTTTTGAAAAGCCTTCCCTCTCCTCAGCAATACTTTATTCAAGCCCCGCTGTCACTCTGTCTCTCACGGGCCTGACAGAGGGATGGCTGCTCGCGTTCCGAACAAAAGAACCAATACTTTCAACAGTACACTTAAGTCAGCATATGCACAAATTCGGCAGGAAATGGATTCCAACGAAATAGTAAACTGTGCTTAAATTGGAAGCGCATTCAGACCACAGCGCCTCCAAACCAGACATCTCCTGTGGAAAATCTCTCCAATGAATGGTGGTGTCACAACCAGACAGATCTTCTGCCCTAATTCATGCAATCACGTCACAAATGGAGGTGCAAAGAAGACTACAGGGGTGTACTTTACAGAGACAAGCTCAGAGTGGTAGATGGTTAAGAGTCAGTATAGCAGCTGCAAGACGCACAATCTTTTTCAGTGTAGCACTAGTTAAGACACTTATAATCTTGGACCCTGAATTCATCTAAATCCTAAAGTAATAAAACTAATATTTACTTATCTACTTCACCACTTCTGCTTGCACATACATGAGAAGAGAAGAAGGTGGGGATCACACATCTGTTTATTTGTTTTGTTTAGTACCGCACTTTGGCACTCTAGCCCGCACAAGAGACCATCCAGGAAGAATAAAGACCTCATTATGAGGACTCCAGTCTCTGGAATGTTAATTCTGACCTGTCCCCAACAGATTCAATAATACCGGGGGTCCCCTTACCTCACAGGGTGCAGAATTGATACAGAATCCAGGCTGAGCCCTAAGAGCCCTCTGAGAAAAAATAATTTGATGGAATCTGTGATTCAGATTTTGATCCCCCCCAGTCACTCCTCAGTCTCCCCCGCCGAGTCGATCTCTACTGTTTTAAACAGTTAAAATCTCTGGGGGAAACATGAGAGGTCTACGGAACTTATAATTTCAAATACGGCCGATAACCGTGTTACTGGCCCAATAAGGAATAATGGGCATCTCGTAAGGAGGGTCTAAAACAGCACATAAATAAAAAATCTTGTTCTTTAAATATCAGTGAAACAGCATTTTTTCGGCTGGCAGCCCTCCTGCCCCACATCTCTAGACACTGGCTTCATTGAGGTGACAAATCAGTGGTTACTTTATGCAGATGACCTAGTTTTAATTAGTCAAACGAAGGTGGGTTTACAGCATCTTTTTAATACCACATTCGACTACTCCGAGGCAAACAACTTGAATATCAACTTGGAAAAAAACCAAACCATGACAATCAAAAAGAATTTTAGGAAAACATCTCCCTGGTTTTGGGGCCAGACCCGCATAGACCCAGCAACAGAATATAAATATCTAGGAGTGATCATCGATAAAGGCGGGCATTTCATAGCCCAAAGGGACTCAATCAAAAGGAAGGGAACAGCCCTGGCAGTCTCGATAAGAAATCTTAACTCTAAACTGAACGGCCCCTCACTCGCCCCACTTGCCGAAGTAATACGAGCACAACTCCTACCCACAATAACTTATGGGAGCAAGGCACAGAGGGGCAGGGACTCTAAACTCCTAGATGGTGTGGTTGCAAAAGTGTACAGAATAATTTTTGGCCTACCAACAAGAGTCTCACCAGCACAGATCAGGCTCGAGTTCGGTGTCCAGAAACAGACCCTTGCAAGACAAGGCGCGACAGTCATCTTTTGGGACAAAGTACGAAAATCGAAACCAGGAACATTAAATTGGTACTTGTGGTTAGAACTACAATATAAAAATTCATCACCTGCCACAAAACATCTACTAACAAGTCTGACCACCCTGGGTCTCATCGAACTCTGGGAAACACCTATCAGTCACTGTCTTCTCAAAAAAATAGCAAAGAAAACAGTAAAATGTCTATCCTGGACTGAGGACAAAGCAGCCCTATACAAGAGGTCGCACGGTTGGATGACTTTGAGCACCTACTCCTCCCCGCTGCCCAAAAATACCTAGCCTTGGGGTTTGCTAGATCTACCAAAATCCAATTCCTAAAGCACCGACTTGGCCTGCTACCATGCACAAAGCACTTTCCAGTGGCACTGGCTGAAAAACCAATTCGAGTCCACCTGCCGCTTGCGCGGCACAGCGCAGGAAGACATGCTGCACCTTCTCTGCATCTGTAAAGAACTGATACAAGAACGGAAACAGCTTTTAAAGCCACTTTTTAATCACAGATGCATTCGCACACGGAGACAAGCGGTGCTGGCGTGCTTTGCACCTGAGGACACGCAGCTGAACTGTCGCCTGGTAAAGTTTGAGACAGGTGGAGAAGAAAATGCCACAATAGCGACAGGCAGATCTCAGCACCATCTTCGGACAGAACAATTTTACTGCCAAAATGAAAAATGTCAAAAGGTGCTAAGTTAATGAACTAATTATAATAGATTTACTGGCTTGAACTGATTTTAACAGATTTTTAGCTAATTCCTTTTTTACCTTACTTTTAAAATTGCAATTCATAATGGAAATTTATTGATACACTGTGTAGCAATGGTTTTAAGTAACTATGCTAATAAAATAAACTTGTACTTGTACAGTGGTTAGTCGGGGGGGTATACTTGTCTCAGTATATACAGAGCCAGGTGGAAATCTGTTAGGGAGCAAACAGAGAACACACATCATTGTTAGATACAGCAGAGCCACAGACAGTAACCAGCTGATAGTCTGAAACTAGAGTACACCCTTGAAAGCTTCAATAAGGGCTCACATATGCCAATGAGTGATATCAATTAAGCAATGCATCTGGTTCTGGACAGGTCTGGAGGGGGCAAAGACTCCTCACCTGGGGGGAGAGGGATTAATCCTTCTGCTCCAGTGTTCACGGACCTCTCCCTCCCCATGTCCACAGCTTCTTCTCTAGAAACAACCAAATCCTCCTTTCTACCTGCCTCACGGAGCAACCAAATCCACCTTTCCACTAACCTCATTGGAGAAAGAGGGAGTCTCTTTGAAGAACCTATTAGGATCTCTGATCGTGCAGCAGTTGTGTTGTAGATCTAGTGCATTGGGAACACCCTAAAGCTTCATCTCCCAAGGTGTAGAAACCCAGGCAGTCCCAGCCCCCGAAGCCACTCAAGGCATTTATCTCTGGTAAGGTGGTGCCCAACCACATGCCAGTTTGATGCAACTTGAAACACTTTTAACACTTCTTTGTTGGAGGCAGATGTAGTAGGCGCTCCCCAAATCAAGGGAAAGATGAACAAAACAGTTTCCCATACAGGTCCATTACATTACTGAACATGAATTCCAAAATATATGCCAAAGTGCTGGCCAACAGCAGTGAGACGTTATGTGATTGTAACTCGAACCCTTTATGTTAAATAAGGGCCTCAGCAACAAAAGCCTTAACCCACTCACCTGTCGTACATTAAATAGAAATCTGTGACCTACAGATTATTCATAATTTTCTGCAACACACACATCAACCCTCAGAGCTACTTAAAGATTCATGTCTATAAGAGATTACATCAAGATTTTTACAGCCAGTACCTTACGCACTTAAGCCATTTTCCCAATACTATAGCTACAAAATTGATTTCTGCTGCATGTGCATTCACCCTAAAACCTATTTAAAGTCAATCTATCTTAAAATCAAGTTCTATTTGCAACCAATAATGTAATAATGAATAGCTTTACTATCACGTTTTCTCCCTATGCTGCTGATTTCTTTGGGATTTGAGTTTGTAAAAAAATAATATTTAGGATAACGGTCATTGAAGAGCTTGTCATGACGCTGCCCTTTTTTGCACAAACCCCTTCCGCTATTTGTGGGTTTTCGAAGTACATTTGTTCCATTTTCAACACTGGAAAGCATTCTGTCATTCAAGAGGTCTCTGTATATACTGTGTCTCCCACTACCTCAGACTCCTCCTTTCCTGTTTTAATGTCCCTGATAAACTCAATCTCACTGGTCTCTGGGTACAAAGTGAATTGGGGGAAGTGTGAGGCGGTGTCCTACTCTACGACTAAGGCAAGCTTGTGTAACTAGGAAATGAAATGGGCCAGAAGTATCTTATTGTACTTATTAACAGAGGCCTTTGACAAGATAGTCGAATGTAATCTTTAACCTACGATGAACAAAATGATTTCACAGCATCTACACACGTCAATCTTTTAATGGGGAGGTAGAATCAAAATTGCAGCAGCTCTACATAACAATTATTTATTTAGGATGATCCCCTTAGTGGTATAGAAATCTATAATGTCGCGATCAATGTCAACATTAAACTGTTTGTATGGGGAGAGACATAACCAAGGCTAAAAAAACCCTGTAAATTACAAGCATCCAGAAAACGCAGAGGCCTTCATCTTCCACAGGTCTCCATATTATAGAGTTCATCAATTGTCACAAATGGTTTACTTCGCACCACGCAGAGCATCTATGGTAATGGGTTAGCCTCGAAAGAAAATTATTCCAAAGTACAAGTATAAATCCTTCCCTAGTGGAGTAGAAAGTCCAATGCTTAGAGTGATGCTGCCCATGGTTCCAATCCTTTGCACCAATATGGAACAATGCAGGCCTCACCATACGATGCTCAATGATATATTGAAAGGACTGGGCCACGAAGGGACTTATGCAAACCGAACAGCTACTTGTAGAGAGCTTGCCCAAACCTTTTCACCAGTGTACTGAATATGGACCGGGCAACAGGCATCTGCAGCAATATTGCCACTTATTACATTACATACAGAGCCATTTTCCAACCCCCCCCACACACACACTTTTACGCCATCACCACATTTTTGAACTAAGAAATTCCTAATCGCATGCTACCTCAAAACCTGCAGACAGTACAATGGAGTGGTGTTCTTGTCTGTAAGGAGTATACATTTGTATACATTTTTTTTCTAAACGGGTCAAAACCATTTTTAATTTGAGCAAATCCCACTCCAACATACATACTCAGAAGAAGAGTAGGCACCTCTATTACTAGCACATAATGCATATTTTAGGGAGTAGAAAATGAAGTTTTTTATATTTTAGAGCATTTTATAATTGGTATTGGTCTCCTCTCAGATTATATAAGAACGGTCTATTACACCACTCTAAATGTTGGAGATGTAGTTAGGGGAATTGTGATATACTACATATATTGTGGAGTTGTAGGGCCAGAGAACAGTACCAGAACAATATCTAGGCAACATCTGAGTTAGAGGTGTATCAATTACTCCATGAGCAGATCTAGCTTTGTTAAACAACAAAACATATATCACAGATGTGTCCAATCAGTGACATAGATGGATTTCAACAGCCTTTGTAGTTGCCATAACGTGGCTACTGAGGCACTATAAAGCCGCCATGACTTGTAGCCAGAAGGAATGTCTGTCTGAACTAACGAGAGTAGCCTCTTGCAAGTGGGGTATTTACAAGATCAATGACTGAATAGAAACTCACCAAAACTCCTCTTTTTTTCCTCTTTCCCCTAATCCAGAAACACACTTGCTCATGCACAAATCTTCCTCGAGTAGGTGTAATTTCTGCATGAGTAAGTGCAAATATGTTTTTGAAAATATGCCAATCTTGATTCTGTTAAAGGTGGAACTTGCAGTTCATGAATCAAAGCCAACTTATTACCTTCTACACTCACTTAGGTGACAAACAGATGCACACAAATGTTAGTGAATTGGGTATTGTGACTTTAAGAAAAATATTTGTCTGTTTTCACCATTTACAAATCTGTTAATGAATCTTAACCAACATTTACAACAAAATGAACTGCAAGTAAGCCTCTGCTCTTAACTATCGTAGCAATGGCAAGTAGCAGTAGGCAGCAGTGTGTCCTTCATCGATAATGCATGATGATAGGAAATGGGCCATTTTATTAAGTGTGGTACATTTTGGTACTTTACCCATCCACAGAAAGATCTATTCACTGCAAGCCTGCCAGCCTGACGTGCCAGATGAAGTGTATTTGTTCCTGGCAGGTAAATGAAGAGTACTGCGAACATTGCTCGAGTTCACTAATAAGCAATCACGACAACATGTGCAGGAGTACGATCAACGTGAAGGAATGAATGCGGTCCTGACACAGAGTTTGTGTGAAATACATCTCATTTGTTTGAACATGTGGAGTTAGGAACTTCGAAACTGATGTTCAATATATATATTTTTTTTAAACCCTTTTATTAGATTTTTATGACTGGCAAAGTTCCAATGTATGTCTCAAGCCATTGTTGTCTAGTAAATGTACCACTCTTTACCCAGCAACTCGGGCTCGGCAACCAACTATAGCCACTGACAAGCAACCAACCTATATATCAACCATGCCTTCCATATTTTCTCATGCTTCATTTGGGCTCCCTCTTGCTTTGAAAATTGGTAGCTCTCATGTTCTTTACTTGTCTTGCTTCGCCTTACATATGCGCACAACTGGGGCTTCCGTCATTCTCCAATTTTGCGCTATGTCTCGCTTGGCTATCACTAGACTAAGGCCAATAAAACGTTTTCTAGACCTATTAGTTGATGACCATAAATAGTTTTAACAGCAAAAGGTAAAGAAAAAAACTCAAACTTTTCTAAAAATTAAAAATAGAGAAAGGAATAGCTGCAGAGAATTCAGTGTCTCTAACATGTTTACAAACAATTTATTCCCCAAGAGAGGGAACGTTTATTGCTGTGAACGCTGTGTTTTACATAAATGAAAGATAGCAATTATAACAGCTCAACATTTCCTCACCAAAAAAAGCAAAGTCTTAATTTGGGCCTTAAGAAGAAATCAGCTATTTAGAACAAGGAGGCCATAGAAATCAGTCAAGTGCCAGGCCTTAGATAGCACAGCAGTAAAAAAGACCTTCAATTGAACAGGCATTTCTCAGTGCACCACAGTTGGTTATCTCTCAGCTCACTGACTTGTAAGTTAGATAGCCTCAATGTTGAAACAGTGAACAACATCCAAAGGTTTAGTAATTTTGGGGCTGATTTGGATTGCGGTCGGTCGGACCGCCGCCCACTATTGCGGCAGTCAGGAGCCCGCCCGACAAGCAGGCGGTGGTTCGAGCGCGGCATTTCAATATGATCGCCGTGCTGGTGGACGGAAAGTGCTCTGTATCACAGCAGCTTGTGCTGTGGCTAAGAGAAAAGGGCTGCAGCACAAGCTTCTGTGGTACGGCACACCTCCTGCACATCCATGGACCGTGTGCCATTCACCATGTCGTGCATGGCACATGGTGCATGGAGGTGAATGGGGGCACTACTTGTGCCCCCAGGGCCACTTTACAGTAGCCCATGATGGACGGAAGCTCTTTTTGGGGCCCCCAAATCTCTTTCTGACAGCCTTTTAATGGCGGTCTTCCTAGTATGAAAAGACTGTTGGAAAGGGATATCATAATCCCAACGGCGGTGCCTGGCTCAACACCGCCGCCATTTAGTGATACCACCCCAACCGCAGCCAATTCGGGTTCTCTGATCCTGGCAGAGGCGATGGTCTTCTCTCCGACTGCTGTGGGTCCGACCGCCAGAATTGTAATCAGGCGGTCGGGAATATGGCTCTTTACAACGAATGCATTGTTCACGCATTCCATTACAACGCGGTCGTTACAACGACCGCGTTGTTTCTACGCGAACCATTACATCGCAAGTTGTTTCAACGACCTGCTGTAGGGGGCGCGCTGGACTTGGGAATAGTATTATTTACTATTCCTACTCCAGTTTGTGCAACAGCAGGGAAGGTGTTGAATTGTAAATCCAACACCAGCGTGGCCCCTAAAGCAGAAACGACTTGCGATGTAATGGTACGCGTGGTAACAACGCGGTCGTTGTAACGACCGCATTGTGGAGACAGCTTTGTAAACGCTGTTTTCCGGCGGTCGGACCAAAGGGCAATTGGACCGCCACTGACGGCCTATCGGTCGCAGTCTGACCGCCATTGTAATCAGGCGCTAAGTGTCTTGTGTAGGCAACTTCGCCTTACTTAAACGAATAATCACAGTGCCTATTATAGTCAAATTATAATTCGTCAGGAGGAAGACTCGATATTATGGTCACGATATACATACGCAGGTCATTATTCAACTGCAGTATTATTGTATAAAACCATATGTAACGAAGGGTCAGCATTAACTGCAATACTGTGGATCTCTGCTTAGATTTCAAATCCCGCAACTCATCGATTATTAACATATAAATATATTTCTAAGTCTATCGTTAACAGCATCAGTTAATTTATCAACGCAACTTATAAGGTCAGCGAAACCTTCTCCATTACAAAAACTCGGCTGTCACATCAGCTGCACACTAAAACATCAGGAACAAGCGTGTGATGCGTGTTCAGTATTTAGAATTAAATGTCTTCTTTTTTTTTTTTACCAACTAGCATAAAACAGCAATGTGTGAACACTTTTGTTCAAACCCTATCAGTTTCATGATGAACTGAGGACTCCCATTCATAATGTTCTGTCATTTTTCATAACTTCAGGGAACAATACCCCTTCTTAATTTCTGAAGCAACTGTCACACATAAAATGGAAGAGCCGCATTTGTGCCTCGGCTGCCATTTTTAATTATCACCCATCAAGGGCAGGCAATTTTCCTTTGGTTTAACATGTGTGTTTCAATCAAATGTAATATTTTGTAATGCCACAATTCATAAAATAGTTTCGGCTGAGGCTAAATCCCATGGCCTAAATTAATAACTAATCACAGGAGATATTTATCATCTCGAGTTTCTAACAGAGAATTTGTCAGGATTAATCACCTGGCTCATATTTTTACTATTTACAAAGCTTCATTTATCATATGTTTTAGGCGTCTGACAACACTAAGCTGTAGTTTAACTACTTTTCCTTATTTCCATAATAAAGAATAAGGGAAAACAAAAGTGCTGGCTGTCACTGATGGATCCCAGAACCGCTTATCAAACAGAAGCAGAGAATTTAGAGCCTGCGTCGGGATTCACAGCAAAGAATACAAACGCTAACAGTAAAATGACCAGCTGTAGTTATTTATTCCTAAAATGCCAATTAGAAATTAACAACCTGAATTGCATTTTTATATTTGCTGGTTTGATGACGGGGATTGACAGGGATTTTAGATTTAGCGTCAACCCTCTGATATCCAATTGCATTATCTTCAAGGTTTTTAGACGAACATTAAGAAGTTGTCATTGATTATGAGGTCGCATTCCTGGTCTGGTTTGGACCAAGCACACATTCTCTGGGCGAGGCGGTGCTTGTATTAAAACAAATTTATTGACTCGTCCCATGGGCATTAACGAAGGATCAATGATAATAATGCCCAGCGAGAGTCAAATAAGAGTCAATAAAGTGATCAATGCATGCTCTTGATAAAACTCATTTTTTTAAACACACCTGACTCAAAAAAATAATAAGTTAGGTACCAAATATGAACATATATATGTCATTAATCAA
Organism: Calotriton arnoldi; assembly: GCA_963921515.1. Taxonomy (NCBI): domain Eukaryota; kingdom Metazoa; phylum Chordata; class Amphibia; order Caudata; family Salamandridae; genus Calotriton; species Calotriton arnoldi. The sequence goes on along the minus strand of CAWUFW010012496.1, from coordinate 50,341 downwards.
TTGTGCTTTTCTATTGCGTCCACGCTAACCCATGAGGAGAGAAAAACACAATGCCATAAAATAATTTTGTAACAGAACAGTAACTGATACTTTTTTCTCAGAGACTTACGGCTAGAAAATCAAAAAGGAATGTACCTCAAAGGCATATCACTTGCATCAACAATAGTACTTGGGTTCATTGAAAAATGCAATCCCTTCTATCTGTTGACAAGATCACTTTTTATTCTCAACTGTGGAGAACATCTATTAGATATATTTTAGGACGCTCGTCATCTGTGTCAGTATCCTAAAACACATGTTCTTTGTTGCTCCAGGTAAATGTAACTGACTGTGAAATACCAACCTATTGTTTTACATTGAACTCCAATGTAGCAGCATTTTCTCTATGTCAGTCGGAGGGACCAATCATGTTATACTGCTGGTATTACAAGTCCTCTTTCACTTCTGCTCATTTGAATATTCTCTCCTTGTCTCTAGTGATGGTAAGAGCTCATCGCACTCTGGCCATTTGATTCTTTTGACTTCTCTGTGAATTGATCCAATAGCACTTTCCTACAAACATCCAAGTCTTATTCTAAGTCTAAGAGTCTGGGGTCAAGGTAAAGGCACAAGAGGTTGGACCCTATCCATCTCCTTCCTTGAACAGGTTCACAATTCAGCTGGTATTTGATTAGTTGTCACTGTTTTTCAAGTATCCAGTCCTGTAGCCCGAGGGAGCCATGTTGTATTACAGTTTTAATGTTCTTCTCCATCAGTGTGACTGCAGGTATTGTTCCCCGTTCCAAGGGTGTAATGTTGCAGCAGACGCAGCAGCACCAGGGTCCAGCTGTAGGGGCCGACTACATCCTAATTATGGGCATCTTTCATTATCAAACAGACAGCCTAGGTGGGCAGCTTAGTTTAATGCATTAGGGTCGTTGGAACACTAACTACGCCATTGCTTTGGTCGAGGTTGACTATTATGGCTTCCCAATAAGACATATTTTATACTCAATATTTGAACATCTTTGTAAATGTTCCAGTGCAGTTTAAATAGCTCTCGTTATCGGGGCCTGGAGGATGTCAGATTATTCACATGCTGTACAGCCAATGATTCCAGTAGAGCAAAAGCAAAAAAGTTATATTTTGTTTTTCCCAGCAGCCGCCCTTGTATATTATCAGCTGTGTCCTTAGTTACTATGAATTCCTTTGCCAAGAAGTCAGAAGATATTACAACAGAAAGAGAAAATCAGTGTCAGTTTCTTGACTTAAAAACATCTATAGGCACTCTTTAGGCAATCGGAGTATGCCTATCTCAAAAAATGGTTGCTGACTTAATAATGCGCTCTAACCCAATGAGCTTCACCATCTGTCCATAAAAGGAAACTCTGGTTTCACCACTTTGCTAATACAAAGTGAGAACTGAAAGAACAAGTAAGAGACAAAGAAAGAGGCAGTTGTAAGGAGAGGAAGAAAAAGGGGAATTCAGCAATAAAGGAAGAAACACAAATAAAGAGTGAATACACAAGGGGGGAATTGTGGAAGAGCATTATTAAAAAAATAAGGAGTACTAGACGAGTTGAGCAGCAGGATTTAGAACAGAAATAAACAAGGTAGAAAAGTGAGATGGATGAATTATGAAAAGTCAAGAGAAGGGAAGGAAGAGTGAAAGGAGAGGAGGTTCGGGAACAAGGCGACAATGTACAGAAAACTGCTAGGTTGTCAAAGCCCGCCCTCCACATCACCAAAATCAAATGTAACTGTTTTGTGCCTAAGGTTTATCTGATTACATGAGCTACAAGTATGTAACAAGTAGGAAGACCACCCCGATGGATTGACAGCAACGACTCCAGCGCCAAGCATGACAACAAGAACAGAGACAGGAACGAGGTCACATCTGAGCACAGTCCTAATGTGCAGAGAGAAGTAAAATGTCTTTCTAATACCTACCCTTCACAATATCATCTCAAGCACAAGTAGTAAGAGATGCTGCCAGTCTTGCCAAAAGCATGCTTTCCACACAGCATCTAAGAAATATAAAGTCAGCCATACTTCTATGAAACTATGTAAAAAAAATCAGCGGTAAAATGCACATAATATTTAAAAATTTTGCTGCAAAGCAATAAGATGCAAAAATACAATATAGAAGGGTTTAGATGGAAATGGTCAGGTTTCCATACAGGCACCACTGTGAACATTATTGAATCATGAATATGGTTTTATTTATGAGTTATATTTATAAACCAAACGGATACCTCTGAAATAGAAACACGAGCCCGCACTAGTCCAATTTAATTTTTTTTGTTTGGGTATACAGAATTTTTTTACTAATGCACTTTCTTAGAAAGACGGAGCAACCATTTACCTGCTAGTGTTTTTCCAGGCAGAAGACCCTCCATTCCTTGAGCTGGTACCAGAAGGTCGGCGTAAGGGAGGATCAGTGCAGTTGGATGCTCTACCCAACCTTGTGAAACCTTCGGTGCTGAGGGAAAGGTTGGCCCTGAAAAGATACAGACCGTGCAGCTCCTGTCACTCATTGTGAGGGTTGCAGGCTGTGATGGGACCCTCCTCAATAATTGAACATTGTATTGACACTATTACTTTCAAATGTTAGAATACTCTTCTCTGAGGATTGCCCAAAAACCATGAACTGGTTTACAGCACTTGCTAAGCAGTACTTCACTGACAGCTGCGCCCGCCTTTGATTTAGAAAAGCAGAAAGAAAGCACTATCACTGGAAGAGAAGCAGAAATTCATGTTGGAGGTCACAGAAAATTTGGCATTTGAGCCTCAGCACTCCCAAACCAACCCTCTTGAGAGTTGAGAATGTTAGACTGCTAACAATAGGGATGTAGAGTAGTACATGGAACTATTAGTATTGGAGTTTGTAGATGTTTTAAATATCAAAGTCTGGAGTCAATAGGTTTCTACTTATTTACACTATTAAATAAAACAAAGTTGTCAGCATCCCAAAATCTGTGACAATCCCCCCTCCACAAAATATAGCAAGGGTTTTAGAATATGTTAGTCTTCCCTCATGACCAACCTCTCCTAATACCTGCAACTCGTCGCCTCCCGAACAATCCAACAAACCTGCCTCTGAAAAACAAGGAATGGAAGGCTGTTAGGATAAGTCCTCACTAACCAACCATCTCTAATTAGTTAGCCCTCTGTAAAACTTAATCTTCATCCCGATCTCCTCCACTCTTTTCAACCTGCTACATCTGCTAGGTTAGGAAGCTAGTATAGCATATGCTCGAACGATCAGCAATAAAGGACTTGTGATGGACTGACCAGGGCTGAATCTAAACTTCCCAGTGAATTCCCACAGTTTCCACTGCTTCTCCATTCCTACACATCACCCTTGTTCCTTGTCGGACCCAGCCCTCAAGCTAGTATAATGGGATCATAAGACGGTGATTGTCTAAGGAATGACTATTTTAAAGGCCTGGCTACATTAGTAGCCACCATAAAGCAGCACAGAAAGTGATAACCTCCAATTAGTGCACATGGGGAACACAATCTCCACTGCTTGGCCAGGGTGGTTTCTGAACCCACACAGACAGTAGTAACCCCAGTTCAACAAAATGTTGGTTATGCTACCCCTGGGGAGCAGTTTCGCTACATTTTTGGGAGCTGAGCATTCTGCATAGATATGTCTGTATTCTCATATAACTTTAGACTATGAAAACAAGGGTTGCCATGTTGTTAGTTTCAGTACCACATGTTGGGCATTTCCCAAGCTCCACAATGCCTGAATGCTGGTAAAATGCACCAGTCACATGATGGTTTCCCCTACATAAATATGAAGCATTAATCAACTGTGCAGTTTTGAAGATTAAGAATCTCCTCGCTCCCAGGACAAGAATCAGAAGAGCTGCTGCAGTTTATAAGAATGTCCTTTAAGGACAGAAGATTTATCTTCAAGAGTGGGAAAGGCAGGTTTCTTAATTACTTTCAGGCACAGGTGGTTTCTTTTCTTGCAGTGGGTGCCTTGCATATCTCCTATTCTGTGGGCTAGTAGCTGTGGAATCCAGGAGAAAATAGCAGAGAAAGGGATGTGCGGAGCTTGCTTGCTCAAAGCCTTGTTAATAGCAGGGTATAGGAGGAAGGTATACCTTGACATCCACTTGCAGGCACTTGCCAAAAAATTGTGAACGCAGTCATAAGATGGGCGACTGAACATTTCTTAGTGGGGAGAAATACCAGTACACCAGTGAACTGAGTGCACTGGTCCATGTGATATGAAATGTAGAAAAACCCAAGTGACAGTGAAAATCCAAAATAAATTGAACTCAACCAGGGACAAAATACAAGCTGATCCAAGGGATATTGGGACTTGTTACTTGGTGGCCATCTCATTCGAATCATTTACTAAGGGTAACTGCCCAGTGTGTTGCCCATCATATGCACTTAGCATTATCCTGTTTTTCAAGAGAAGACTCTTTAGCGGGACCATTTAACTTGTCTGATTTTTTGGAGACATGACAGGATACACTCTTGAGATGGCTCTAGCTGGAGGGAAATGAGATCCAAGGTATCTACTAGGTGTAAAGTTTACTGCTTCTTTTGAGCCAAATCCCCATAGCCCACTATCGTCCGCTATTGTGTAGTTCAATTTTTAAAAATTCAAAGACCCAATTCAATTCAATTCAAATTCAAAGACCCAAGTCTTTGAAGATTTTCGGACTATTCCATTTTACCGTACACTTGCTTTGGTTCTCATTAACTTCAAACAGGTAACTACCAATGACTTCAATTGAAAAACGTGATCCTTATTTTTCGCAATTTAGCTTAATTACTTTAATGCCATTTAGTAAATAAATACTTATTCATTTTACAACTATGGGTTGTTTCGTACATTTTTACATCTTTCAATTTCATTGCTTTTTTACTGTGATTCTTGAACCACCATCAGCACCCTAAATGAGCAAGTTGAGCAAGAAGCAAACAAGCAAGTGGTGAGACAAGCATAGTAGGATAACACAGACTTGTCTTTGTTGGTGCTTTCCATGACCTCATGGTGGTAAGGGGGTGATTCAAGCATCTGGCGCTTCCCACATTCTGACCCTTTTAACATAGGCATCCTTGCCCACCCAGTGATGGAACAGAAGTGCTGGCATTTAAGATCTTCACTTCTCTTTGGAAGTGGTTGTGCCATCCTCTGAATCTGTGAGCTCTTCTTCCCGTCTGCCTTTGGAGGGACAAACACAACCCTCTCTGCTATTACTGTTTGCTGTGCTTGTAGATTTGACTCCATTACCCCTGCTGACCTCTCCACACCGGCTGCTGATTATCTGCAAATCTAAATTCATGGCTGTGTGCATGACCCACTGGGCCATGCAAGTAACAGGCCCTCTATTCTTTCTTCTCATCCTAACCGTTGACTCTGCTCCTCGTGGTAACCCCATGGTTTTAAATGCACACAGAGACTGGGTGAGCATTCTCCGTCCTCACTCTGCCCGGTGGCATGCTCTGCCTCGTACCCTAAGATCCATGACTCACGCTCCTACCTTTATGAAGAAACTAAAGGCTTGACTCTTCGAGGGCTCCTTTCACCCTGCCCCGGACTGACCAGATGCCTTTGTGCTTGCCCACAATCCAGATCTGCAAGTGACAGGACATAATACATAACATTCTGACTGAAAATGAAGAACAGCTTGCCAGTACACTGAGAAGCGGGCCACCTTGGCAGAAAAACCGGCATGTCAAAATATTTGTACAAATTGTTTTGAAAACGATCCAAACATTTCTCCTACCATTTATACACAGAAGTGGCAACAATTCCTAAACACTTATTGCAAGGCTCTTCGTATCACTATGTGCACATTTCATTATGCTTAAAATAGTTGGACAACTGAGTGGGATCGAAAGGAAAGTGCAGTTGGTGTACTCCTACAATAGGTTACTCTGGACGAACGAGTCCAACTGAGACAGAGAGAGACATGCAATTTAAAGTGTGCATGGAGTAACATCGCCAGAATAGATAGCTTTTGTACTGCTTTTAGTACAATAGTTCAACTCTGCATCAGGCAATGATGCCAGTGCAATAGAATATTCTAGAAATGCACACTCAAGCTATTCTGCGAACACATGAATCTACACGACTTTATGGAATCCTTTCAAACCTTTCATTTCAAATGCCATGGAATGTTACAGGCACAAATGTGTGAATCCAGATGTGCAATATTGCGCAATCTGTGTCCCCCAAAAAATACAGATTAAGGGGTCTAGCCTGATGATCCACAGTGCTGTGCACTTACCCATCCTTTCATCTGTGCCAATTCTCCCCAGTTGGTAAAGAGGTGCACGTAAGTCTCAGTTGAGCTCAATACAGACAGGAAACGACAAATATGAGTGAACAGGGTCCACCTCAGGAGAGCAGCTATAGAAACTATTGCGGCTGCCATGTCACCAGGTCCAGGGGCCTTAGGGGTCCGCTGTGCCCAAACTATTGTTGTCTTTTTCTACCCAGCCAGACAGCATAACTGGGCTTATTGTCCATCCTTGCATGTGGGCCAATTGCACCCTTCCTATGTCACCAGTCCAGCCGAATATCATGTCACGAAGAAAGAAGCAGGAAGAGAAAGTACAGGTGCACAAGACGCATTAAACGATGGCTATATAAATCTTTAATCAGAAGTTTAGAATTTCTAACATAAACAAAGAAAAGGGCCTGCTAAGGGCTACATGGATACAGTGGAAGGATTATACCCTCAAAAAAGGGGCAAGCAGATTCAGTGGTTGGCTATGTGTGGAGCTGGACTTACGCCAACTCTGAGCTGAAGCACATTTAGTTTGGTTTGGGTCCTTTTTGGTTGTAGTAAATTTAGAAGTGCAGTTTTTGAATGGAAATAGACTTACTCTTTTGTGGGTGGCTGCGCGTCCCTCCCTAACACTTCCTTAACTCGGCGTACTCCTCCCTTAACCCCCTTCCCATTAACAGTGATTATTCTCCATCTTCTAACCACTCCTTCTCGCCCCTCCCAAATTTAATACAAAAACGTATACTTATGTGTGCGGAAACTTCACCGTCAGGGCAGAGATCTCTACACAGGAAAAGATAGGAGAGGTGGAACGTCATGTAGGTTTGTAAATAGCATGTTTGTAATACTGCTGTAGTACTGCTAAATGTACGACAAAATTCAGTTTGAGAATAGACCACACAGTAGTTTATAACGCTGCAGTACTTACAGTACTTCAAGCCACCATATCAACCCAGGACTGCACCTCTTCAAGGTCAGAGATCACTTTAGCGTTTCTCCCTAACCATTAATGTCTATATAACAACAAGATTAGACAAAGCCAACAGGTCCTGTGTACGGTTTCTTGTGTAAGTTTTGACCTGCATTTTTCTTTCTTTTTTTTTAAAAGGCTTGCTGCAGTGAAAACAAAGTTAATAAAAACTATTGCTTTCTATATATATCTATTATAGAAAGAACTTAATGAGTTACGCTTCTGTACACTTTTGAAGTGGAAAGTAGTCCCTCGTTCATTACAATGCAAGCCCCCACAGGAGGTGGAGTGAAATACCAAACACCCAACAGAATGAAGTGAGAGAGAAATACTCCTGCAAAAAGGAGCCAAAGTCCCCTCTACGTATATTATGAAAAATTAGTAAGAATAAATATGGAGACAGCTGCATCATTAAGTCAGACTTAGAAAAATCTACTTCATTTGATTTATTAATTTTAGTAAAAGAGTCTATTCAATTATGACATCCATCGAGAAGGTATTAGACAGGAAAACGCTTCCAATGCATGAAAAGAACAAATGATGATGTTACTAGCTCAGACACCACTGAAACCATACTTATTAATCTTACTATTAAACAGACAATTAAGAAGCCCAGAAATAAGCAATGTAAAGAGGCGGTTCGCGCAGCAGAGCGCACCATATAAATGACAACACTGATTCTCTCAACAAGGCTCCCTACACACACTTAATTTGTTCTCTTTGGCAACCCATTAATGCATGTACACTAATGAACGATGCCCATGGCATACCTCGTGGAATCAATTCAATATGAAAGTACACTCTGTCCGGCCAGTTTATAAATCATGTTCCCGTGCACATGTCGGACTTACACAATGAAAAAACTCAAAACAAAACATGCAAAACGTTTCCTAGCATCAAAAGGGCTGAATCGATATAGTTGTGCATTCAGGCAGGTCACTTAAAAGTAATAGTACGCTTTATTCTGTCATTTAAAAATGACCACAAAAACACATACAAATATAAGTACAGAAGCACAGTATTAAAAAGACCAGATACATTCCAGCAGATCATAATAAAACAGTTATTCACACAGTGAAGTGCAGAATATGAAAACTCCAGTGTTAAAAGATAAGCAATGCCAATGTCGTAGTACAAACTTCAGAAAAGAACACACTAAAACAGACTGAAGGTTAGCAGAGCTATTCAAGAAACAGAAAGGAGGGTCTGCACCTCACCAACTCCACACTCCTTAAAACAGGAATTAAAAACCTTTTAGCAAATGTTCGAAAAATTGTACAAAAAAAGATAAAATGTAATTAAGTTTGTACTGAGTGCTTATCACATGGGCAAATAAGAACAGCCACAGACTTATACTGACCAATGGGAAGCATAAATGGCTTCTAATTACCCCAATCTACATTTGGGTAATAAAATCCCGTCCAAAGTAGAGAGCACCCAATTCAAACATGGCTCAGGACCCATATTGGATCGTATCATGGCATTAGATGACTTGGCATCGCAACATTAGATGATTCGACCAGCTCCACAAGCCTCCCTTTCCTGCGATCTTAGGGTCAAGAAATTTGCTCTAATCCACGTCTGTCTTTGAGGTATAGACTCCTGGGATCAGAAAAGATTGAGGGTTTCCTTAACTTGGTGCTAATCTGTTCAATATAGAGAAGCCCTTGACTTCGGAGTCCTGAGTCACAAGACAGACCGTCCTCAATAATCTCCCTGTCGAAAGTGGCCTGCGGATTTAACCATATTGAGCACCATAACAGTAAGAGGGCAGATTAATATGATCCTCAACAAAGGAGAGTCCCATCTACTCATCAATTGCATAGGCTGGCGAGGTGGCTGGCAAACCTAACATATGCCTGCATACTCTATTTTCCTCACGTTAAAGAAACTTCACACTTTTATAACTCCAAACACCAGAAAAGTATGTTAGAACTGGTAAACACTTCCTTTCATACACTCCTAACAAGGGTGAGATAGGTTTCCTTCCGATGGTTGAAGCCAAGTTAAAAAGAAAACCCAAAGCATTTACAAATGTCTGGATTCTCCTTGTCTGGCATGTCACGCGAGTGCCCCAAGAATCAAAAAAGACTCCCTGATAAGAAAACTTGTGGGTTCTAGATATTGGTTTACCATGGATGATCAAGCAACAAGACTTGAGATTACTTGGACAACAGGCCATAACAAAGGTTTTAGTAAGGTTAATCTCAAGATCAAGCTGGCCCATAAAATTAACTAATGCATCCAACAAAAGCTTGAGCCCATTAGACGTTCTAGCAACCAACACAGCATTGTCTGCCTACAGAAGAACCAGAACTCTTTTATTATTAACTTTGGGCAGATCCTTACCATTCGTAACCATATCAGCTTCCAGTCCATTAATAAATAGTAAAAATAACACAGGAGCAAGGATACAGTCCACGAGACAGTGCAAACTGCTCGGTACATTCAACCCCATTCCAGTATCTGACAGTAGCCAAGAGGTTAAAAAGCCAGGGCTGTAGAAAGGCAACAATACCTTCCCTCCACCCCCAACTGTACTAATATGACCCGCAGCTTAGATCTGACAATACTGTCACATGCGCAGAAGAGATACATAAAGGACAGGTACAAGGAACTGCGCTTAGCAACCGTATACTTGATGATTAAAAGATAGAGAGATGGGGGCGTGGCCAAGATGGCGGCGGAGTAGGACGTGCTTTCCTGTCCCTCCGGCGCCGCCCGAACAAAGCATTGCCTATCGCCCTAACTGGTGCCCATCCGAACCTGCCACGGGGTTCTGCTGTGCCGGCAAGCAATCCCGGCACCGACGGTGTGCCTATTTCCGCGCAGCTGCGGAGTTGGTGGTCTCTCCCGGGCACGTCAGCCCCGACCGTGCGGCGGGCCGCTGGGCCCCTTGAAGCGGAGGCGCGGTGTCTGCCCTCGGCCCAGTGGTGCCCTACCTGCCTGCTGTGACCTCTGGGACCGCGGTCGGGAGACCGCTCAGACGATCGGCGCTGGGCCTTGGGAGGCGGAGCGGCGGAGGTGTCCGGGCGGACCTGGGCCCTGAAGTGCCGCCGCCATATTGCTGCGCTGAGGCCCGATCCACGTGGGGAGAGCAGGGCCTGGGGACACGGACGATCCGGAGCGGTGCAGTGCGTCCTAAGCACTTTCCCCGGCGAGGCGGTGACGGTTGAGCCCCCCGCGAGACGGGGGAGGGCTCCCGGGCCGCGACGACAAGAACCTGTGGCGAGTCTGGCCAGCCGACAACGGGGGCAGAGAGGTGAGGAGTGGTAGAGCGGCTGGAGCGGGACCGGGAGCTCGGTCCGTGGGTCGGCGGACGGTGGGAGGCCCTGCGGGCGGAGCAGGTGTGGGGCCTTGATGCCCGTGCTGGTGCCTGAGGAGATCGGTGGAGCCTCCCCCCCTTCTCAGCGGGCTCCGAGGCGGTCCCGCTAACGGAGTACGGAGGTGCTGCGGGAGGGAGTTGCACCGGAGTCTCCCCTACATTGAGGTGGCCTGGGTGGGCTGAGACAGAGGCGAGCGGCCCTCTCGTGACGCAGAGAAGCGGTGGGCCCAGCGGCGGCAGCGAGGGTTGCGAGACCCGTGGGGAGGAGGGAGGCCTACCATCGGCCTGTACATCGGCAGGCGGTGCCACTCCCTTCGTTCCTTCGTCACGATGTCCTCCCTGGCTTGTCGATGACTGGGGCGGCCTGGGGACCTCCTCCCGACTGATTGCATTGGTGGGGGGCCGGGATACTGCGGCAGCGAGGGGCGCCCTCCCCTGGGGCAGATGCAGCGTGGGCCTAGCGGTGTAGCTGGAGTCTAGAGGTTCTGCGGGGAGCGAGGGGACTAGCTTCGGCCCGTGTGTCGGCGGGCGGTGTTTCCTTCTGGCGGTCTGGGCCTCGTCTGCCTGCTGCGGGGGAGAATGCTGCTGGGGCCTAACTGAGCCTTGCCTCCACTGAGTGCTACGGGTGGAGTGTGGAACAGGGCCGCGGGCACGAGAGGATCCTCCGGGCCTGCGCCTGCCAGAGTGAAGTGGGGGGCGTAGTGTGGGGTGCCTTTCCCCCACTCCTCCCCCCGCTTTTACTGAGCAACTGGTGTGACAGGTGTCCGGGCCCTTAGCTAAGCCCCCTTCTTCTGGCTGCGATACCACCTCTGTCTCCGGAATCTGTAGCACTTGGAGAGGTTGGAGTGGGCGCGGTGGTGCCCTGCCCCCCCCCTCCTTCTTGCGGACAACCCCGTGAGCCGAGCGGTGAAGCAGTGCGAGGGATTCCAGCCGGGACTGGGGGGTGCGTCCCGAAGGGGGTGAGCTGCGGTTCCGCTCCTGGAAGAGGTTCTTACCTTTGCCCCTTCCCGTCGGTGCTGCGCGTGGGCCCTTACCTGCGGCTAGATGCCGTCCTCCAGGAACAGAAGGGATAAACCCCTGAAGGACCTACTTCAAAAGGCGACAGGGCAAGCGGCCGCTCAACTGGATGTCAAGTCCACGCAACCTGACGACAACGATCTCCCGGCGACCAAGGCATTCATGCTAGACTTATTTTTCGCCATAAAGGAAGACATCTTGGAGCTCCGCTCTCAACTCTCCTCAGATCTGCGCGAGATGCGGCGCGATGTCGATGCCATTGGCGAGCGGGTGGCGACTCTGGAGGATCATGACTTGGGCACTGCGGATGAAGTGCACCACCTTCAGCAAGACGTCCTTCGCCTCATGGAACAGAATCTCGACCTACAGGCCCATGCAGAGGATCTGGAGAACCGATCTCGGCGGAACAACATTAGAATTCGGGTGGTCCCATGGAAGGGAGAGGGTGATGACCTCCGTGAGTACGTGGGTGAGCTGTTCCGACAGATACTAGGCGAAGGGGAGGAGCGAGAAATCCAAATGGACCGAGTCCACCGTGTTGGCTTGCCGCCTGGTGCCAGGGCTCCGCCACCGGACATACTAGTGTGTGTCCACGACTTCCAGATCAAGGAGAGGATTCTTCGGAAGGCCCGTGACCTTCATCCCGTGCAGTTTCGGGGCCACCAGCCTACACTTTTCCAGGATTTGGCGGCCTCTACTCTCGCCAAGCGAGGACTTTAAACCTATCACTAATCATTTGCGTGAGCAGGGCATCCCTTACTCATGGGGTCATCCGTTCCGGCTCATCTTCAAACATAATGGCAGGCTACATCAGGTTCGCTCCCTGGACGCTGCATTCGAGCTCTTGGGTCTGGAGCGGCCTGCTCCTATATCCGGGAGTACCAGATCGCCTGCTAGAAGGCGTAGACGGTCCAATGACTGGCAACGTGTTGGGAGGTCCCCTCCGCCAGCGAAGCCAGACGTGTCCGCGAGTCTGATAGAGAGAGAAGCAGCTGTTACCTCTGTGGCGTTGGTGACCGACAACTCTGGGACCCCCTGAGGTCCATATGGCTGGCACTGGTGGGATTATTATGCGGCGCCGGAGGCCGGCAGTTTTGGGAGAGTTCTTGTTCTATCATCTCAGTCCTTGTGAGTCGGAGTGCCCTGTATCAGGAGCGGGCAGAGTTCCCTGATGGCGCCATGTTTCCCTAACGGATGGACCCGCAAGACAGACTGTAGTCACTACAAGCGACTGTTGCATCTCTCTCCTTTTTGTGTTTTTTTGTATTGGGGTCTGGGATTTGGGGGTTTGTTAGGGGTTTGGGATTATTTTGGGGGCTCCACATCAGTTCTCCAGAAGGCTAGGAGTGGATTAAACCCACAGGCAAGGCACACTTATCCACTCAACGCTATTGGCATTAGGTACCACATTGGCTCTTTCCTTCTCGGTGGGGATTATGGGTAGGGATCTAAAGATTGTGAGCCTAAACGTACGGGGCTTAAATAGCCCTGTTAAGCGCTCGGCCATCCTCTCCCTCTTGGAGAATGCGGAGGGTGACGTGTGCCTATTGCAGGAGACACACCTTCTTTCTAGGGATACTAAACGGATGAAAGATAAGCGCTTCCCTCTAAAACTCTGGTCCTCAGGCCCGGCCAAGAAACATGGAGTGGCGATCCTCTTTAGTACTCGCGCCCATTGCAAAGTCCTTTCCCAAGTGGCCGACATTAAGGGGAGATTGCTGGCCGTCCGCATTCAGTGGGAGGAGACGCAGCTAACAGTGGGATCCCTTTATGCCCCGAACGAACGACAAGAGCCCTTCCTGCAGGCAGCCCTTTCTGAGGTGTTAACGTCTCCTGATGCATCGATCCTAGTGGGGGGGGGACCTGAACATAGTGATGGATTCCGGGATGGATAGGTCTGAGCAGCGGTCTTACCAAACAGGAGCAATATCGAAGGGGGGGAGGCAGTGGCTCTTTGAGGGTGGGTTGAATAATGTGTGGCGCGTTCAGCACCCCTTAGAGCACGATTACACCTTCTACTCTGCGGTACATAAAACTTACGCGCGTTTGGACCACTTCTTAGCCACATCCTCTCTCCTGCCCCATCTATCGGCTGCGGACATCTCTGCGCGCTCCCTCTCGGATCACGCCCTCATCTCGGTGGTGCTCACCTCTCGGGGTTCGCATCCGCCGCCGTCTGGCTGGCGTCTCCGTGACTCCCTGCTCCACTCGGAATCGGTGGTCACACGAATGCGGGACACTATCACCCAATATCTCGCAGCCAACGACCAGGACGGTATGGCCCTCGCATCGGTGTGGGAGGCTTTGAAATTAGTAGTGCGGGGGGAGTTTATCGCGATTGCAGCGTCATATGCGCGGTTACGCAAAGAGAAGCGCGCAGAGTTGGAAGGGGAGGTAGGCGCCCTGGAAGCGGTACACAAGAGGACTGGGGCCCCAAGAGTCTGGAGGGAATTAGAGGCTAAGCGGCGCATGCTGAAACACCTTGACTTAGATAGAGCAGAACACGCCCTCCTGCGCCTGCGACACAAATTCTACCTTAGCGGGGAGGATGCTGGCGCATAGGCTACGAGCGCAAGCTCAGCTGTCGGCCATACAATCCATCAGAGACTCTCAGGCAGTTGAACATACCACTGACGCCCTCATCGTGGAATCCTTTCGGCAGTTCTATCGGGGTTTGTATAGGAAGGAAGCAGCGGACTCTGAGGGGATAGCGGATTACTTGGCGTCCTGCAACATTACGCCTCTCTTTAAGACGTCAGCGGATGCCTTAGACACCAAGATTCGCATTGAGGAGGTCGTATCTGCGATCGCTCGGCTGAAGGTGGCCAAATCCCGGGGCCGGATGGCTTCTCTGCCATATTTTATAAAACCTACTGTGTGGAGCTGGCTCCTCTTTTAACCCGCCTCTTCAACTCCTTTCTCGATACGGGAGAGGTAACTCCTTCCATGTCTGAAGCGGCAATCACTGTTATCCTTAAGCCTGGGAAAGACCCTAAAGACTGCGGTTCGTATAGGCCGATCTCTCTTCTTAATATTGATGCAAAACTCTTTGCAAGCATTCTGGCGGCGAGACTCAGCCCCTTGATGGATGGCATCGTAGATCCGGATCAGGCGGGCTTTATCCCAACGCGGCAGGGGGGGGGGATAATACTAAACGGCTCCTCCACCTCATGGACCTGGTCCACCGCTCTCGGGCTCCGGCTTTCTTTCTCTCTATTGATGCCGAGAAGGCCTTCGATCGAGTGGACTGGGAATTCCTATTTGCAGTTCTGAAGGCCTTTGGGATGGGTGACAGCTTTATACGCTGGGTCCGGTGCCTTTACGCAGCCCCTAAAGCAGCGGTGCGAGTAAATGGGAGCAGGTCGGCCCTTTTCCCCATCACTAGAGGGACGCGACAGGGATGTCCTTTATCCCCGTTGCTTTTTGCGCTCTATATGGAGCCTTTTGCCCAACGTATACGGTCAAATATAGGCATTGCGGGGATTAAATTCGGGGCTGACACGCACAAAATCAGTCTATACGCTGATGACGTTATCCTATCGCTCACCCAGCCTCACTCTTCCTTACGGTACCTATCGGCGGAGCTCATTGAATTCGGGAAGGTTGCAGGATTTAAAGTAAACTTCTCAAAATCGCAAACTCTTAATATCTCTGTTCCCGATGTGGAGGTTCCGGATCTGCAGCAAGACTTCGCCTTTCACTGGGCTGATTCTGACATCCCATACCTAGGTATTCGATTGACCTCTTCTGTAGCTCATACGGTATCCCTCAACTACAAGCTACTGGTAGATCAAACTACCAAAGCACTTTCAGACTGGACCCGCCTTAACCTGGCTTGGTACGGGAGGCTGGCAGCGGTGAAGATGACTATACTCCGGCGCATCCTTTACTTTTTCCAGATGCTCCCTGTGAGTCCCCCCCCAGGCACTATCCGGAAACTGCAGGGCCTCCTCAATGCATTCTTGTAGAACAACAAACGGCCAAGACTTGCATTACCTCTCGTCACCGCGCCAAAGGCTGTGGGTGGGTTGGGCTTTCCCTTACTGATGGCCTACTATCAAGCCTCCTGTCTCCGGTATATCGTGGAGTGGAACAGGCCCTTGTCTAGCAAATACTGGAACTTTATGGACCAGACGGTGGCGGGTCGTAACATCTGGCGTGAGCTGTGGCTACCGCGCAAGCACAGAGCGTGGGGCCTTTACTCTTCCCCGGTGACCTCCCCGACTCTGAAAGCCTGGGACCAATTAGCGCAGCGCAGGGGTTGGACTACTTTCCCTTCCCCCATGACCCCCATTGTCGACAATCCCGATTTTCCACCGGGATGTGCGTCCCCAATCTTCCAGCGATGGAGGGAGGAGGGCTGTAAGAGGGTGGGATCTCTCTTCGACCTGGACGGCCTGATCCCTTTCTCCCAATTGCGTGGGGAGTACTTCCATCTACCAGAGACAGATGCTTTTCAGTACTCGCAATTAACGCACTGGGTGACCCAACCTGCTAACTTCGCTTTAATGTCCCGTTCCTTGACGGCTTTTGAGAAATGGCTAATTTGCAAGCCAGATGATCGCAAGCTCATATCGGATTTATACGCGATGATCTTGTTGCACCCCAAGAAGCAGCGTGCGAAGGCGCAGGTTCGCTGGGAGACGGAGTTGGGGCGACCTCTGACACGTAAAGAATGGGAACACGTTTTTTATCGCGTCCATCACACTGCCTCTAACACTGCGGGTACTGAATCTGCTTATAAAGTGGCCGCTTATTGGTATTATACTCCAGCGCGCATCAAGACTTGGGATGTAACGAAGTCGGGCCTCTGCTGGCGGGGGTGCGGTCATCCGGGTACACTGGTGCATTTGTTGTGGCACTGCCCGAAACTAGTGCGGTACTGGAAGGTAGTCCTTGATGACCTAGATGATGCTTTTCAGATTACATTTCCTCGGGCACCTGAGCTCGCGCTGCTGGGCCTCCCCCATCCTAAGTCCTTCCCTTTGCGCTCGTTGAGGGGCCGACAGATAGCATTAGCTCTGCTAGCGGCGCGGCAGGTTCTCTTAGCGCAATGGGGTTCCTTGGCCTCACCTGACCCAAGAGACTGGATCCAAAGGCTTTGGCACCTTCTGGCTATGGAGCGCCTTTCAATGGGCATTGACGGTAAAGGTGCTGAATATGCAAAGCTATGGGGTCCCTTTCTGCATCTCCTTTCTAAAGATCTGAGGGAGGTCACATGCCCGAAGTACCTACAGATTCTGCAGCTCATTCCTTTGGAGCCTCTGGGGGCCACTAAGGATAGCTAAGGGGCGGGGGGACACATCGAGAGGATGCGATGGGTGTAAGGAGAGGTTAGAGACTGATGCGGAGCAGGGCGGGGGGTGGGGGGAACTGGGGAGTGGAAGTGGGGGGGTGTTTGTTCCTTTTGTCTGTTTCTTTCTTCCATAAAAGTGGTACTTGCGCACCTGCCAGATGGCTGGTTATAGCCCGGACATCTTTATCGCGGGGTCGCCCTCCGGGTTGTTGACCTGTACGCTGTGTAAATCATCAAGCGGTTACGCTCTGCCGGCCATTGGATGTAGGCAGCTGAGCCGTGTATTCAGATGCTTGACCACACATTAAAAAATGATTGATTCTAAAAGATAGAGAGATAGAGGTTTAAACACTGTTCCACAGTACCTAGCCTTGACATGAAACCATACTGCACCCTTGAAATGATATTGTTGTCCTGCATCCACGTAGTTAACCTATCCAGGATCATTCTTCTCACACTTTTTACCATGGTGTCTGAGAAAGAAACTGGATGGTAGCAACTGGGGATTGCACTGTTCCCTTTTTTAAAAACGGGAATGATAATTGCAGAATGCCATAAGCAGGGAAGGCTGGTCTTACAGGCAGTATTTATGAAGTTGGTTAACAACTGGGCACACAGACCTAAATTTGATTTGTAAAGATCCATAGGGACCCCATCTGGCACAGGGGCTTTATATCCATGAATGTTATTTACAGCATCAATATCCTCCTCCAAAGAGGACTGAATGTCAATCTGAAAAGTGGGGGATAAATGATCAATGTTCCCAATACTACAGTTAGGAGTATTATAAATCAGACTAAAGTGATTAACACATACGTCCGGACCTATATGGAAACATAGTTGTTTATTCCTGGAAATGGACAGCTTGTTATAGTTGACTTCATGCCAGAACAAGTTAGTATTACTGGTCCTGCAGGAGGAGACCAAATTGTCCCAGATGTCAAACTGCACATTCCGTTCTCGTTCTCTCAGGGTCTGTTTGTACACCCTCCTACCTTCAGCAATGACCACCATCTCTCAGGCATGTGCATAACGCTTGGCAAAGGTGCATGTTTAACATCCTAGAATTGCTGTCAAACCAGCATGACTGATTGTCCCCCCTTAACCTCACTGGCCTCATGAGGGCATTCCTTATAATTGTGTCCAGTTTAACAAAGTCCTCAACACCCGTAGGGATCCTTGACCCCTGCATAGAATCAAGGCAGCTAAGCATCAACACCAAATGCTGGCCACATAAATTATAAAGTAACTCAGCCATGTTTGGTGAACGCCAAACTATTTTTCTCCCATTATTTCTGGAGGGAACATTACATAATTCCACCCTTCTTATGTCCTTCCTCACCACCAGCCCTCACAATTTAGCGTTAAAGTCCCCCGCAACTATCAAATTTAGCTCTTTACTCTGACTAGCATATATACATTCAAGTTCCCCAATAAAAATAAAAAGTAAACCAAAATTCTGAGTATTCATAATGGAAAAATGATCATTATAAATTAAAATTTCTTGCCCAACACACCTTAAATGCTAAGAGTTATGTGCAATGGGAAGTACAGAGCAATACATAGAGGTTTTAAACCAGGCTGTAAGTCCGGCCTATCTGCCTTGGAGGGCCTGACCAGAGAAGAATAACAGATAAAATATTCACAGAAAATTTCAGTAGTGACCTAGGTCTCCGGTAGAAGAACAGTATCATGCAAATGAATAAATCCCAGCCAAGTGTCTAACCCTTCTTTTGCGTTAAGACCACCAATATTCCAGCTCAATAGTTTGTTTGAATTATGACCTAATGCTGCCATGATACAGAGAACAGCAGAATCATAAGACTCTTGAGGCACAAATAAGTTATCATTAGCCCCCAACGTAAAGTCATCTCATGCAGATTTCGATGTCACAGGAATAGGAACAGAGTCAGTGGGCAACACCAACTTACATGACAATGTCAAACAAGTTGCTCTCCCTCAACCAAACTGGGTTTAGAATGCAGGCCGGCACCACAGATAATCTGGTAGCCATAAGGATGCTTGCCACTAGACAAACACAGAAAAAGGAAGAGCTGTTTTGCTGCTTCATAGACTACAGTAAAGCTTTTGACCGAGTCAACCGTCACTTACTGCAGTCCAAACTTACAGCTTGGAAAATCCCAGAGCCATTATTACAAGGCATCATGCTGCTCTATTCCAACACGTGGGCTAGAGTAAAACTAGGACAACGCACCGCGGTTTCAGAAAAAATCAACATGGAACAAGGGATCAAACAGGGGTGTGTATTAGCACCTACCCTTTTTAATCTGTACATGAGCGATTTGGTTCCTGCATTAAATCAAGTTAATAGTCACGCTCCTAAACTGGCTAATCAACACATCTCTTCCCTGCTATATGCGGATGACGTCGTCCTGCTCAGCCTAACGGCGGTAGGGCTTCAAAGACTGTTAGATGCCTTAGACACGCATTGCCTGGCAAATGAGATGAAGATCAACTATGAAAAAACCAATATTGTTATCTTTGGTCGGAAAAAGAAAATACAATATCAATTTCATCTTGACAACCATCGCCTGACCATCGCGAACCAATACAAATACCTGGCCTGCTGGTTAGACAACAAAGGAGGTCACTTATTGCACTTGAACTCACTAAAACCCAAACTACCTTCGCTGCAAGGTGCTTTCCGAACAATATTTAAGAGCACAAACAAGTTCTCTTTTGAGGCACTGCTGAAAATAGTCTCTGCCAAATTAGTGCCAACATTGTCATACGTGTCCGAGGCCTACACGGGAAAACTGGGGGCTTTCTTAAACAGAGCACAGAGCGCAGTGTTCAGGTCTTTATTTCAATTATCAGGCAATACCTCGCCAGCTCAAATTAGGATGGAATTTGCATTACAGGATCAATTGCTCGTACAGATGGCCTGCATGATAAAATATCTGCATTCCACAAGGTCTGCTGAGCAAGGATCATTGAAACATCTTATCTGGCTGTAAGTTGCGTGTTCTGACAGTGCAACTCATTCAAACGCCTGGTTGCATGCCCTCACCGAAGCATTGGTGCAAACTCGCTCAAGGGAGCTGGGGAACTTAAAATTACCACACCTTCAGTTTAAAACAGCCCTGAACAGAAAGGTAAAAATTACATCTCTTAAATCTGATCAAAGAGCATTTGCTAGAAGAGAACATGCCTACTTGGTCCTTAGCAGCTATGACAGAAAAGGCCCACAAAAATATATCAACAAAACATTCTCCTCCTATTATAAAATGAAATTCCTGCAGCTTCGGATGGGCTCTTCTGCGTCCTTAGACCTGTCGCCACCATGGGCGGTTAAACCAGAGTCGAAAATATGCCGATTATGCAGTCTTTTCCAGGAGTCAATAACTCACTTGCTCTGTATATGCCCTACACTCCTGGAAGACCGCAAAAGATTGCTTCGGCTCTTATGGGCTAAGGAGGGGACACGGACATTACCATCTGCTGTCAGCTTCCTACTGAATAATGAGCAGCCGCAAGTGATCACCATACTGGTAAAAAGTTTGGGGAGTGCGGAGAAGCAACTAAGAATAAATTTAGAACCCCAAAATGAAGAAGGGGAGGAACTTTGAATCTTAGTAGCCTTAACAAATTACCCTCAAATAGACAGATAGCACTGCTTTTTTAACCAAAGACTAACTTATTAAGTCACTAGTTGTTTATTGAATTGTATTTTAAACATTTATACAATTGAGAAAACCTGCGGACGAACTATGGGTTACCTGTTAAATTATTGACACTTACGAAAAACCGTGACAATAGCTATCATTTTGATTTTATTTGGAATTAATGCACTTTGACAAACTTCATTGTCTAAATAAAGGATTTTTGAATTTGATTTGATACAGGACTCTGCCAGTGACACAATCCCCGGCTGCCAGTCATTATTAGGTACAGACTGAATATTGATTTTGTACAAGATCATGTTATGCAGAGGAGAAGGGAGCACATCACAGAGATTTTGAAGAGGTCTATGCAATCTACAAAAGTGGCATAGGGGGAAAACGTTTAGCTCCTTAGTCACAAGTGTGGAAGCTCCACTGGGTATGCATTTATTTCTGCACCCATACATGCTACCTAGAGGGAATTTCTGAGGAGAGGGTGGTTAGTGAAGTGTAATGCCAATGGGATGCGCTTCCACAGTCACACCTTAGCGAGTATTCACTAATTTTGGTAATACCTTTGCCAAACAGATCTGTATTTCCAAACTTGCACCTGAATGAACCAGTCCGGAGAGCGGTGAAGTACATAGAACACTACCATTTTTGAAAAAAGAGTAAAGGAAAGGGAAGATATCGCATCAGAAATATTTTCCATGTGATGCATCAAAAACTCTCAACCTTGTGCGCAAAATTTACTTCCACATGGTTATAGAACACAGACGTACACCAGAACAGTAATGTATGTGGTACTTTTGTCCCCCTCCCACACTGACGTGAATGGAAACTGTATAGTTGTAAAACCGCACAATTCGCAGGCAAAAGCCTAATGTGGTTCCTCCATTAGGGCAGAGGAGCATCGCCCCTCTACTGTGAATGCAGCAAACATGAAAAATAAAATGGTAATAAAACAATTTATTACCATTTTATTTTTCATGCCGGCAACCGAGTTTGAGCAGGGGCGGCTCCTCCATGTGGGCGGAGGAGCGTCGCCCCACTGCTTTCTCGCAGCGCAAGATGCAGAAACATAAAATGGTATTATAAGTACCATTTTATGTTTTTGCTTCTCGCACTGCGAGAAAGCAGAAGAAGGGTTTGGTTGGGGGCGGGTGGTCCTTCAACAGGGCAGGGGAGGAGTGGCTAGCCCAATGTTGCGGGCCCTGACTGTGTGGTCGGCCCTCTGGGGCCATGCGCACTCCATTTTCTCCATGTAGGCTGCCTACATGGAGAAAATGGCCTCCGCATAGACGCCTGTGCGATCGGCATCCCAGCCAATCACAAAGCTGCCATTGCAGCGTTGTGATTGGCTTAGGAGAGGGAGGCTGCCCGCTTCCTGTTCCTGCGGAGACAGGAAAGCGGGAACAGGGCCTGAGCCGTAGCCTGGAAAACGCGGGGCCCAGGAAAGGTAAGTTTTATTATTATTTAACCCCCCCCTCCCTCCCCGTGTGACCCCCTCCCCGTGCGACCATTTGCCCGTACCCCTTCCCCCGTACTCACCCCCCCACCAGTGAGCCATGCCTGCCATGACTGAGTTTGAGGGAGGGGCCATTGCTGCTGATTGACAGCAGGGAGGTGCGGTGTGCAGTGCACTTCAGTTTAAAGGGCACAACTCACTTTGGCCTGCTGTTTTGCGTCGGCCCAAGTGACATGCACACTTTAAACCTCTCCAACCCAAGCTGTCTTAGACAGCATGGCGGAGAGCAGGCACAGGTCCCCCTGAGCTTGAGGGAGCATCGAGCTGGCCCGCTTCAGCCAATCCTGGTGCTTCTCTCACACTGCCTTAGCAACACGTGAACAGCGGCTGTATTGGCAGAGGCGAGTTGGCTGAGGCTCTGGGAGCCTGTGCTGGAGCCACGAACTGCCAAGATGGAGAGGAGCACCGAGGCAGTGGGTAAGTAAATGTTTTAATTTTTTTATTTAAACTTAATCTAACTCACTGACAGGCACTGTGCGAAACTTGCAGTGCATTCAGCCTCAACTCCAGAGCTCTCAATCGTGGCCAGTTATAAACACTGTTTAAAACAGACCACCATTAAGAGCTTTGGTGTTGAGCCTAAGGGCACTGCTGATTTTCATCAGTGCGTGCCAGAGGGTCAGATATTCGCCGCACCAGTTTTATGTGTTGTCACCACTGCACGCCGCAGCACTCGGAGGTGCACAACCATCTCAAGCGGCAAACGCAGAGTTCCCTAGCCTTCAAGCCGCTCACCATGGCGGGTTAAGCCGTAGCAGACTTCACATACAAGGATGGCACAGTGTTGTTCCTTCAATTTTTTTTTTTTTAAATAATCTGTTTTTATTTGTTTTTAAAGGTTTACATCTTGAAGACAGGCAACATTTATCATATAACATTGACCATACCATGGAGCATTTGGCAGTAATAAATGATCATGTCCTTGGACCGGTGATAAACTGATGTACATAACAAGGACAATATTAATGTAGGTGCCGGTGGGACCGAGACAGAATTAATGACATCAGGCATTGGTGGCATGGTGTAGTGGTATGATGTACAGGGTCTACGTAGAGGTTACAGGATACATGTGTGTACAGATGTTAGAATTAGAACATTAAAACAAAAAGGGGCGAAACTCAGTAAATCCCCTATAACCAATAACAGCAGCCGAGACAGACTTTAGATTGCTCATTCCGTTCCGTGTTCCTGTTGCTCCTTCCTGCCCCCGACCCCTGGCGCCCCACAGACAAACATCACTAGTCAGAGAACACCACATTGCATATCTTGAACGCTTGATGGTACATAGGTGCCTACACGGCGACGCAACTGATCTTTGGCGGTTTAACTATCACTCCCCTAAGGGTGCCTCCACTATGTACGGGTCGCTCCTCTGTGTTGCCTCGCCCATACTGCGTCAAAGACTGTAGTAGACCATCCCACCCTGCCGCCATAGGTGTCCTCCGGAGTCCCAGCGTTTCCTCCCTCAGAATAGCTATTCCTTCTGCTTTAGCCCATGCCAGGAGCGAACACTTCCATGCCCGTATATGTGGCGGGTCCGGCGCCTTCCACCGTTTAGTAAGTAGTCTTTTAGCCACCACCAGCCCCAGGTCGAGAAAGCGGGAGGAGACTTTTGTGGGCAGTGTTCTGCGAAAGAGGTGCAGTAGGTAGACAGGCCATTCAAAGGGTATGGTGCGGCCTGTGCACGTACACAGCGCCTCGTGAAC
Source organism: Calotriton arnoldi (assembly GCA_963921515.1). Lineage (NCBI taxonomy): Eukaryota > Metazoa > Chordata > Amphibia > Caudata > Salamandridae > Calotriton > Calotriton arnoldi. Next base: position 26,631 of record CAWUFW010012496.1, on the reverse strand, counting down.
CGCCTCCCAGTAAGAGTGGAGCTTGTGGCAGCTCCACATCATGTGTATTAACCCAGCTCCCTGTTCCGCGCAGCGGGGGCAAACCGTGTCTGTGCGGTGAAAATATCTATTGATCGCCTCGGGTGTGAGGTATGCTCTGTGGAGTATGAACAGCTGTATTTGGCGAAACCTCATATTTCTGGGAATACGTGTTGGACTTTGTAGAATCTTAGCCCACTCTTTATCCTCCAGTGGCCGCGTCAGATCTGCCCCCCACTTGCGGCGTAGTGGTTCCAAACTTGCCGCCGCATGTGTACGTAGGGAAGCCGCAAACCACCGAATCAAGTGCCTACCACGCCCCATAACATAAAGGTACTGTATGGTGAGGTGTTGGCTGGGTTCTTCCTTCATGTCTCCCCACCTAGATGTCAACGATGCAATCAGGGAACGGTGTCGTAGGAATTGCCCCGGAGGCAGCCCCGCCCCTCAATTAGGGATTCATACGTCATGAGAGCGCCGTCCTGGTATAAGTCTCCTAGGGTCTGTATGTCCGCTTCGTGCCAATCCATGAGCGCAGCAGGTGTAAGCGTACCCGGCCCACTGGGGGAGCCCTCTAGTGGTATGGCCGGAGCGTAGGGGATCATATTTCTAGTAATGTATAGGCTGCGGCGGTAGCATTTATAAGCCACCACCATGAGGAGCTGTGTCGGCGTTCGGGCTTTTGCGGCGGGATGAAAAAGTTTAGTGATGTCAACCAGAGAGAGGGGAGGTGCTGTGGATGCGGTGTCGTCACGGCCTCTGTCAGCGAGCCAGCGGGCTATCCATTGTAGTTGCGCTGCCAAGTAGTAATGCTCGAAGCATGGCGCAGCAAGGCCTCCCTGGTCTGTGGGCAGGTACAACTTGGACAGCGCTACCCTGTGACGTGAGCTGCCCCAGAGGAAGTCTCGAAGTGACTGAGCGAGTGCGGTGAAGAAGGCTGCCGGGACATAAACCGGCAGGTTGGCAAAGTAGTATAGAAGGCGGGGTAGGATCACCATCTTAGATAATGCTACCCTACCAGTGACTGTTAGTGGGAGTGTGCTCCAGAATCGCATTTGGGACTTAATTGCTGTTACGGCTCGGCCCAGGTTACCCTCAATGAGATCCACCGGTTGACGATATATCTGAATTCCTAGGTAGCGGAAAGTGTCCGCTTTCCACTGCACCTGCATACCGTCCAGGATGTAGCCCGGGTCTAGGGTGTCACTGCTGAACGCATAGAGGCAGGACTTGCTGGCATTTACCTTGAGGCCCGAGAGTGCGGCGAAGTCGCGCAGCGTGTGCGCCAACCGGGCTGGAATATTGCTCACATCACGCACGAAGACCAAGAGGTCGTCCGCGTACAGTGATACCTGATGTGTCGCATCCCCCAGGGGGATCCCATCTCCCAGCGTCGCGCGGAGTGTCGCTGCCAGGGGCTCGATTGCCAGCGCAAACAGGAGGGGCGAGAGCGGGCACCCCTGTCTGGTGCCTCTACAGACCGGAATGGCGTCAGAGATGTATGACCCCGTCTTGACCCTCACTGTAGGGTTTTTGTATAGTAGGTCGACCATTTGGAGGAACCCCAGGCCCAGCCCGTAGCGCAACAGTACTGCCGTGAGGTAGCCCCATTCCAGACAGTCAAAGGCTTTTTCAAGGTCCAGCATTAGGCAACCCGCTCTAGGCCACTCCCGCATACTATCCGACGCTACCCTGAAGAACCTCCGCAGATTCAATGAAGTGCTGTGCTTGGGTACAAAGCCATTCTGGTCATTATGGACCAATTCAGGCACCACCGGCGCCAGGCGCTCCGCCAACACCTTGGCGAGTATTTTATAGTCCACATTGAGGAGTGCCAGGGGACGGTAGGAGCCCAGATTCTCGGGGTCCCTGTGTGGTTTGAGTAAGGACACCAGGTAGGCTTCGCGCATTGAAGGGGGCAGGGAGTGTTCGTCAAGAGCTGTGGAATAAAGGGCATGCAATTTGGGCACTAAGGATTCCCGGTAGGCCTTATAGTATTCAGCGGGCAGGCCATCCGGCCCCGGCGCCTTCCCTGATGCCATGGAGCTGACCGCCTCCCCGATTTCCTCCAAAGTAAGGGGACCGTCTACAGTGTTGTTCCTTCAATACTGTCAAGGACTCTCCGCTAACAAACACTCCGCTCAAGCACCGTCCCTATATGTGGCACATACAGCATCTGACGACAGCCTCGCGACAAGGAGGGGGTGGAGAAGCAGAACTGGTCACATTAGGCTTTGTTCATTATTACAAACTACCTGCCCCAAAGCAAGCAGTGATCTTAATAAAAGGATATTCGTTTTTAACAATAAGGTCGCTCTATTACTTTGTACCTGCTGCAAATATTGCATTTACTTTTCTGTGGGGCGCGCAAATACCCAGAATGCTCCTGGGGATGATATTTAAGATTAAGATTAAAGTGCATGGGAAAAGAAAGATTTAGAACTTGGTTCGACTGTAAGAACACAACAAGCATTGGCATAGCCAATAGGTCTCGCCTTTGGGGCCTTATAAGTGTTTAGGCAGAGCTATTGACTTTGCCAATGTATTTAAGCTGTGCTGTAGAGAAGTGTGGCTGCTGTGCAGCATGCTGAAAAGTTGTAATAAAAAAGTGCCAGAAGCATTTTTGTTACCTTATATATGACCAAAAAGGCATTATGTCCAACACAACGACCATATTAAAAAATGTATGTACAATAAAAAAATTCCTCATTTTTCTTTTGTTCTTGCAATGCTGGCAACTTGTTTTTGCCTATTCCAATGGTTGTTTGTTAAAGTTTTTTTTGAGGGGGCATAAACAATTGGAGGTTGAAGGTTGTGAACTAGTACCTGTATTATAACACTAGCAACGGCCAGACGCTAGGGGAGAATCAACAGATGGCAGATTCCGAGAGTGGGCTGAGGTGGTGCTGAGTGATGCTGAGGTGGTAGTGGTGGTGGTGACTGGTGCTGAGACGATGCTGAGGTGATGCTGAATGATACTTAGGTCTTGCTGAGTGTTGATGATGTGGTGGTGTACTAGTGCAAAGGCGATGCTTAGTGATACTGCTGTTGTGTTGAGTGATGTTGTGGTGGTGCTGAGTGATCCTGTGGTGGCGCTGAGTGATGCTGTGGTGGCGCTGAGTGATGCTGTGGTGACGCTGAGTGATGCTGTGGTGACGCTGAGTGATGCTGTGGTGACGCTGAGTGATGCTGTGGTGGCGCTGAGTGATGCTGTGGTGGCGCTGAGTGATGCTGTGGTGGCGCTGAGTGATGCTGTGGTGGCGCTGAGTGATGCTGTGGTGGCGCTGAGTGATGCTGTGGTGGTGCTGAGTGATGCTGTGGTGGTGCTGTGGTGATTCTGAGTAGTGGTGTGTTGGTGCTGAGTGGTGGTGTTGTGGTGCTGAGTGGTGGTGTGGTGGTGCTGAGTGATGCTGTGGTTGTGGTGAGTGATGCTGTGGTGGTGCTGAGTGGTGGTATGGTGGTGCTGAGTGGTGGTGCTGAGTGGTGTTGTGGTGGTGCTGAGTGGTGTTGTGGTGGTGCTGAGTGGTGTTGTGGTGGTGCTGAGTGGTGTTGTGGTGGTGCTGAGTGGTGTTGTGGTGGTGCTGAGTGATGCTGTGGTGGTGCTGAGTGATGCTGTGGTGGTGCTGAGTGATGCTGTGGTGGTGCTGTGGTGGTGCTGAGTGGTGGTGCTGTGGTGGTGCTGTGTGGTGGTGCTGAGTGATGCTGTGGTGGTGCTGAGTGATGCTGTGTTGGTGCTGAGTGGTGGTGTGGTGGTGCTGAGTGGTGGTATGGTGGTGCTGAGTGGTGGTGCTGAGTGATGCTGTGGTGGTGCTGAGTGATGCTGTGGTGGTGCTGAGTGATGCTGTGGTGGTGCTAAGTGGTGCTGTGGTGGTGGTGTGGTGGTGCTGAGTGATGCTGTGGTGGTGCTGAGTGATGCTTTGGTGGTGCTGAGTGATGCTGTGGTGGTGCTGAGTGATGCTGTGGTGGTGCTGAGTGGTGCTGTGGTGGTGCTGAGTGGTGCTGTGGTGGTGCTGAGTGGTGGTGCTGAGTGGTGGTGTGGTGGTGCTGTGGTGGTGCTGAGTGATGCTGTGGTGGTGCTGTGGTGGTACTGTTGTGTGGTGGTGTGGTGGTGCTGAGTGGTACTGAGTGGTGGTGCTGAGTGTGCTGAGTGGTGGTGTGGTGGTACTGAGTGGTGGTGTGGTAGTGCAGAGTGGTGGTGTGGTGGTGCTGAGTGGTGGTGTGGTGGTGCTGAGTGATGCTGTGGTGGTGCTGAGTGATGCTGTGGTGGTGGTGCTGAGTGGTGGTGTGGTGGTGGTGCTGAGTGGTGGTGTGGTGGTGCTGAGTGATGCTGTGGTGGTGCTGAGTGATGCTGTGGTGGTGCTGAGTGATGCTGTGGTGGTGGTGCTGAGTGATGCTGTGGTGGTGGTGTGTTGGTGCTGAGTGGTGGTGTGGTGGTGCTGAGTAATGGTGTGGTGGTGCTGAGTGATGCTGTGGTGGTGCTGAGTGATGCTGTGGTGGTGCTGAGTGATTCTGTGGTGGTGATGAGTAAAACTGTGGCGATGCTATGGTGGTGCTGAGTGGTGGTGGTGTTGTAGTGGTGCTTAGTGATGCTGTGGTGGTGCTGAGTGGTGTTGTGGTGGTGCTTAGTGATGCTGTTGTGGTACATATATGTGTGTAAAGTGCCGAAATGCTACAAGGAGGTGCCGAAGTGAAGGAGCGCAATTTCAACAGTGTTAGTATATTTTCCGTAGTGCAATTTTATTATACAAATCGTCCCAATAGTTATGTCTGGAAAGTACAAGATTTAAGTACTGTTAAATATTGCAAAAGTACTTATTTCCAAGTTATAGTTTTGCCGTTTACACAGGAATTCCTTTATCGTAGGCGGAGAGAGGCACGCAATAAAAGGCTGGTGTTCGACTGCCGCTCAAGGACGTCATAGTGTGTTGAAAGCAGACATCTTTGGGTAAAAAAACCAATGAACTTTAAGGATTTAAATGGCAGGTCCACTATTCTAAAACTAAAACCTTCAAGTGTATAAATTCTCCATATGGAGAAGACCCACGTGTCTTGCATTAGAAGCCAACCTGTGAACACACTTCTCTCACAGAAAAATGATCCAAGCTTCAGACCAGGTTGCCAGAGAACTGATTCGGAAACACACTAAATTAGTCCTGGTACACAAGCTCTCTAAGATAGGAGGAACATTCTTTACTGAAATCCGAAACGTTCTCAGCTGCCGGAAGTTTCTGCTCGCTGCTGGGAAGGGTTGGCTTGAACCGACGCCAACCGGGCCATGAATTAAACCAGGGAGGCCTTTTGGTGGTATGTGTGTCAACAGCAATCGCGCAACCGACAGCAAGATCCTCCCATGGGCCCGCACTACAAAGCCGACACCCGCTGGGGAAATGGCTAACCGGTTCAGAGCTGGTCACGCCGAATGTGCATTTCTAATCAGAACGTAATAAGCGCGCGAAAGGATGGCAGTGTGGAAACAAAGCAACTGAAGTGCCTGTCTTGTTTTTTTAACTGGTTTATATAGCGCGAATTCAACCCAAAGGTATTTGCGCACTTTACTTATGCACCAGTTACATTACCAAGGGCACATTCATTTGTTTGCTTTTTCTTGGCACGGGCGATTAGGTGATTCGCCCAGAATCACACGATGTTGAGCCGACGCCGAGACTTAAACCTGGTGCCCCAGCACCAAAGTCGGTAGATCTGGCCGTCACGCATCCTTGTTTGTTGATGAACCATACATGTAACCTCTTCGACATAATCTGGGCCACACAGCCACGCTTCCTAATAATAAAGTGTATTGGGGCAGTAACGGCCATTGCAACACAGAACTTTGAAGTTAAATGGATAACGACACCAGGAAGGCTGAATGTCAATCATGATTCTAACATCGCAAATATTTGAATTTCATTATCAGAATAACGTGTTCGTGAACTGCGACACCTGCTAGAGAAAAAAGCTATCCATTTAATCTGCTACTCTCCAAACCTTAGGTTATGCATTTTTACTCCGAATGTATTACTTATACTTTCTATGAGAAAGAGCCAAACCCTTTGAAGTTTTGTGCTACGTTTCAAATGTTAAACACGCTTTAGAAAAACCAATAGTGTGGTCTTTGAAATTCTACAAAAGATTTTTCAAATTCATAAACAAAGAGAGACAAGCATTGGCCGCGCGGCCGTGTGAGACGCGCTCTGTGGTGGGGGAGGGGGGAGGATCGGGAGAGCAAGTGACGCGCGGCCGTGAAAGTGACACGGCCGCGCGGCCCCGAGAAGCGCTCTGTGGTGGGGGAGGGGGAGGAGCAAGTGAGAGGAAAGACATATGGCGCCTGGAGCATGCGAGGAATGCGCGTTACTATGCGCGTACTCGCATGCTCTAGGCCAGCCAAAAGTTGTGGCAAGCCCACTACAAAATGTCTCGCCCAGAGCCAGCGCTGAAGCGCTGGCTTTCAGGGCAAGACCTAAAAAGATAAGCAGTACATAGTGTGAAATGGGAGCGAGGATGGTGAACACACTGCATCAAGTAGACTTATACTTACTGGGCAGTCTTTATCACTGGTCATATTTTACAATAGTGAAATATTTCAATGCAATTTTTACCTGTCATTGATACTCAAGTTCAAGCAAAGATTCAAGGAAGTAAGGTTTTTGCATCTTTTGACTATTTCCATCACCGTATCGTTATCCAGTTCAGTAATATGACGCAGATCCAAGCTGGACAGGTTTTTCAGCTACAAGCAAAACAAAAAAATACAAGAAATAGTTGGAAAACTGCAGTTCATTGAAACTGAATATAAATCGTTTCAAAATTTCATATAAGCCTCGAACATTGTTAAAATGATATTGTGCCCCTCAGTTTTTCAATCATAATTTACGTTACGTTACCCTATCGAATATATGTTCTCTAAAACGTTATTCAATAGTGGTTGTTTATGCAAATAGCTTTCAGAATGAGAAGTTAAAAAGTTTACGTACACATATTACCCATGATCCAACTGCCCTCTCTGTCCTTGGGTATATTAATTTTCCTATTACGATTCCGGGCAGGAGGAACATAAATTATTTAATTCCACATTGTATTTACAGAGCGATTGCATGGTTACGTCTTTATCTACGGGAAAATGGAAAAAACTGTGTTTGGGACTACTTACAAACTTGGTACTGTGAAGAATTTGCAAGAAATCCGGCTCTTGCTTAGTTACTATAGCTAAACTTTGGCCGGTTAAGTTTTGTGCCGATCCATTCCAAAATGTAAAAAGTAATGAGAAATGGAGTAAAATATGTGTGTCATTGGAATTTTTTAACACTGCTAAAGTAACAAGAAATGTCAAAGGCAATAGGTCTGAGTTTATTGTGCAGGCAGCTTAGTACATTAGGGCTGGACACATGGAAGGGCACCAGTAGGAGCAGAGAGATAGGGCTATAGTTGTAAAGTAGTCCCTCCTGCAGTTCAATGCAAGCACTCCAGTGGAGACAATACACCCAAAGAGCATGACAGATCCTGCCCCCAAGAACTATAAAATAAAACTCATTTTTTCATGACATTTGATTCCAGAAGCAGATTTGTTGATCACGCAATGTAAATTTTGTATTTGGTTTGACGTGTAGCATTTTTTTTTTTTTAAATGACTGTGTAATAACTTTTTTTCCTGACTTCATTCTGCATATTGTAATAAGCAATCCAGGTCCTGTAACCTAAGTCCAGTGAACACAGGCTAAGGCTGTGTGCAGCTGGTTTGGGGGAGAAAGGGCTGGCGCAGAGTCAGGTACAACCAACCCCACTGTGCATGGCTGAATGACCTACCCAGTGTGGGTACGACTCAAGAAAGCCTGGTTGCAAGGCTGGTGCAACAGATTCAAGTTTCGGAACCCGCACTACGGTCGGCCCCAACCATGCATGGCTAAAAATCATGCACAGTGGGTTTCTGTCGCGTGGTTGGTTGAGTGCAGGGCCTGGTTGCAGCCACACCTGGCAGTAAGCAATGGAGGTTGGATGGAAGGACTGGCCAAATCACTTATCTAAATGCCATGTACAGTGGGTGTTATAAGTATGGTGGAGTGAACACAAAGCCAGGAGCAGCAGGGATTGGCTGCAGAGGGTTTGGAAAAACTAGGATTCAGATCTCAGATTTCCTCAAGAAAAAACAGCGTCCTCTCCAAACAACAAATTGGGGTCCAACCTGTACGAGGCACTGTATCTGTATTAAATGCAAGCTGAGATGTCCATAGCATTGGACTTGATTTTCCACAATTCTAGTTTAAAATCTACATCCAAAGGCAGAACCTTAGATTAAGAATGGCAGCACTGCGAATACTCCCTACTTTTATAATAATCTAAATGGTTGGTAGCTCCTTCTCTGTACAAACCTGCAAACTATGCTACACATTACCCAAGAAACTAGGGACTCATCAACCACCTATAATCCAGAAAAGCACAAAAAAACCTGACTGGTTCGATAAAAACATATTGAACTTTTTCATGTAAAATTTCAAATTTAGTAAATGACATAAATCGACCGGGGTGACACAAATTAAGTACCATCAATGCAGGCAGCGGAGTAGGCCCTTGCCACTCGTTTGTCACATACATCAAAATCCTTATTAATGGCGCTCCATGTCACTGTGGGAAAGTTCACAGTACCTCAGAAATGGATTCAAAATTACCAAGAGGATCTCTGTTTGTTCCAGGTCTTGCCCAACAGAGTGCAAACCTTGGACTATACAGACGCCATCATCGGCTACTTCTTCCTATAAAAATTCATATGCAAAGATAATAAGTACCTTCATGCTCAGTTGCGTCTCTTCCTACACTCTTTGCAACATTCTTGCCTATGCACTGCATCATTTCTATCCTGCCTCCGAAACTCACGCATTTCAACCAACTTTCCCCACATAAACAAAGCTACTACCAACATCCTTCCAGCCATACACTAGAGGGCACTCAGGATGCTGATGAAATCTTGAGTAATATGAAAATTGACGTACTCCGAAACTGAGTCAGGTTTTTAGAGTGCAATACATACATACCGAGTAGTTACTTATTCAACAACTGGACACGATTTAGGCTTTAATTGATTTTGGCAATTAATTGATGTTGTGAAGAAATCTCCATGAGGAGGAAACCTATAGGCCATTTTAACCACATAGGAATTTAAATAGATTTTTGGGTGTGATTCCATTAACAACAGGCTAAACACCTCTGAGGTATGGAATGGTATCCTATAACTTGGGACTGATGTACTATTAACAGGAACTTCCTATTCGATATCTAGTACCTTTGGGAGTAGGTGTTTCCTATGCAATTAAGTAATTTACTACTGCTCATAAGGTGCAATTCTGGTGATTGCTTTATATGAATAAGTTTCCTTGCTGACCCTGTTTGATTCAGTAAATAACAATTGTGAAATTGTATGGCTAATGGTAATATACACCACTGTGTAACTGAATTTGAATTCAATGGTTTTAGCACATAATAATCGTCTCATATACCTACCCTCGCCTCTAACTCTCAGCCTGCCTGAATATGCGAATGACGTTTAACAATCCATTGAATTAATTGAAAACCGTAGGACCCTTAAACTCCCAATTTCCCACGCTTTCCCCTGTCCTCTGTTTTTTATTTACTGAATGTTGTACTCGCTTGAAAGTCATTTGCATTACATTAGGTTATCTGATTTAATTCCTTCTATTGAATACACTCAGCATAGCAAGTAAATAGCCAATTTACATGGCTTTCCATACGCAGCTCGTCTGGTGCTGTCACTGGCGTCTGTGCACCCTGCTGTGATCGAGTCGCATATTTTAATGTGCCACGCCTTTTTACTATCACCTTGCAGTGTTGGCGTCCAGCTTGTTTGCTGCGCACAATCTTCAGGTGCCGGTGGCAAGATATTTGGTCTCCCTTGGCATGTACTAACTCTCTCCCCTTTTCACTTATTCCACTTGGATTCACTCCAGGGGTTGTATTACAGAAAGTGCCTCAGGGGCGAAACGGGTTTGTGCGCCCACTTTGTGCACACATAGGTCACTTTGGCAGACACTTGTGCGACCCCTTCGGTTTCTGTGGCCCCTTCTGTAATTCTGATAGTGGTGGCGCGCATCTAGCGCCAGTGATATCTCAAGAGAGAAATTCCTCATTTGCATGGGGGCGTTGCCCCATGCAAATGAGGAACCTCTATGCTTGCACGGTATTTTGGACGCGGGTTCAAATTCAAAGAAGTGGTCTGGAGGTGCACTGAAAGCGACTCAAGACCCCAATGATCAAATACATGACAGCTGATGATGTTAACTCGAAGCCACGAAACTGAACCACCATATCTTTCCATTGGCTAGCTTTTATTGGAAAAGGGCTTAATCAGACTATACTACTTTTTCTGTGCACCTCTGGTACTAAATTAACAGACATCCTATCACAAAAGCCCTAACAGTGAGTAGGAGCTCCTTTTGAAGGTTGTCGCCTGTCAGTATTAGGCATGGTTGCATTTTCTAAAACAGTTGAGGTACTGAGACTTCTATACAACTCGTATCATCATATGCTATATTTAAAGAGCTATCAGGTACAAGTGACTGTGGCAGAGACTCTAGTTGGAAACAGTAACATGAATGGTGCATAACCCACGCTGATGCACAAAGCAGAAAGATGCTTCAAAAATGTAGTATGTGCTACTGGGAAACCATTATGGTCCAATCAATTGTGCTGGTTTTACACATCAGTCTGAATTAGGCAAGAAACTTACAAATAAGAGATTTATACGATTACAAAAAGACACACGATACCCTGCTGGTTCAATTGATAACAACTGTTCACTCACAAGAGTAGCACAGCTAACCTGGAGATGGAAACTGGCAGAGCCTCCAAGTCATGCCATGCTTCATTAGATATTGACCTTAGGAGGAAAGAGCAAACTCATGATCCTGCTATATAGAGCTGTAAGAGAAAGGGTGGAATTCCGCTCTGCACAATGAAATGTGGGTCAGTGTTCCAGGTGCGGGAAACACCGGACCTGAATTTACCAGCTGGAAAATGTGCCCAGTCAGACTGAATTAGGAAATGGCTGCAGTACAGCCCAGCCCAGGTACATGGCCCCCACCTGACCCTCTTTCCAAGGCTCAGGGAACATCTTCCCTTTTTCCTCTCACACCCTTCCCTCCACTTACTCTTTGCACTGGCCTCCTAACACATTTTTACCACCAACTAAGAGCATATGGTTTATGTGCAACTTCAACAAAAGGAAATATGTTGGGAAATTCAGGATCGAAGCAGAAATTCCAACCACCCGGAATGTCCGCACATATTTCTTCCTCACTGGTATTCTGAGCAATAACTATGTGTAATACAAGAGGAAGTTTTAATAGCCAGACCTTACCTTTAAACGACAAACATGAAACGTTGTAGTTCTTTTGTTATTCAGTTGTTCGCAACATACAATTCACATACCATGTGTACTTAATTGGTCAAATAAATTAAAAAGCACGCACTGCACAATGCTGTGTTTATTTGTTTTACTTAAAAATACTAACAAAAACCAATAAAAAATAGGCAATATCCAGAGCAACCACAGGAAATCAATCTTGTTTCAGAAAGCGCACTCACTACGTCTCTACTTAGTTTATCAAATGATCCACAATAGCGCCTCAAAGCAGGACGTTTGACTCTAAATTACACGACTAATCTGAAGCGAATTACCTGTACGGGCTCCCTCGCTCCAGATTTTGTCGCCCTCACTAAAATAAAGCCTTCCTAAGGGGGGAATACCATAAGACCAACTACTAATACCAAGAGAAATTGGTAAACATTTTGGCATCAAAGAGTATTGCGGTTATGGGTTGAATGAGTCCCTTTCTGAAATCTGACTTTAGAGAGACAGCGGCCTGTAAAGCACATGGCGGATAGACACACATGTGCAAGAACACACAATGTACCTCCCTTCATCCTCTTAAGAAGTCCTTGGGCAATGCTTGGGTAACCCAGCACACAATACAGGCCTGCCACCAAACCATTCCAGGTGGAGAATTTCAGGTATGTTTATTAGAAAGTAATCAGGATATCTTCTCGACTGTACATGGACTCGATGGGGAGTCTCGATAATATATCAGGTAAATCTTAAAACTATACAGCAATGCAGCTGGCCCCAACATTCTTACTTGACACAAGAAGACCTTTATCGGAGTAATGGAGACGCTGAAGGATGAATGAATGGATAACCAACGACACTGCTATTAGACAGTGCACATCATTTTATATAAGCGAAGGAGGACAGCATGCAAAAAAGTCGTAATTTTCACACAGTGGCTTTAGCAAAATTAAAAAAGAACACATAAAAGTCAATCAAATGAAGCGTTACAGTTCTCTAATCAATATATTCAAAGGTTTTATGGAATGAAAGCTGGGGTCGATGCCAACATTCACCTCGGCTAATACAACCTTTTAAAAGAAAGAGAAATGCAGATGACAAACAATGCAGCCATGTTTCAGTGAATTTCAGAATATAAATGACTTGGATTTAGGAACACACAAATGGGTGCAAATCAAATCGAAATGTAAATTGCACAGTCTTTCATAAATGCAGTCAAATCACAGATGGTATCTCGAATCCAAGATGGGTTCACAGAAAAGGCACCCAATTTAGAAACGCAATAAACACAGTACTTAGGACTCTTGACAGTCTGCTCACACTGTCCCTCTAAAAGCGCATGCTTTTAGGGTGCGAACTGTGCAAATAATCGCTTGTGTGAATTTTAAACGCACTTCGCTACGGTTAAGCCATCTAGAACAAAACTGCCCCTCTGCCTTGTATAACTCATTCGATCCTGATTCTCATTTCTGTGGTAGGAAAACGTGGTAAATAAGTCTTGGAGCTCAGAAAATGTAACTTCATACAGAGCACACTGGCTTTTCGCCATCCACAGTCAGTTAGTTAATGAGTATGGCAGGGTCTCTTGGCCGATAATTTCAAGGGCCTAAAGTTTGGGGAAAAAACCGCTTTTAAGTGTTATGGGGATGATGGAATAAACTGCACTCCTTTCCTCAGTGCTTAAGTTGAGCCGGTGGGTGCAGGTGGGGCCCACCGCACTCATTTTCTGGGTATTGCACATATTTTTCCTCACAAGGCTTAGATGCAAAGCAGGAGAGGGAACATCAAAATAGAGTGAAAAAAGGTGGGAGAAAAAGAGGGGAAAAACTGTGACAAACAGAGAAAACGGATAAAAAAGAACCTGCAAGAGGAATATAAAGTAGAGGACGTGTCGGGTAGCGAATTAAACAAGCATTTTCAATGCAATAGGTCTCGCATTTTGCGAGAGTTTAAGCTACTGGCACTGTGAATGACAATGCCTTTTATTTATGTGTTTTTAAACCCAACACACATATAAAAGGCATTGTTATTAATAATGCCAATAGCTCAAACTCTCGCAAATGCGAGACCACTTTAATGGTGGCAGCGCCCCTTTCTTTACATGCTTCTCGCCTTATTCAGGTTACACTGAGCAGCGTCTAATAAAACAGACGCGGCCAACAATAAAGTGAAAGCACGTTATGGGGCGCTGTCCCCCCCACCCCCCAAAAAAAATAAAGGTTCTGTAGCACGGCCGTAAAGTTAAATCGGACCGCGCTGGAAAATGAAATAAATAAAAAAGCACGTCCGCTATACTTAAAGCGGACTGCGCTGCAAATTAAAAAAATAAATAAGTGGGGCCGCTATAGTTAAAGCGGAGCGCGCTGCAAATTAAATAAATAAGCGCGGCCGCTATAGTTAAAGCGGACCCGCAGCTATTACTATTACAAATATAAAAGCATGCATTGTGCTGCCTTGTAGGAAAGAACATCGTGGGTGGAATACTGGGAGATCAGAAAAGAAAATAGTGCTCACAGACTAGATAAAGCAGACCGTGTAACAACTCCAGTAAAAAGTCCAGTCCTTATGGGAGGTTACAAATGCAGTCAAGGTGGTACCAAGAAGGGACTACAAAGCCTATTTATCAATCACAAGCAACGATTTTGAAAGGACAGTAACAGGAGCCAATTAAAAAGATGGGTGGGAAATGGGCAGAGCTTCTATTCCATACCTCAATACAGCATGCTGCGCAGAGCAGCGCATGCGCTGCCCATGCTCGACCTAAAAAGCATGAGATGGCCTCAGGACTATAGAGCCTTGGAATTAGGCACCTTGACCGTCAATCAATAATGGTGGCCGCGGGCTTACAAGGGGCTCCGGCACTTATTCTTTTAAATTAAGCACTCTTTTTCTTATTCCCCTGGCAGCTGTGATGCTGCTTGGGAGATCCGTAACAAAACAAATCAGTCAATTTAGCTTGAATAGGGCAGCATGGAAAACACTGTGCTCTATGAAGCAGGACAGAGTCCTCCTTAGTTACGGCTGTTTCTGTCTGCAAAAGAGAAAGAACGCAGAACACTATTTATAAAGTATCTGAATTACGTTGAACAATTACTCGAAAATAAATTGTATTGAGTGTGCAAGCTGCAATACCACTGATACTGCATTGAGTGTGTTGCTAAGGAGTTCATTCTAAAGGACACATTTATCTCTGCCTTCAGAAGGATTAAATATTCCAGTGGATTTCATCTAGCAGAATGGCAGAATCTTGGACATGGTTGACTATGTGCCTATTAGTCAAAAATAATGCAACATTCTTCTCACTCTATGCCCATGCGAGTAGGAACAACTGCCTGATGGATTCTAATACGTTAAACCAGGTTAACTCACTTAAACTAAGACATTTATGTCACTCTTTTAAATAGTCTTCCAAATAAAGTTCTAAGCCTTCCCCGCTCCATCATGAAATAGAACTGTTCAGTCCCAGCTGTTTTGTTGATCAAAAATTCTTACGTCAATCCATCACTAAACAGTAAGCATCTAAAGTTATGCATTTTGTTTCACCATGAATTCCTGAATCAAAATGTTAGGTTTACATTTACAGCAAGAACAGCAGCAACCCTCACTTCCACATACACCTGAGTAGCGTCTGAGTAGTCAGTCAATTTTTAGGCACCCAGCTTGAGCCCTTCCTTCAGGTGCCCCTACTTTGGGCACCTGAAGGAAGAGTGATTTTCTGTTCATGGAAAAGCTGCACTTCTTGGCATTAAGTAATTCAGATCCTAAACTAGGAAAAGTTAAACCAGCATTGGCATAGCCAATAGGTCTCGTCTTTGGGACCTTATAAGTGTTTAGCCATGCAGCACATTTTCCTGGGTGTTGTGCAGCCAGGAATTGAAGAGCTATACAACTGCTACACACTAGTTCAAGTAGTCTGATTTAGAAATATATATAAGATAGTTTCGTGGCACTGGTACATGGTTCAGGCTATGTGTGGTAACAGCTGCTTTGTAATGGCCGTTTCCCCTCCAGTATGCAGTAGCTTTGCCAATATTATATGGTTCCCAGATAGCTCTGTGTCACGAAGGCAGCAGTTCTTCAGTCCTGGATTTTCTTTGAATAACCTTGTGCATTCTGGGAGTTGCGGACGGATCCGGTTCACTTAAATTGATTGAATCGAACCAAGAGCCCACAAACAATAGTGTGTAAATGAAAATCTTTTGTGTTTCTGCTTTTGTACTGTTTGAAAGGCGAGCTAAAAACTACTGTGCTTGTAAAATTGCTGCTCTGAAATCTATTTTTGAATTTAAAATGAATGCTCATAAAAGTTAATCCTACCTTACTACCAAGAGTGTATTTTTTAAATAAATCACCATAACCGAACAATTTTCAAATTTGTATTTCGGTTATTATTAGTTATTGTTTATTGTTGGTTAATGGGATTAATTGTAATCTCTCACAGCAAGTAACCCCACACATTGGCCGTCGGCCTGTAACAACTTTAATGCGGCCGCCGAGCAGCCGGCGCAGTGAGGCGCTCCAGTCATGCAGGGGGTGGGGGGAGGGGGAGCTAGGCCCTCTATGTTTTATTGTACTGAGCGCTCCCAGTCCAATTATGGGGTTACGAACCGTTGCCTCTCGACTAGTAACTGTAAGGAAACACAGCTACCAGCCTGCTTTTGAAATTTGCTGTCCCCGTATGTGGTGTGTTAATGCGGTCCATGCAGTGTTGTTCTCTGCGGTGTTTTTGTTTGCCGTGCACAAAGCCCACTGTTTTTCTTTCTGATACTACATGAGAAGCAGGGACCGTATTTCAAAATGGCGGGAAGTCCATTATTTGCAATAATAGAAAGTAGAGCAAGTCCCCTGGGCGCCAAGGAGTCTTACATATCCACCTGTGATCTACTGGCGTTGTAAATGTAAATATTTTTTGAAGCACAATTACAAAAATCTATTTGGGGGGGCAGGGGTGTTCTGACATGCTAAGCTGTCAACAAGCATCCTGTGAGGTAAAAACAAAATGCACTCGGATACATAAGAACATGCGGCACAATCAGAAGCATCAGCAGCAAAGAACATTATTTAAATAAAAGAAGCACGCATTTTACAGTAAATATAATTTATGTGGCATTTATGCAAGATTTCATGATCAAACGATTACGCAATAGCACTTCCGAAACTTCAGGAGTTGTGGGACAAAAGGGTAAAAAGGAACACCCACATTCTTACATGGTTGAATATTGAGCTGGAGTTTACAGAATGTATGCAGAAAGCTTACGACAGCACGGTCACGAAATTGCACAGAGCTGCATTGCCGATTAATGAATTCTCACCACTGTGCACAGCGTTAGCTGCTGAAAGCACCACCGGAAATTGAGAAATCGAATCCCACGTGCAGCCTTGGTGCAAGAGACCTGTGTTTTGAGAAAGCCAGGTGTATTATAACCGAATACTATGGTATGCTAGCAAGCAAAATACAGAGCGGGCTGCTGGTACACATAAAGAAGGAAAAATTAAATGTGGTTCAAAACAAAGGCTGGGGTCCCTCCGCACACCAAGGGTAAGGTTGGTATTTTTAATACCGGTCAATGTTTTACGCTGTAGAACATGTTCCACTCTGTAATATGTAGCAACATGCAATCACGGAAGGGTTTCTTCCCATTACCCTGGAGACTATACCGTCAAGAGCGCTCCTTATCTTCTTCGTGAAGCAGCCAGCGGGAGGAGCGGGGAGGTGGGGTTTTGGCGGGATGCTAACAAACACTTTATAAATAAATAAAGGAGCGCTTAAAGTGAAAGCAGCGCCGTTCACAAATAAATAAAGGTGCGCTTAAAGTGAAAGCGGTGCCGTTCATAAATAAAGGCGCGAAGGCTGCTTTGGAAGAAAGCCAACAAACATTCTAAGCACACGAGCGCAGGCAATGTAAACAAGAGCGCTTCTTATCTTCTCTGTGTAGCAGCCAGCGGGAGGAGCGGGGATGCGGGGCTTTTGGTGGAACCCTAACATAAACACTATAAATAAATATAGGCGATCTTAAAGTCAAAGCAAAGCAGTTCATAAATTAATAAAAGCGCACAGCCTTGCTGTGTTGGGAACGTAAACAAGCAAAAGCGAAAGCACGCCATGGGAACGCAAACAAGCAAAAGCACGGCGCCTTGCGTGTAACCTGACCCACCAGGAATGCAGCTGCCACCCTGTGCGCCGCTGCTCGCTCCAGAGAGCAAAACGCCGTGGGAGTGACACATTGGAAAGGAGGTGGGACATGGCCTTTGGCCATTTTGCGTGCTTTCATTATTGAAAGACACACGCAAAGGCCAATCCAATGTGTGGGAGGAGTCAGACCCACACGGAGAAGTTTAGAGTGCTCACAAGAAGCCTCCCATAGAGCAGCGCACGCGCGCTGCGCTAGGCTCGACCTAAAAAGTTCCACTTTAGGGCAGGCTTGCTCTTCTCACATGATTCTCTACACTTATGGGACAATCCACTTGTGCCACAAGTTTAAAGTTTTGCAAACTACAAGCGATGATTTGCATCACATGTGCACAGAGAATGCCAAAGGTCTGGTTATCCACATTATGTGCTGCTCATCAATTATTGTATGGTCATGGCCCCAGGGAGATACATTCAGTGACACATAACATAAAGGAAAGCCTAGATCGTCTTCAATGACAGAGGGAACACTGTTGTACGGTTCCCACTAATTAAATATGACTGTACGTTTGGACAACATCCTCTTCAAAATATGGGGACTAAGCCCACGCATATAATCAGAATATGTTGTCCTAATTCCTGGATAGCTCACAGTACGGCATCTGAATCCCTAAACCGGACAGGGTACCGGATAGTGTCTGCAACCATAGAACATGACCACTCTGACTCCCCAAGGAAATTGTGGAACCAGATTTACCGTTTCGTGGTTTTCTTAGGCATGCTCACAGGGAGGCACAAGAAATATGCAAATTTGCATTTCAAACATTGATTCAATCAATTGGATTGTTGGGTAAATCACATGAACTAGAATTAATAGTAGAGGAAAACAAAGCATAGTTATCATCATTACAAGAATGGTTAAGAAGATGAATAATTCAATCATTATAACGTAGCAATGGTTATATGAATATATATCAAAATGATAACCCTATCAACACTGACTCTACTCTAGAGGGCATAATTAGAATTGCATTACGCCAAATCTCTTGGAGCAGCTTAACTCCCCATTTACCTGTATTTATGATGTATCCGGAAGCGTGTAGAACAGGCTGCCGTCCTTTATAGTATAGTGATGGAAGTCAGCAGGGCTGGCAATCAGTCACAGGCGAGCATTCAGGATAATCCATGGAAGTGCTCCTCTGAAGAGCCAAAACTCAGAAGCAGTTTATATAATAAAACTGGGTTTATTCGCACTGTGTCTGAGGTCCTGTGCTAAGTCATTGTCTGCATTTCGGATTCAGAGCTGTCTCCAAAAGGACAACAACACACAAGGGCAGTGTGCTCAGAGCACTTTATTCTTCAGCATATTCTACAGTGTTGTGATAAAATTCTTATGAAGAAATGTGCATTGCAAGCAGAACACTTTGTTATTACATTATCATATACGTGAAAAAGTATGTTAAAAGTCACCGTCTAAAAATATGTTAAGTTTAAACATGAACTTGTCAGTTGGAAGCTGTGTACAGGGGCCCTGTTGAAACCCACAACAACACTTAACTCATCACTAAACTCATTCATGCATTTATGAGAGTGTCTTACATCTAAGACTAGGTTGTCGTGAAGAAGTATGAGTGCAAGTACTGTCTTCAGGCTAATGTGAATGTCTATGTTTATCCAATTTATAAAATCAATAATTGTTAGTATATGCAAATGTTATAGACCTGGCTGTTGGGTGTATTAATGCATGTGCGCTGCACTCATACTAAAGGGGGAAAACATAGAAACGTTTGATTTGGAATGTTGTATAATAACCTGATTGGCATTTACTCCTTATGCGCAAGCAGTAACCTATAAAAATCTGATTCAAGCTGATAAAATACTGGGATACTCTATTTTCAATTGCACTTCTAGGCCCCAAGTACAGAAAGCATAGAGATCACAGTCATAAATATATGAAAATGTAACACACTGGGACCCATTTACAAAGGTGTGTTTACACTTGTAGATTTACTCATCTATAAATTTACACTTACACCTAGGTGAAAATATAATTTTTTTTGCTTTTCACCATTTCCGAGTGTAGACTTAAATTTCTCCACCTCATGAAACAAGGGAGTGGAGACACCCAAGACTGAACCTATGAGTGTAAAGTCATTAATATTTACTTTCACATGTAGGTGGAGAGCTCCACCACTAGGGAGGAGATCGTCCTATGGTAATGTGCTAAGAAAAATAAGCCCTTTACAAATGCTTTAAAAAAATAATGAAACCTATTTAAATGCAAAATAAAAACGAAAATTAAATAAAAAAATATATATTTATCTAAAACTAATAAAAGGTAACAACAAAAGAACTCAGCAAATTAAATGTTCATTAAGTAAATCAATGTTTACAATATATTGTTTTATAAATATTTGTAATCATTTAAAAAAAAAATATTGCACCCTCATTTTTATTTTAACATGCAATTAATATTCAGCAAATGTTATGTTTTTAATTAATTTAAAATAATTTTACATTTTTCATTAAACGTTTAATAAAAAAATAAAATCTATCATTTTTAAAATAATAATAGTTTAAGTTAAATGTAATTTGACTTTAACACTAAAAATGTTTACAAATACATAGAATTATTTAAAAAAGCAAAATAATATAATTTTCTTACTATAATTTCGTATGGGGTATTGTTTTAAGTCCCTACCTCCATTTGTTTCTGTTGTGTGTGTTGTAGTACATATTAGTGGCCATATGTGGTGCTAAACTTACTCTGATGCTGGACTGCAGTGTTTTGGGCTTAAGTAACTTTAGAAATATAGTTTGTGAATAACAATGGGTTTATTTTTGCTTAGATGGGTGTTTGTATTAGCATGTTACTCCCTAAAGCCCTGCTTAACATTTCTATAAGCCCTTACTATTTTTTAATACCAATTCCCAATTTTCAAGTTACTCCTTCCCCGGTCCCTCTCACATTTAGAACAAAAACCATCACTTTGGCAAAGATCTCTGCACAGAAAAGATAGGACAGGTGGAGGTGAACATCCCCGCCCCGTGAACAGCATCTGGTAGTATGCGAGTAGTACTACTTAATATACTATAAAATAAAGTTAGTAAATAGGTCTCAGTATCGCTGCAAAAGTCCCACAAATGTCTATTCCGTTCCATTGTGAGGTTCTGCAATTAGTCATCTTGTAAAAATCCTCCAAATACATAGAATAAAAAATATACCAACCGGCTGTGAGACACATTTCAGAATCTAAACTTAATAATTCTATTATAACTCCAAGGGGTCGATTCCGATTCGGGCCGGAAAAAGCACCGACCGACTCGGATCCGGAAAAAATACCGACCGACACGTACCAGTGGCGCCCGACACGCCAAGTACGATGCAAGCCGCGATAAATCCGACCGACACGTCAGGAAACCAAGCCGACCGACCGAGCCGCTCGGAAAATAGCAATCCGGCCGGAAAAACACGCGAATCCAACCGACCGACACGCACCCGGAACAAATCCGACCGAATCGTACCCGCCAACTCCAACCCGCAAAGTACGATGCAAGGCGCGAAAACACGACCGAGTCGGACGGAGGACAAGCCGTACGACCGACACGCATACAAAACCGAGCCGAAGCAACACAATACACCGCGACCGACGCGTACGCAGCATACAAAACTGCACAAACACAGCGTGAACGAAACGGAAAACACCGTACGAGACCAATGCAGGGTCCGACTCGGTCACAAGAACGTTTCCAACATACACAAACAGCACAAAGGAAAAATCACCCAAAAAAAGGCCAAACAAGCAATTACCAAGCCAATAAATACTGGGGGGTGGGGACAGAGAACAAAGACACACCCACAACTCCACCTATATAAAGGACACAAATCACTACCATGAGCCTTTGCAAATGCCATTTCACTGCCAGCACCCAAGAGAAAGCAACCACACACCCACAGCTCATCCCTCACACAAGCCACACACCATCAGCACACCAACAAATACCTACCTCACATACACCCAGCAAAACACACACTCACACACCCTCACCTGCACACCAACACACACATCACTCACCATCACCACCCATCACCATGCCCCCAAGAAGAATCCCAAGTTCCTAGATTGTGAATTGGAAGTCCTGGTAGACGAGATCCTCAGGGTGGAGCCACAGCTGTTTGGCACTCTGGTCCAACAGACCCCCATGTCGCAGAAAACCAAGATGTGGGAGAGGATCATCAACAGGGTGAACGCCCAATCATCATGTCGGCGCACAAAGACGGACATCCAGAACAGGTGGTATGACGTGCGCAGGAGGGTACGGGACCTGCTGAAGATAGACTACATCAACAGCCAACAGACCGGCAGTGGCCCTCCTGCCAAGCCAATATACCTCAGGCCCTGGGAGGAGAAGGTGCGGGCCATCCTTCCGCCAGTGAGCGTATATGGACTAGAGAACATCCCAGAGCCTGGTGAGTACACAACAAATGTACACAATAAACTGCCACAAAACACACACATCACTGTCAAGGGGAGAGTCAAACCATGCACACATAGCAATTACACAGCAACTAGAACAGAATCATCCCAAAATGTGTATGTCAGTCAGATAAACACAACACATGCCATCAAAAAAGTCACATCCAACTGTGCCAACACATGTACAAACACAACCACAACTACAGCTAGGCAGTGGCACAAATAGAACTAACACACACATCCACACATGTAGCCACCACAACAACACCAACACACAGTGAAGACCACTCAAAGGAAGGAATTCTGTGTATGCTGGCCAAGTCAGTGTAGCCAATAGCATCATGGGAGTCGCAGTCACACATATTGCCCCCCCACAACTGTCCCATCAACACCACCCTGAACCATGCTCACATCACAGGGAGTGGAGAAGGACTCACAAGATGGCTGACACTGGCTACTGCTGTGGGGAGAACAAGGCCCTGCTGCCAACTGTGCACCAACAAACAGCAGGACACCACTGACTGACATCCTGAGAGACAACTTACACTCCCTGCAATGCAAGCACGTTCCATGGTGGGCTATCTGGCTGGCTGGGTGGGAAGGGGGACTTGCAGCACTGACTATAGTCACCAGCACCTCCCCTCACACCCCCCCAACACAAACTCCACAGTACCCACCTGGTAGAATGCAATGCCCTCCATCCTAACACAAGATCCCACAAAGCACCACCACCCTGGGTTATGTTGTGTGAAGCACAGGGACACTCTTGGGACTCTTAGCCAAACAACTGCCAGGACAACACTCCCAGCCATCCTGTCAGCACAGCCAGCCCACCCCACAGGGAAGCAGAGTCAAAAGGAAGGAAGCATGGGCATGCTGGGAAGGGGGTGGAGGCAATAGCATGATGGGAGTCGTAGTCACAGACATAGCTCACCCCCACAACTGTCCCATCAACACCACCCTGAACCATGCTCACATCACAGGGAGTGGAGAAGGACTCACAAGATGGCTGACACTGGCTACTGCTGGGGGAGCACAAGGCCCTGCTGCCAACTGTGCACCAACAAACAGCAGGACACCACTGACTGACATCCTGAGAGACAACTTACACTCCCTGCAATGCAAGCACGTTCCATGGTGGGATAACTGACTGGGTGGGTGGGTGGGTGGGAAGGAGGTCTGGCTGTCAACCAAACACAATCAATGCAGACCATGTTCACACCCCAGAGAATGCATAGAAATGCCCAAATAATGCAGGACAATGTGCTACACCAATATCAACCCCTGACTGTGACGACTTAGGACAATACAATGTACAGGCCCGCACCCCGAGGCACAGTCACAACTGTCAGGTGTGTCAACCACTGATGCCTGCAGAAACATGACATACATTGTTTGTGTCTCCCAAAAACAGGTGATGATAGGGACACAGCAGCAGACTCTGAGGAGTCCCAGTCCCAGGCTCAAGAGGATGCCGAGCTCACTGGCGTCGTACAGCCTCTGTCCTCCTCGGACGATGAAGAACAACCTGGCACATCCGGTGCAAGTCAACATGCTGCACCAGCAGGACCACCAGCTGCAGCACCAGCAGGTCCACCAGCTGCACCCCCTGCACCCACCCCTCCAACGACTGTCACCACGAATACCATCCCTGCCGACATGGACAGAATAAGGAACAACACCAGCGCAGTGACCCTGGACCAACCTGGGGCCATGGACACCACCACCACCACCAACCCCCAAGGTGGACCAGGGTTATCTGTGCGTGCAACTGCACACACTGCACATGTCAGCAGGGGTGGTGGGAGGGGTGGGAGACAGAGGTCGCTGCTTGCAGACGTTGCTGGTGTGCATGAAGACCCACAACTGGTACGCATAGCTGATGCGTACCAGTCCAGCACCGGAGAGCTCAGCCAGGTAGTGGGGCTCCTCAGAGACATCAAACAGCAGCAGGCTGCCCATCATGCCCGCTTGGACTCCCACATGTCCCAAGTGGAGTCACACATGTCACGTGTGGACTCCCACATGTCACGTGTGGACTCCCACATGACCCGCGTGGAGTCCAAGTGGGATGTACTACATGAGATGACGGCGGTGCACAGGGACATTTTACAATGCCTCCGCCAGATGAACAGCAACCAGTCCACACCTCCCTGTGTGCCAACAACATCTGGTACCGAACAAACTGCAACTGCCACAGGGAGGGAGGAGGACTCTGGCGGAGAGTCCCCTGCACCGCAGCAGCCTGCACTTGAGGGCCCCCCAAGAAGAGGGGTCGTCCGAGGAGGGGAAAGTGAGAGGCTGATGGCCAAGCGCAACTCCCAGGAAGCCTGAACCTGTTCTGGATTTTCGCCTTTGTGCACAGACTGTTCACCCTGTTGATGGCAACACTACTCCCACACATAGCATGGGGAGTACAAGTTGGAACAATGTGTCAGACAACTGTGGCCCCGATACTGGGGATCCTGTCTACCTGGACTTTCTATTCATCTAGGAACTTGGGATTGCAAGATTCATGTACAGCACAATCCATCCTATGCACTATTATCACAATAAACACACTAATACACCATACTTGCCTCTGTCGTGATTCCAACGTGGGTGCTGTTATGGGGATGATGAACTGCAAAATTACACAGTGTATGCGAACTGCAACAGCAAGGACAACACAGGCATGTGAGTACAGGCAACGTGACACATATGAGGGAGACACACCACCAGGGCTACACAACACATACACACCTAGGCCATCTGACTCATTGCCTACACTGATGTTGCCAGGGAAGACGGTGCAATGCACAGACACCACACCCATTCCCAGTTGTAGTCAAGTAGCCCACAGGTGCAGTAAGCAAATGGCAGTCAAATGTGTGACCACAGACAACGCACATCACTAAGTGAAGCACAGGTTTATTACACAGTAGCAACATGCCGTAACCACTACAGATGCAAGGTAACCCCACCTGGTAGCGGGCACACAGTCAACAACTGTAGACAGAAGGAAGTCCATGGGTGTGGCGCACATCACCTGTAGGGACACAACAGCTACCAGCCTGGATGTGCAATCACGTCGTCGGTGGACACAGTTGACCAAACGAATCTGAAAGTACCCTGTGAAGGACAGAAATGACACACAGTCAAAAGCAATGCAGTACAGGACAGAACAGCAAAACTCATGCACAATACATGTTACAAGATACCCACCCAGAACCAAGTTAGCATGTCAACACTGTTGGGGAGTACAGCCCACCTGTCACCACACATCGCAACACACATCCTGTCAAGTAGCCCATGGACACACTCCAACAGCACCAGAGCACCACCCACACATCATGCCAACTCACATCATTCACATGACACCTCAGGATACTCACATTCAGCTAAAGAAGTTGGTGATGAGCTGTGTGCGGACATCACCATCACCATCATCATCATCATCGTCACTGGCATCGTGGTCCAGGCCAGGATCCTCCACAGGTGGCGGATGTTGGTCATCGTCATCCTGGATGAGAGGCAACTCCTTCCGCACTGCCAGGTTGTGGAGCATGCAGCAGACGATGATAATCTTGCACACTTTCGCAGGGGCATATGGGAGGGACCCTCCGGTCTTGTCCAGGCAGCGGAAGCGGCTCTTCAGGAGACCAAAGGTCCGCTCAATCACTCTCCTGGTCCGACCATGTGCCTCATTGTAGCGCATCTGGGCAGGTGTCACAGGGTTCCTGAGGGGTGTCAGCAACCACGGCATGTTGGGGTATCCCGAGTCACCTACGGACAGACAAGTGCACATCAGCTGACTTGGAAAAGTGGGCGGAATACTACAGATCAGATCACACACAATGGCACAAAGTCAGTACACACCGACAAGCCAGGCACGCTGGTTCTGCATCTGTGCCATCAACCTGGGGATGCGACTACTCCTCATCACAAAGGCATCGTGTGCTGAACCAGGGAAACGGGCACACACGTGTGTGATGGTCATGTCTGCAAGACACACCACCAGTGCATTGACCGAGTGGTAGTGCTTGCGGTTCCTGTAGGCCTGCTCCTGGGCCTGTGGTGGTACCAAAGCCACATGTGTCCCATCAATGGAGCCAATTACATGCGGCATCCTCCCCAGGGCATAAAAGTCACTCTTCACGTCAGTGAGTCGTCGCAGTCTAGGGAAATAGATGTACCGGTTCAGGAAGAGCAACATTGCCGCCAAAACATCGCGGAGCACACGGCTGAACATGGTCTGTGACATCCCACCAGCAGACGCCACAGTATGTTGGAAGGTACCGGTGGCAAAGAAGTGTAGGGCTGCCATCACCTTCACCTTGGGGGTCAGCGCTGTAGGATACGGCCGGCCAGGCTGCAAATGTGGGGACAACTGCACTGCAAAATCCTCAATCAGCTGCCTGGTGAAGCGGTACCGTCGGATGCTGTCCCGTTCCACCATCGTTGCCAGGTCTGGGAATGGCCGATGGACAGCAGGAGCCCTGCAGTGCAGAGGAGAAGTAAGCAAGATCGTCAGTCACCCCACATATGCGGCATTGAACACACTCAAGATCCCAACATACATCATCATGAGGCACAACTACATGAAGTGTGCAGTACCGGAACGACATTTATGGTACATACATGGCCAACATCTGTCAACACAGTCCTACAGGTGG